>JBBPDC010000038.1:998346-1010846 GCA_037974485.1 Hemigrammopetersius urotaenia
AATTACAGGCCTCTCTCATCTTTTTAAGTGGGAGAACACAATTGGTGGCTGACTAAATACTTTTTTGCCCCACTGTATGTCTATAGATGATCAGTTTTTATAGACTTCGGGAGCTGGACAGAAGGCCTTCGGTTTTGGGTATAAATGTAAAAAAAAGTAATGTTACATTTCTGATGGTGTTCCCATTTCTAATATAATCTTAGCACTAGGTACGTATGAACTTACGAACATTTTTGGGTTAAACAGCAACATTTGAAATGTGTAAAAGGCATTCCTTGATTTTTTAACATTAACAAATGACATTAACAAATGTTTGCTCTTGTATGGAGCAGTTTTACAGTGAGTCTTTAGATAAAGAGCTCTGACACAGAGCAGCCACTGCTGGTTTTCATTTCTAACAATTGACAGAATCTAGTTAGATTAGAGACATATCTTGGACTTCCAGAAAGCCCATAGCAGGGATAGGCAACTCTGGTCCTGGAGGGTCGTGATCCAGCACGTTTTGGTGATTTCCCTGCTCAGAAACACCTGATTCACCTCAGCAGTTAATTGTCAGGTTTAGTGAACGTGTTTGAAGAGAACTACCATCAAGCTGTGCTGGACGCCGGCCCTGCAGGACTGGGGTTGCCTACCCCTGGCCTAGAATGACTCTCATTAATGGCCCCAAACAATGTAAATCAAAAAACAATTAGTAGATTCCTAAATAAGTCTAAGGCATAAAGGCTTATTAACATCTGAGGCTTTCAGCGCAACTCCTGAAGACCTACAAACTGCAGAAGCTTGATTGGTTGTGCCTGTTTGGAGCACACAGATGAAAAAATCCTGGTCCGTTAGGTGTTTCAAAATTTAAACAATTTTGTTTCCAACTAAAGCTCAAATATGCAGAAAGAGTAGCATGACGGTATGTGCAAAGTTTAAATTCATCCAGCATGATGATTATATGAAATTAAACATGAGCTAAAAATGACTGGCCTCGGGCAACATATGTGAAGTCACATAACCACATACCTCAAACCCAACATTTTCATGTAATCTGTGACACCCGGATGATTTCCTGAAGCACAAGTTCAGCAAAAAGTAATCATCCCAAAGTCACACTGAGTCATTTACAGACATCAGGACATGTTTGTATGGTCAGAATAGCGGCTGCCCATTCCTGAATCACTGTGTGGCTTTTGAGTCATCAGCTCTGTGTCATGGGCTTTTCTGCCATGGAAGGCCACTGAATGAGGTGACATAGTAACGGGAAGAATGCAGTTAAGATGAAATACAGCAGACGGCTTGATTGCATTCAGGACAGGTTCCAGTTGTTTGTTTAATGCTGCTGCCAAAGAAGGAAACCCACAAGAAAGAGCTCTAATGAGAGAGAATGTCTTTGCCGGTCCCAGCTGGACAGACAGGCTAAATGAATGACCTGCTCCGTGCACAGCTCTGGACTGGCTTCCTCAGACAGTTCCTGCCGCAGGTCAGGTGGCTGTAGCTTGAACGGCCATAACATCTGCATTGTAACTACATAAAGTGTCAAATAAAATAAGATGTACTAGCGTTTCTATCCATCTTTCCACTAAGAGAAGTCAACTGAAAACTGTAGCTGTCAGAAGAACGTTTCTGAGAAAAAGAAATAGAAAGAAAAGAAGAACATTAGCACTGGACACCCAAACTGAAGATGTAGAGGCAAGTTTTGCGTATCGATTCCTTTGGATGGTGAGAAGCAGAAAATGTGATGACTTCTAAAAACTTTGCAGACGTTCATAAGAAGGAAAAACATCTCTTTAGAAAAACTAATTGCAAGTCTCATTCAGTATAGAATGGGAACTTGGACAAAGGGATGCCCAAGGGTCTTTGAGGTCTGCAGACAAGGCCTCATGAGTGGTTGGAACTACAAAAATATGTGTTTTTTATAATTCTACAGTACTACTCTTATTTCAATAGGTTGGAAATAATAGGGTTACATTTATGAAACACCCAGTGGAAAATGATCCAGCTAAGCAACCTCTCCCACTGTTTTGGCCATTGGGCACTGGACTGAGGGCTTGATGGGTCCTACACAATTAGGAAGAAGAATCAATCCATCCCAATTTGCTTTACAATAGTTAAAGCAATAGTTAGGGGCCACTTTTGTGAAAGGAAATGTTGCTCTACATCCTCTGGAAGTGCTCCATACAAGCTGAAATATGTATTCATAAACTATATTGCCTTAATAATTCACTCAACCATCAAAATAATTATGCCAAGTTTGGTGGGGGGGGGGGGGGTTATGGTGTGTCAGGAGCTGAGCTTGGCCTCTTGGTTCCAATGAAAGGAACTCTGAATGCTTCAGCATACCAAGAGATTTTGGAGGATTTCATGCTCCCAACTTTGTGGAAACAGTTTGGGGATGGCTCCTTCCTGTTCCAACAAGACTGTGTACCAATGCACAAAGCAAGGTCTGTAAAGACATGGATGAGCAAGTTTGAGTCCTGACCTCAACCCGATAGAACACCTTTGGGATGAATTAGAGCAGAGACTGCGAGCCAGACCTTCTCACTCAATATCAGTGTCTCACCCCACAAATGTGCTCCTAAACCTTGTGGAGAGCTTGCCCAGAAGAGCTGAAGCTGTTACAGCTGCAAAGGGTGGACTGACATCATATTAAACCCTATGGGTTAAGAATGGGATGTCTCTTATGCGTGTAAAGACATGTGAGCGAATACTTTTGGCAATATAGTTTATGTCTTTTACAAGCATCAGATAACAGCCCAGAATGTCTTTTACAAGCTTCAAATGTCTATGTTTGATTTATAATAGCAAAATCACTTCATATGCGTTGATTGCATCCGAAACACCAGCAGAAATGAACTTTTTAAAAAATGTATTACACAATGTAAAGGCCTAACTATGGTTTGCAACTGAATAAAAGTGGACATGCTACAGAAATGAAATCAACATTATATCATTTGAAATATTAACTTAATGAATGGGTGATATCAGATATGTATATGTAGCTTGGAATAAAACACAAGTAATGCATTGCCTTGTCA
Organism: Hemigrammopetersius urotaenia; assembly: GCA_037974485.1. Classification (NCBI taxonomy): domain Eukaryota; kingdom Metazoa; phylum Chordata; class Actinopteri; order Characiformes; family Alestidae; genus Hemigrammopetersius; species Hemigrammopetersius urotaenia. Next base: position 1,001,367 of record JBBPDC010000038.1, read on the forward strand.
TTTAAGTGTGTGAGTCAGAACATGCAGAGAAGGTCAGATGATATTTTATCTCAAACAAACAGTCATTGATCACATTTATAGAACTGGCCAAACCTAAGCGAAGAGCATATGGAAGTCTTTCTAACATACAGATGACAATTTTTTACAGTATGTTAATGTAATCACTCTGAAATCTGATCTGCTATTTGATTACTGCACGTGTTAAAGCTTCCAAAGGACAGATGGATGGCCTCGAAGCCAGTAAGGGACCACTGAGTGTATAATTCACTTTCTCCTAGTTAGAGACTGCCACAGTGCAGTAATACACACATATGTGGATAGATACGCATGGAATCACTGTCAGTGCACTTTCTGCCCCCTTGTTGAAGGGTTGGCATTACTGTGCTGGCAGCCTGTTAATTATAGTACTGTGTGCCCGGCTGGCACCGGAGACAATTAAGTGTTTGTCTACAGACTGGCACATGGGGGCCAGCAGGTTTGCCATCACCTGTCAGAAGGCTATTAGCTGCCCACACACTCGCATGCCATGGCTAAATGAAGCCAGAGGACATGGAGGGCAAATGCAATAGCAAATCTGATGAGCGTGACACATTAGGCATCCATTATTAGAAATGTGAACAGGAAACAGGAGGCACACTGGTTGTGGGGGTGCAATACAGCCATGTTATGAAAGGCCTGTGTGCTCAAAAGTATAAGACATGTACATTAGGGAGATGGACATGCATGAATCCTATTGTGGACTGTGACTCATTCAGGCAGGAATTGCATTACTAAAGGACATTAATAAAAAAAAAGAAAAAGCATGAATGTGTCTTTCTGTCTTTTTGTGTGTGTGGGGGTGTTATCTTCATGAAATGATAATATTCTATTTTTGCTTGTCTGGCCCGAATTTCCATTTTAAAGCATCTTTTCACATTGTCTTATGTCTTGAACAGGAGCATCATTTACCACAACTCATTAACATTCTGAGACCACTTTCATGCACCTGCGCATTTCTGAAAACTGGTAAAACTGGTTATCCTGATGGTGCAAAACTGGCAATATTAGTAGAATTGAGCAACAGAGCGTTTTGTAAAAGAATAGGGACCTGAGATGAGATTTATTGGTTTTGAACTAATGGAGGGTTGTTGTTTGTTTTTTTTAAACCATTCTATAGTACTTTTACCTTTAACTGTCATCTGTGAGCTGCTGCCATCCTCACAAGTTTGTGGTGCTTAGAGACAATTGGAACTGCCGGAAGAGCATGTCAATCTTTTTTCTCAAACAGTCCATGGAGTAGATTCACACCCATTCACGGCAGTCCAGTGGGTGTAATCGGTTGTTTTCCTGATGCTGGATCATTTCCGAGTGGAGTTACTTCTAATGAAAGAAGTCGTTTTGAGTGAGGGGATCTTCCTCTGCTGTCGTGCGGTGTGATGTGCCTAATGGCCTATACCTCCTTTCTGCTGAGTGTTTCAAATGGCCCTTTGAGAAGCCTGGAGCAAGCCTGGCCTCATTAACTCTGGCAGTCTGGCTTTAGAAGCTGGTGTGCTGTTGCAGTTTGCAGTGGTGCATTAAACTCAGATCCTCTCGCCATTAGACAAATTGACCCGTGTGGCTCTCTATTGACTGTAGTGGAACTTTCCATTCCCCACGGCACCAGTGTTACCGCTGCCACTGAAAGGCAAGGATCCTTTTGGTTAGGGATGGAGCTGACATGGCCTCAAACATGTCGCTTGGTCAGCAGGATCTCTGCTTTAATTCTGCAGATAACAGGAAATAAGGTATAAGGATTTGGCCATGGCTGCCTTAGGGTTTTGTTGGACACTTTTAAAAGCCTGTTGTTCAAATATGAGGGTCAGAATAAACAAATACACATCGCAGTGTCGACCCTCGTTATAGCCCTGTGCTTTTCTGCTTCATGAAACATAAGAACACAATAATGTACCATTTAAAGTAAAGGCTGGCCCCTTCAACAATGCAAAGAACCAAATAAAATAGATAAAAGCATTCCTGGAGAACTGCATTGATGATGGATTTTAGCCAGGAAACAGAAAAGCTTTCACAGATACAGAGCCATATAGTATGAGTAGCACCTAAAATAACGTATTTCACAGTTCAAGGGTGCCACCTACAGGATTTTGTATCCATTCACACAGCCCTCTGCACACACCTACCTCATATTTGCACTCAGGGTCCATTTTATCAGTTCCACTGACAATACAGGTGCGTTTTGTAATTTACAGTTACAGACTGTAGTTCATCTGTCTGCCCCCTTTACCCCATTCAGGAACCCCACAGGCTCACCAGTGAGCAGGTATTATCAGCACATCAGCAACACTGAAATGTTGCACTGTGTAGATTACACAGCAGCGCTACTGGAGTTTTATAAATATTGCCTTGTTTAATAGGGCAAGGATGTTAATCAGGCTAACAAATACTACAGAGAAACAGATGGACTACAGTCTGTAATTGGAAACTGGAGTGCAACTGTACAGTCATCGGAGTTGATAAAATAGACAATGAGTTTGTACTTGATCTCACAGTTGACCACACACACGTCCACACAGCAGTGACTGACAAGTGCAATGAGGTTCTGTCATGCAATATTTCTTGAACAAAACTACTTTGCATCATGCAGTTTTTTGGTGAATTATTACTGTTTCTTTCGATGTCTGCTGCTACAAGGTACCTGAGGATCCTCCAATGTGTACGCCGGAAAAAATGAGACCACTGCAAAAATGTTCCGCTTCTCAGATTTTATCTTTTATATGTACAACTACTGAACTGAATAGCTTTGCCATGGTTTTCAAGAACTGCTGCCAATATTTATCCTCATTTCCAAATAAAACTATAGTTCCTCAAAGCACAATTTTAAGAAATGACAAAATATAAAAAGAGAAATGATGCAGTGTTTACAGAACTAGTAGTGTTTTACCATCCAACTGGTCTCAGTGTGAGAGGAGAGTGTTTATTACAGCAGTCTTTTTATACTTTTCCTCATTAAATAAGATCCGATTCAGGTGATCAGTAATCAGTACCTCATAAAGCAGAATGATGTGCTTATGTAGGAATTTAATAGACACTGGCATGGAATGGATGTCATTTTCATAGAGATGCTGATTTAAAAATAAATTGCAGCAGGTTCATTTTTCCTGGAGCTGTACATATACATGTATATATCTGTGTGTATATATATATATATACACATACACACACACTTGTCATACAGCTTTTGATTGCCTATTCTGCTTCTAACAATCCAAATTTCCAACCAGTGGGATTAATAAAGGGTCATCTTTTCTTGCAGTGTGGAAGTCCCTGATCGGCCACAAGGGGGCGCTGTCAACTATACGAGGGGCAGGGAAGCAACACCTAGCAGATCTAAAGGGCTCTCACATCTCTAACATGCCGCCACGTACCCCTGTCCAGACAAACCCGGCATTCGTCAGTTTTTTCATAATCTTGCCCCTAGAGTTCGTATTCAGGAGGTATCTGGTCATTAAAGTGAAGTCATTACTTAATTTAAAAAAATGCAGATTCCTGCAGTCTGGCAGTAGGTCTGGGGAGAGCCCACTGTCATAGTCTAACATGGCCTGACCCAAGACCACATGACATGCCCTGAAACACACTCCCTCCACGTGATCACATTTTCCCACATTTATGTGAGAAAAGAAAGACCGGTCACACGTGAAATCCCCGTGTCATTTTCCATCAGGAGAGAGTGGCATGATCAACCCGCCTTCATCATTCTTTTATATTCACTGGACGCACCAGGAAATCTTGGGATTCTTCTGGTTGCAGTGTCCAGTGTAGTAGTTCAACCTTCTTAAAATTATTTTGAAGTGCATCAAAATGCATTTATGTAATTGTTAAACCTAGACTGAACTTAACAAGCAACAATAAACTCTACAGCAGACATCTGGTTCCCATTGACACTACATTTTTATTCTCCAACCTTTAAGATGCAAAAAGAGCACTTTAGATCAACACACTAAACTTATGCTTCAATTTTATGTAAATTTTACAGAACTCAATGAAATCCCCATTTATTAGTGCAAAACCTGCACTATTGATGCCACAATCAAGAATTTCAATAACACTAACAAAAGACAGAGGGATATTTCACAACACAGGATTTTTCTCAAAGTCAATCACTCACATATATTAGGGTGCAGCATTTGTGTTAGGAAAACAAGTCTTTATTTTTTTTTACATTAACCATAAAAAACATAACAAGCAGTGTAAAAAGCTACAAATCTTACATTTGCTTTACTTTTGATTGTGGCTTTTAAAGCCCTCTGTGCACTCCGTCAGCATAGTCCTGCTTTGCTTCGTTCATTTGACTAAATTCTGACAGAGGAGTACCAGGTACAATTTTACACTGTTGATTAAAACATACAATACATCCCAAAAAACACAGACAAGGCACTTTTAAAATTATGTACAAAAGTCTTAAATAGGACTATAGTTACTTAATAAAGGAAACATCTCTTCAACTGGTCAAGTGCTGAAAGCTTTTGGCCTTTTCTTTTTTAAATAAACCCCACCAGTCTACACACGATGCTTCATTCTACCGCGGTGGTCCCACTTCCCAACAGCCGAACATTTCCTGGGAGGCGTAGGTCATGTAAAGGAATCCGTCCTCATCTTTATGGTCTTTGTAGACCTGAGCCATAGTCAGAGACATGCTGGCGATGCCGGTGTTGTCAATGAGCAAGTAGAACGCCTGGCTCGGCATGAGGGTCATTCGGTTTCTGAGTAACGAAAAATTAAAAACGATTTCAGTCCAGTAGGGGTGGCTAGAGGCCTGATGCAGCGCTTATCCCGCTACCAGCATCCCTGACCCAACTAAATCAGTTACTAACCAAGCTGTTCGAGTTATTTATGCAGCTCATTATCATACAGAATGGTCAGTCAAGGTGCTTTACAGGGATAGAATAAAGAAAAAGCATAAGTGCATTAAATCAACAAAAAAAAAAAAATTAAAAGCACAACTGAAGTACAGATATGTAAAAGTTAAAGTAAAATTACTAGAGAAAGGATTTTAAAAATCCTTAAAGTCATACAGAACTGTGGCCACACTAACGGCACAGAAATTACATTTGACAGTAAATCTCTTTAGGGTATTTTATATATTTTATTGGGGAAATGCTAGTCCCAGTATAATTGCACGAGTGTCAAGAAGCAGCTCAGGAGTTGTACTAAAGGTGTACTAAAATTCAGACATTTAAATGGTTGTGAATGGGTGAATTTTTGGGGGTTCTATATATATTATACATAGTGCCCATTCCAACACAAGCAGAACAGCAACTCAGGAGCTGAATTAAGAGAATTAAGCAAGGATTAGTTTTAAATGTAATTCTGTGTGTGTGTGTTTGCGAATGCCCAGAAAGTGCCATTAAGATTGAAATAGGCCAGGACTAACGTCCTGAAGCAGTTAGCACCCAGAATCTTCTAAAAAGCAGGTGTTTTGAAAGTTGCCAAGAGTCGAACATGAACTCACCTGATGATGGTGACGAACTGTGTCATGGTCAGCTCCTGGGGCACCAGAAACTTGGTTTTGTCCAGAGGGGGTAGGTATTTCTCCCGCTGGTACCGCTCAATTATCACCTGCAGAGAAGAAAAACAAGTTCGTCTTAGCTTGTAAGGGCCACAACACACCAGTATGAGCTGTTTGACGGCTCTTACCGGGACTTTGGTTGGAAATTTGCTCCGGATTCCTGCCACTTCTTGCTTTCGTGTAGCTGTTTACAAGAAAACAGACGAAAAACGGAGTTAAAAACACAGACAAGATGGACAAGCTTCTATAATACTAACGCGAAAGACAGAAAGGGGCAAAAACAACCGCTTTACCAAAGCTTTTTCTCTGCTTGAAGGGCTTGGGGTGCTGGGTTTTCTCAAACGGAGGCATGCTGGACTGAGTGTGTGTCTTCTCTCTGCTTTCCCACGGCCTCTGACCCGCTCGGCCTGATTGCTCATGAAGCGCAGTTAACTCAAATTAAATAGAGCCCGGTGCAGTGACGTAGCCAGGCCTGATCCTCCCCATGCTGTCTCACCACATCCACAGCAAAACCATAAAAAGGTGCATTAACTATTTACATGCCTTCGATTGTAGTTAAACGATACAGTATGTATATTTGCAAGGACAATAATCGCTCCCTACTCTTTCCTTCCATTCCACCTCTGAAGTATTTCCACACAACAGCAGAGGATCTTCCAACTCCAGCTACACTATGTGGTAAAAACTATTGGGACACACCTGTTTTTCACGGTTTGTGCTAGACTTACTTCCAGTCAAAGGCAAACTTGGTGCTTTAGCATACGAAGACATTTTGGACAAGGTCATGCTTCCAACTTTGTGGACACAGTGTTTGAGGAAGAACCTTCTCTATTCCAGCATGACTGTGCCCCAGGTCCATAAAGCCAGGGATGGGTGAGTTCGGTGTTGAAGAACTTGACTGTCCTACACAGAGCCCTAACTTCAACCCCATCCAACACCTTTGGGAAGAACTGGAATGGAGATTGCGATCCAGGTCTTCTCATCTAATACCTGACCTCATAAATGCTCTACAGAATGAATGGGCCCATACTCCCACAGAAACTCCAAAATCATGTGGAAAGACTTCCAAAAAGAAGTGAAGCAGTTATAGCTGAAAAGTTGGGAACCAACTCCATATTAAATTCTATGTATTTGAAGTTATTAAAGTCCGTATTGGTGGAATGGTCAGGCGTCTCAATACTTTTGTCCATATAGTGTAACATGTAAAAAGGTGGGATCTAAGTGCAGTTCTTCTCTTCCTGGCCTAAAATTGGGCATTCGCTGGTTAATATTATGATATCTCTATTGTTTTCATTTTATGCATGTAAAATTTTTGGATGTCTATTATGAAAGGCTGTATTGAAAATAAGCATTAGTGTTAAATAAACTGGCTGTTCAATGGAGTACAATAATGTGATCAGCCACTACAGAGCATTCTTTCGTGGAGCTGTCTGTGCCTGGTGGTGTTGGGCTGAGCAAAGGTTAGATGAAGACGCACATTAATATTTTAATATTTATATTATTGCTGGCAAAAACATGAGGGTTCAAACATAAATGTGTTTCCAGGTTCCCCTTTCTAGTGATAACTAAGACTCTTTATTATATGCAGTTTTTTGAAGCGTCTCCCTCCGTTTTTGTTACCAACCCAGTGTGGCATTCAACTATGGCACCCATTCCAAACTGTTTTGTTTTAGACCAAAAGGATTGGAACAAGTTTGACAAACAACTTTGCTGACAACTGCGAAGATCATTGGAGTCTCTCTCCATTAACAGACATCTACATGACTTGCTGCATCCGCAAAACCACCAGTATTATGGACCACCCCACACACCCCTCACACACACTTGTCACCTTTCCTCTGATTTGCAAAACGTTATGTAGCATGCAAGCCTCCACTGCCAGAATGGCCGTCTGTGTTCTGAATCTGAATCAGAACACACACATACTCACACATATACTCCTATCTTGAACTCCAAAACACAAACACACACACACACACATGCACATACACTCACATTAAAACTACACTTTAATCAGATGTGTTTATTTTTGCACTCTCTGTAGTACTGTCCTGCCTGCTCTTATTTGGTTTCTGGTTTTGTTTTTAGTGTTGCTCCATTGTCCTGGGGAACACTGTTTTGTGTACTGTGACAACAAACAACAACTTGACTTCACTTGACAGATGCTGGATGTACTGAAGTTCTACTGGATCTGCTTCATTGCTTCAGGTACTACTGCTTCTGATTTAGTGAGCTCAACTTCAGGTTGATAATGTGACTTGATAATCCTTGATAATGAATATCTTTGCTTTTACATATCTTAGAGTTGTTTTGCTTTGACTGTGTGATTGTAAGAAACATTACTGTACAAATTTGAGTTATTTACTGATTCATTGTAAATACAAATGTGATCTGTGTTCTGCATGACAGGAATAGAATATATTTTCATTGCAAGTACAATAGTTACTACACAAGTAGACCGAGATGAGGTATATGTGTGTGTGTAAATTAATGCATTGTCTCCTGCAGTAAAAAAAAAATTGTTAACTTCCATGCGTCTCAGTCTATGCATTACACAATTGTGAGGGCTGCGCTTTGATTTAGATGCACTCCCAGTAGCGTGCAGTACATAGCCCGTTTATGAGTCATTTTCTTTTTGCTTTGTAGTCCCTTTTAATAGAGTTCAGTCACATAAATGACAAAGCATTTTGTCTTACTATATCGAAAGCAGAAAGGACTTTTTCAGAAAGCACTTTTAGGTTTATAGAAGAGCCATTAATTAAAGTGACACCTAGAAAATTCTAGTCAATACTGCTGACCCAAAAACGCCAATACGAGTAACGATTAAAGCTCTTTTTAAACTGTTACACTACAAATTCCATCATGCCTAGCGCATTGCTTTGAGGCAACCTAATCTCTGATTGGTGGTTTTCTGGGAGTCCTTTGCTGGAGCCAATCAGAGCGAGGTCTGACGAAGCTACGCTATATGTTTGTGGGTGTGGCGAGACTCTGTCGACGTCACGAAACAACAAACGGCCGCAAGTGACGAGATGTTCGAGTCAGTTTAGCAAACCGATTCTTTCAAATTGTTCATTTCAATGAAACAAACGTCTGTTTCAATCCTTCATTGCTTCGTCAAACCTTACTTTCACATTCTCTGCGTACAGTAACGAGTCCATCCAAAATAATATGCTTCTGCTAAATGTGGAGACAAGATCTGTACAAGACATAGCCATAAAAAAAAAACGACAGTATATAGAGAGAGCATGAAGTGGTTTAAATGCATTAATGTGGCATTTTATGTTACGGCTTTATTTTGATATTACGGGTAAAACATGAATGACAATAACTCGAATTTAATCAGATTATAGTGAATTTAATCAGATTATAGTGATTATCACTGAATAGTGAATAATAAACGGACTTCAGTTGGATGGACTCGAGTGGTTCAAAAGAATCGGTTCTATTATCGAATCGGACCCTGCCAACGGCCGCCTCGTATCGAGTTCTCGGTCGAGCAGCAGCAGCAGCTGTAGGTCCTGTCGGTAGACGTTTTCAGCTCCTGCTCGTTCCAGCGGATTTATTTATATTTTAAAGGCACAGATAGGAGTCGTCGGGTGACAGAAGTGCTCGTGCCTCATCTGGGCGAACCGCATCTCACACTCCCTGGCCTGGCCATGGACGAGCAGGCGGGCCCCGGCGTGTTTTTTAACAACAACAACAACTCGGTGCTGCCCGGCGGAGGGAAGGCGCCCCAACCGGGCGACGTGGGAGGCGGAGAGGCGGCCCGGGCGCAGTACAGCATCCCGGGGATCCTGCACTTTCTGCAGCACGAATGGGCTCGCTTCGAGGTGGAGAGAGCGCAGTGGGAGGTGGAACGAGCCGAGTTACAGGTGAATCCGCGTTTCATCAACCGGACCTCGGGCTTTCCGTGCCCGGTCCTGCCGCCACCGTCTCCG
>JBBPDC010000038.1:1057662-1083217 GCA_037974485.1 Hemigrammopetersius urotaenia
AACACGGACCATAACTACAACCAAGGTTCTTCAGCGTCACGCTGGAAACAGGGCAAACGGAAAACAGAAACAGAAAAAACAAAAACAAGGCACGGCCTTAGGGCAACGCCAGACCAGGCCGTGACAAGATCAGTCTGAAACCCCATGGGCTTTGTGGATTTCTGCTCTTCTTAGTAATAAAATTATGTGGCCACAACTTAGTAACACATGGGAATAATATATTTATAATTGTGGCCTCAGTTCAGTAAACCATGAGATAGTTAAGTCATGACAACAAATTAGTAAGGCAACGGAATGACTTATTAAGTTATGACCACAAGTGTTTCCTGCAGATCAAGAGGTTTTGTGTGGCGGTTGTGATTTAAATTTTTTGTTAAGTGGTGTGGGGGATCAGGGATCTCAAATGATTGTTTTCTCAAACAGTGATGGGGGTTGGTTTATGTTTCATTTTGTTTTGTATGCCATTTGGCAACAAAGATTAAGGCATAGTGGGGTTTCATTTAAAATGTTAACAGCGGAAATAGTGCAGATTATAAAATGATCTTACTTCCCAAGTCTAATCCAATGGCCATGACATATTTATCCAATTTCTATGCCTTCTTTTGTCATGGCCAGTTATCTTCAGGCTACACATATATCGTTGGCTCTTTTCTTTTCTATTATTTGTGTTGCTTTGTGTTTTATACAACTCAGGTTACATCCAAAACCAAATCCTACCACACCACACATACCATACTAATCAGGAACCATGTGGTGGTGGTGTAGTGGGTAGGATACTTGCCTCGAGACCAAGAGGTCATTGGTTCGAATCCTACCCTCACCACACCACCACATGGTTCCTGAGCAAGACCCTTAACCCCAAGTTGCTCCAGGGAGACTGTCCCCTGTAGTTAAGAAATGGAAGTCACTTTGGATAAAAGCGTCTGATAAATGCCTTAAACTTAAATGTAATCAATGCACTACTGATGTACTAATCATTACACTGTTTGATAAGGGAGGATGCAAATCCCAGATTGCACAAACAGTGGCTCTCATGTACTGTTTCCGGAACGACTCTTAAAAAAAACAGAGGAATATACACCTTGAATTTTTAGATGAAATAAAATCAGAATCAGAAAACATTATTGATCCTTTAGGAATGAAAGTGTGCTGTTTGTGATTGTGACAGAGATTGTAATGTGCAAGACAGCACATCCTCTCAGTAGTTTGCTGTAGTTTTCCAGTCTTATTAATTAAGCTTAGCTTAACTCTACTACTTTGCCCTTGCAACCTCAAGAAGCTTCACTGGGGAGTTTGCTAGGTTTTTTATTATGATTGTGAATATTTTTTTAAATTTATTCTTCTCCACTAATGGCACCACCTCTGATGTTCTGTGCTTATGTCCTTTGTGTAGTTGTGGCCTGGGCTTTAACACACACACACACACACACACCCACACACACACTCTCTCTCTCTCTCTCTCACACACACACACACACACACACACACACACACACACTCACACACACACACAGTCAACACAAAATCTTCATTGCAAGGAAAGACAAATCTCCCTCCTTTCATTCTCCCAGGGAACAGAGCCAGTAGTGAACAGTGACCCTGCTGTCCTCTATGCTAATGGGAAAGAAAGGTTTTTTTATACTCCTTGCACTCCGAATTAGCCTGACACTCAGGAGACAGATCACACTTGGGGGCTCATATCCAGCTACTGCACATCAATACTAAAGCAGGCACATTGTTAATAACACAGTGACCATCACACCTGCCATCATTGGAGCAGTTGTGTCATAATTCTGGAGCATGAGAATTTGATTCTTTTTTCAGACAGTTATATGAGCAGTGCTTTCACATTCAATTTGCCATGCCAGGAAATCTTGCTGTGACTCAGTCGTGCTTCGTAATCTTGATGGATGAAGACCTCTTATTGCCTGAATTAAATCAATGGAATTATTCCCAGGTCAAGCATTGGGATAGATTGTGACTCATCAACTGCTGCATAAACCCACCTAACCACTGTATTTCACAGTTCAAAAATCAACACAATTACACAGTTTACCCGTTAATCCCAAATGCAGTCTATAAGATAGACAGCGTCTTTGGTTATGTAGGTAATGTGAGGGAAGCTGATGATTGCTAATGAACATGTGCATTTTATGCTTTAATCCTCACATGCTTACACACCTAAGTTGTTTAGTAATCTCAAATGGACTTGCTTATGTGGTTTCTGACACTGTATGACATTTTTTTATCCAGTAATGACTCTCTGTGGTATTAGACAAGAGGTTTAAACAAATACAGAATACCGACAGTGTCGTGTGTAATATGACCAGAGGTTGAGAGAATTAATAAGATATAAATGATGTAATGCGATCTATTAATGAAATTTCTCAAAATTGGACACACTTCCTAAGGATGTGGTAGGGATGCAGCATGTAAAAAAATAGTTTAAATTCTTACATCACAAGACTTTTGCATTGATGTTATTCACTAGGTGGCACTTCTCCGTAAATGACCAAATGACAATAAAAATTGCCCAAACCAGTGGCTTGGGCTAGATATAAATCAGCTCAAGTTCATATTGCTTTCTGACAACCTATTGATGGTCCTGTTCTTGGATCCACAGAAGTCCAAATAATCAACTTCTAGTCTTTTGTTAGTAGCAAATAAAACAGGGATGCCAATATTAAATTGTATTTTTACTACTCTGTCCTTTGAGAGAGGGGGGGGAGCCACTATCCCACCTATTCCAGTCACCCCTGCTGTTATCTTTAAACCCTTCCCCAGATTTATAAAGCTGGCTGGAAACTGCCTTTGCAGGTGGGATTTTAATTCCTGTTCAGATTCAATACAATCTAACCAGCTGTAATCTCCCTCTACTGAAGAATAGTCTCGTTCAAAGCTGTGCACTTTAAAACCTCAAACTGAATAACGATGATTCAAACTCGGGGTCAGCGTTTATTCTTGGCCATTTCTGAACAATTTAATTTACAGATGAACAATGAGTTACCATGAAAATGTCTTAGGTATTTGCAATCCATTTTCTAAACTAAGTTTCCTAGAGTCGGCTGCCCTCGGTGCTGAATAGGTTTCCTCAAATCATCCTGACCTATAAAAGAAACAAAGAACATAAAAAAACACGGACTTTTCGGAATTATACCAGTGCGATAGCTCCACAATAAAAGCTTCGAATCTATTTACATTTCCAGTGTATTCAGTTGGATGTGGCATCAAAAGCAGATTCACCGAGTGGAAGATGACTGAGGTTTTGGTGTCAAGCATGGATTAATACATAAAATAGGTTATTAAATGAACTATGCTAGTGCATATGTACCATCTAACCCTGATGCATACGTAGACGTTTTTTGTTTATAGAAAACAATCAGTAAATGAATACATGAGAAATATCTTGCCATTAATATGAAGCTGTTTTTTCAATAGCTCAAGGGCCTGAATCATGGAAAACTGCATACTTCTCACAATAACGTTCTTGAAGCAGAATGTTAATATTGCCTATATATCGAAACAAAGCTCTGAAGCTGTGAGGAGTGTTTCAGCACTGGATTGCTTGTGAATGAAGGCTTACCCCACCGTAAACGTACAGTAACAAAAACAGCCCGTTTAATTCTAGGGGTAAGTAGGTTGGGAAATAGAAACATTAGGGTAAACTGTTGAATGTTTTCATTGTAAATCTCAGGAAGAAAAATGATGCAGGCCCTCTGAAGGAAACTCCAGCCAAAATCTTGTAAGAGAAATTGTCAGCTGCTGAAACAACTCACTTATTTTACATACTGTTATTGTACTAATTTTATTTATCTTTATTAAGTATTTAGCTTTTTTTTTGTCCATGATAACCAGACCAATCACAAATATAGTACATACAGGGTATAGTACATAGTGATTATTGATCAAGGTCATTACATCCAAATATGCAGCTCTAAATGGAGGCATGCTTCGTAGAACCGGAGTGATTTTACTCACCATTACTCACGATCTAATCCACTGTTTATGGTCAGTGAACACCTGAGACCAACCACTGTCTAATGCATTTACCTGCTGGACAAAAATATCTGTACAGAACGCTTTTCCGGACACCTCACCTTCAGGCGTATACAGACCACAAGAAAGCTGCTCAGAGCACTGTGGGATTTGTGCCCTCCTGCCGCGTTAGAGTATTAACACTCTTGTCCTGCAGTTACTTTGGAAGGTCAAGAGTTAAGAGTGGAATTGAAAGAGACATGCCTGTAAATATTGAGGACTTCAGTTAAAAGTCCTCCACAAGAATCACAGTCTGTTAGGCTGTGGGGATAACACACCAAAATATTTATAGCTAGAATAATGAGTTTTAGACGTTCAATAACCTTCCACAGAAATCCAGTCACTCAGTTGATTGCTTTGGGCAAAAAATAAAATGAAAACGGGAGATTTCAAACAAAACTATTTATTTACAAAACCTCACAGTAAATGAATACTGAAAGCAATCAACATATTAAGATGTTAACATACTGGGACCAATAAAAAGACATGTAAAGAAAACACCACCCCCCCCCTCAAAAAGAAAAAAGAAAAACAAAGAAGAAGGTTTCAAAGATCCAGATGAAACCAAAATGCTCCTCAGAGTCTCACTCCTACAACCGTCTCAGATCAGGTCAGCAACTGAAAAAAGAGAAATATTTAGAAAATAGAAAGATATGATTTCTGTCTCCAAAACAACTATAACTAAAGATCTTTAGAGCAGTGGTCCCCAACCCCCGGGCCGCGGACCGGTATCGGGCCGTGGGTCATGTGGTACCGGCTGAACATGAAAAAATGTTGAAAAAATGTTGTCTGCTCATTGTTATGAAAATGCTGTTAATAAAGCTGCGAGTACACATTGGATTTACGTTTATTTTAAAGATACCTCATTATTATATTTTAAAAATATCCCCATTTTTATGCGTATCTTTTATTTGTATAAATACGTATATTTATCTGCCACTCCTTAAAGGCCGGGCCGTGAAAATAGTTTCTAATGTTAAACCGGTCCGTGACGAAACAAAGGTTGGGGACCACTGGTTAAGAGGGTCAATAGCAACATCCTTGAGGCTGTGCTAGTGATGTTTAAAGGTTTTAAAAGCAACCAGCAACTGCATGAAAACGTACCATTCATTGGCATTTCATCAATCTGTGTTGAGTAGTACTGCTCAATATCACGAAGGATACGGATGTCATCATTCTTCACAAAGTTGATGGCCACACCCTTGCGACCGTAACGTCCTGATCGTCCAATTCTGCAGAGAGGAATGAGTATTCATTACTTGCTCCAGATTATATATAAAATTATAAGATTAGAAATATTGTGTGTTCAACAAATAATTACACAGGTCAACAGGTCAAAATCAGAGATAAGTTTGAGTTTTGTAGTGTTTTACATGCTTATTTCAAATCTGTGTTTAGTTTTTCCTGCGCGTACAGTTTTTATGATGAAGCTAGTTCTATACTGCATGATAGTTGGTATAATGATCATATAATAATCATATGCCGAGTGTTTTTGAAGAAACAGTGGTAGCTGACTGACGGATTATATCTATGCCACAGTGTCACCTGTCTGACCTCACACTGAAAATATTGAAAGTTACTTGATTGGCGCCTGTGTTTCCATTTTTAAAAAAAAAACGCATGCAAGGCTATGGCAATTCTAATATTACTAATAATTCAAAAAGCTGAAAGCAGATATGATATCAGCATGAAACACTGGTTTAGAAAAGTGTGTTGTGGTTTCTGATGATTAAAATATTTTTTGTTGACCTGTGTTATTCATACCTGTGGATGTACAACTCTCTGTTGTTGGGCAAGTCATAGTTGATAATAAGCGAGACCTGGGGCACATCCAACCCCCTGGCCCATACGTCTGTAGAGATCAGCACACGGCTAAAAATACAAAACAAAACAAAATAGAATCAACTACAATAAAAACAAAATAGCTGTACAAAACTGTCCAAATAAGTATGCCATTAGAGGTAGTCACATTATCAGTATTACTTGTCACAAAGCTAACCCACTAAATACGGAGTTTAGTTGTATGCTGGGAGCATCCAAATCATTCACAGATGTTTAAAAAAAAAAAGAAGACAAAAACAAGTACTATACTTGCGAACCAGAACCCATCCCCTATTTTAAAGTCAATTCAAAAAGTGACAAGAATCCTTGCCGTCACACTGGTTTTACCTGGCACCAGATCGGAACTCTTTCATAATTGACTCTCTCTCTTTCTGTGGCATGTCTCCATGCATAGAGGACACAGTGAAGTTTGCCTCCCTCATCTTTTCAGTCAGCCAGTCCACCTGTGTAAAAGAAAAACATAAGTAGGAAGCTATTGAAAAGTACACAGTAAAAACATCTTAGTGAGCTTGTTAGGCCAAAAAAAGTAGCTGTGCAGCTGAGAGGTTTGGCATCCCCAGTTCACTCCCTTAGTCTGACATTACAAGGCTAATATAGCCAACAGGTAATGTAGTTTACAACTACAATATGTACTCCCTCTACTTCTTACTGGAACTCTGTCATGAGACCAGACATGATCTTTTAATGAGAATACATATATTTACTCATGTTACATCTACAGGTTAAGTGCTCCATCATCCCCTACTATTACCTCCTCCCTAGACTGCCAAACCTATTTCTGATGGTTGTCCCTAAAAGTTCTTGTTTTGAGACCACATCCGGCACCTGCAATACAACTAGCATTGTGGCTGTGGTATAAAACTAAAGAAGCACACCTCACACATTAAAACCCTGCACATACAATCTCAATCACAAGAACAGAGAAACATTTAAAACATCTGAAACATTGTCTGATACGCTTTCTCCTTCTGAGGTAAACAGTTTACTCTTCCTCTTTTAGTAATAAATGCTTTCATTATCATGAGGTGGTTGGGGGGTGCATGGTACTTACCTTCCGTTTGGTGTTACAAAAGATGACCGCCTGTGTGATGGTGAGTGTGTCGTACAGGTCACAGAGCGTATCAAACTTCCACTCTTCTCTCTCAACGGCCACAAAGAACTGCTTAATGCCCTCCAGCGTCAACTCATCACTGCACACAGCAAAAGCAATTTACATTTTATTTCTCCTCAAGGTGAACGTAAATAAGGAAACATAATGCTAATGCTACAAAGGCTGCTCAGCACAACATTCACATTAACTGAAACATCACTTCCGCTCTGAGGGGGAGAGAATGAGCTGGCAGGAGGAGATAATCAAAACTGAACAAAAGACTAAGAGCAAGTCTCTGCTTGAATCAGTGAAGCAAGGACACTGTTAAAAGCCAATAGATACAATATAATGACAATCCAAAACGTATGGGGTCAAGTATATAGGGTCACATAAATGATTACTCATTCACTGCTGTGGTCTTGTATTAGATGCAAAGCAAACAGCAAATATTTTTCCTTACCGCTTGACCAGAATGCGGATGGGGTCCGTCATGAACTTGTTGGTCATCTCTAGGATCTCGTGTGGCAGGGTGGCACTGATCAGTACCACCTGAGTGGCAGGAGGCAGGTACCTATACACATCATAGATCTGCTCCTTAAAACCTACAGCAAGAAGGAGGGAGACAGAGAGAGAGCTAGAGTGGTTAGACAACTGAAAATCTAAACGCAGGTTCTAATCAATAACAATCCGTGTATCATTCATTCATTTTTCAATATGAAACAAAAAAAAAAAAACCACTCATATTCCAATCGGAAAACGAGAGCAGCTTGTTTTCCGATTTCCCATTTTCCATTTTGTGCTCAAATCAAAAATGCAAAAAACGGAAATGAACACTCATTCCATTTTGGTTTTCATCGGGTTTCTTAAGCTGCAGCGTGTAGGAGGGCTGAGAAACTGCCCTGTTTTGGCTGGAAATATAATTACAATGCCACTCATTATCAATAATTTATTTTTACATTTGTATTTTCATCTTTGGACCAAATTTATTATTTAAAGGAGGACAAGTGCATAATTTATTGATTAATTCTTATTTTTACCATGTAATGGACAAGATTGAGTTCTGAGATCTAATAAAAAGCTGAGAAAAAAAGCTGAAAGTGGCCTACGACTAGCTTTTTCAATTTAAACATGTGGCTAACCAGGGCTTATTACTGTCCACAAAATAATGATCAGTAGATTTTTTTATACTGTTGCCTTCTCAGCCTTTAGTGGCTGCTAGCCAGGTGTTTTTGGCTCGTTGGTCTCGGCCACAGAGCGGGTCCAAAAATAAAACAGCTACGGGGAGCAGGGTCTGTTCTTTCCTCCCTTTGTTCCCCGGGAGCATTTATTTACTTTCCCCAAAAAATTAAAAACGGAAGAGTGACGTTAGAGTCAATCACTGGGCGGCCATGTAAAACTCCAAACACTCCCGCGCTACCACACACTGAAACACCACATCTCCCAGCCTCCCTAGAGGCTCAATTACCCAGAATGCAAACTTTAAGGCAACAGGCCATTCTGTAAAACTTTAGGAATCGATAATAGCATCGACATCAATCATTTCTTATCGATTCCCATCCCTACCCCTGCGTCTTATCCCCTCAGAATTCTTTTTTTTAAACCCCACATCTTTTCCCTCCGAATATTTTTACAGCCAAAACAGGTGGGCGGAGCTACCAGGTCCAGTTTCTTTGCGCTCCTACACGCCGCCGCTTGTGAAACTCAATGAAACCAAAATGGAATATGAGTGTTCGTTTTCCATTTTGGACTAGAGCGCAAAATGGGAAATCGTAAAACGAGCCGTTATCCATTTTGGAAACAAAAACTGAAGATACAAATGGTTATTTGTTTTGGTTTCATATTGAAAAATGAATGAACGAATGATACACGGATTAATAACGCTCTTTCCAGTCAGTGGCTCTCAAATTAACTACTAGATCAGGCGTGTCAAACTCCAGTCCTGGAGGGCTGTGGTCCAGCAGTTCACATCGCCAGTTAATTGTCAGGTTTAGCGAATGTATTTGAGGAGGAGAACCGTCAAACTGTGCTGGACCCTCCCAAGACCAGAGTTTGACACCCCTGTCCTAGATGGTCTACACAATTCAATGTGCAACACATTTGGTCAGTGGAGTGTGAAAGACATGGGGGTCTTTGAGGATTGGTTTGAAAAGTTAAGACACTCAGACAGTTTGTCTAATTTTAGAACATCTAGATTCTTAAATCTGAAATTAATCTTTACCTTTGTTAAGCATTTCATCGGCTTCATCCAGTACCAGCATCTTAATGGCACGGGTCCTCAGGCTTCTCCTGCGGATCATATCTAAAAAAAAAAAAAAAAGATAACACTATTAATCCCACAGGTAGGAAATTTGCATCATTCCAGCAGTAAAGAGGACAGAATAAGAAAGCAAAAGCAGCCTATAAAAATATAACAATATAAGGAACAGTACACTACACAAAATATTATAGATACAATGGTGGATACAGGCATGTGTATGCAGACAAGAAAGAGCACTATTATTTGAACCGATTTTATTAATCAAATTTTTTCCGTGAAATAATTTAGTGCAGATGTGGGAATAAGAAGCAAAAAGCTACTGCACTTCCATATCGCTTTGCTATCAGAAAAATATGAGCAAACTAACCAAACACTCTGCCAGGGGTTCCTGCCACCACATGCTGACCATAGTCCAGCTTCCTGATGTCCTCCCCTACATTTGTCCCACCAATACAAGCATGGCACTGAACATTCATGTAGTCACCCAGTGCAAGAAGGACCTTTAAAACAAAAACAGAGCACCATTAGACACTGTCACGACACTGGATGTGTATCAGCATTACCTGTAATGATTTTACACTGATATATTATTATTTTTACCTTTTGGATTTGTCCAGCCAACTCTCTTGTTGGAGCCAGAATCAATGCTTGGGTCTCACGCACCTATAGTGGACAAAAACAGTATGGTAAGCAAGAGCTCTCTTATGTTTGTAGAAGACTACAGTGAGTTATGCAAATGGCAGGTCAAATACCTGAATGTCCAGACACTGCAGCACTGACACACAAAACGTGGCAGTTTTACCAGTACCAGACTGTGACCTGAACAGCAAAACAACTTTAGATTAGATATACAGCTCAAGGAGCTAAATCTGAGAACATTAGAGATTTACTTGTATATATTCAGGAATCAGCTTTCAAATACACAGAGGAAAAGACAAAAACAGAATGGCGAACTTACTGAGCGATGACATCTCTCCCCTTTATTATTTGCTTGATAGCTCTTTGTTGGATAGCCGACGGTTTTTCAAAACCTAAAGAATAAAAGAAAATATGAACTTCATTACATCACACAAATCATCAGTTCCTATAGATTACAGGTGCCAAATCTGGGTTGGTGCCCAGCAGTTTGGTCATTTACCTGCTGAAAACACACCTGGTTCAACTCACCTGTCAACTACTAGGTTCAGTGTTTGTGTTTGAGGAGGTCACCTACCAAACTGTACTGGACACCAGCCCTTTAGGAGTGGATTTGTGCAGGCTTACAGAAAAACATCACCAGGAAAAAAACAGTCCCTATGCAAAATATTCAGCTCAGGACTCTACTAAACAAATCTGATGTGTCTCAGACATGTTTCATTATAGTCAAGTCCCTTTTCTCTCAGCCTTGGTGTTAGAGAAGCTGTTTGGGTTCTCGTTATACTGGGGAATGAGACATAAGAACCAAATTCACAAGAAACAAGCAGGACAAGGGTAGTTTAATAACCCTCATTAAAACCTGTGTTCATTACTTACGAGATATTTGGCAATAATAAGCTGAATGATAATTACAGGTGAGGCACTAATAACCAGGCAAACTTGTTTATCCTCTGAGCTTTGGTTCATTCTTGAGAAACCCATTGCAAACATAGCGTAACTTCACTGTATGTATACACTTCATGGACAAAAGTATTAGGAAAGACGTCAGTTTTTAAATTAAAGTGGCTCATTCCTTCTATTGAACGGTAATCTTAATGTTTTAGCAGACCAAAACATTAGGACGACGCCATGGTTCCAACTTTGTGGACACAGTTTGATGGAAAATCTTTTCTATTCCAGCATTACTGTGCCCCAGTACACAAAGCAAAGTCCATAAAGACAGGGCTGGGTGAGAAGTTGACCGGTCCGCAAAGTGCCCTGACCTCAACCGTATCCAACACCTTTGGGACGAACTGGAACGGAGATTGCGAGCCAGACATTCTCAGCCAACATCAGTGCCTAACCTCATAAAAGCCCCACAGAATGAATAGGCACAAATTCCCACAGAAACTCCAAAATATTGTGATAAGCCTACCAAGAAGATTGGAAACCGCTGCAGAGAGGCAGCATCGTATTAAAGTCTACGTCTAAAGTGAACAAGTCCCTGTTTGTGTAAGGGTCCCAATATTTTTGACCACTTAAATTTGAGCATCGTTAAACCATGAACGTAGTGACAGACTCGGCTTATGTGGGTTTACTACACACGAAAAATTGGTCACTTTGTATCAACAAACTGTTAACCAAAACCGTTTCTGGAAGAGCTGCTTCAGGGACTAACAACTAGCTAGCGTTAGCCAGAAAGCTAACAGCTCGAAAAGAGCTTAAATCGTGTATTTACAGCGCCGTCTCATGGCTTAAAAGAGCCTGTAAAGTACTAAAAGTACTAAACGCGACGAGAGTTTCCTCCAGCTCTATAAAACTCGGGAATATCAAGTAAATGTGTGTTTTTGGAGCCGCGGCCTGTACCATAAGCGTAGATCCCCCGGAGCAGGTCCTCCCGCAGGCCCATCGTATCAAACGTCGGAGTCACATCCACCTCCTCGCTCGTCTCAAACTCGATTTTCGTCATGTCTTCCTCCTTCAGGAGACGCTTTCTTCCACTCGTGGGAGCCGCCGCCATGGTTGTGATCTTTATTTGGGTTTATTTACGGTTTAAAAGCGCCGCTCCGAGACGAACCCGCAGCTTCTTGAGGAAAAAAGAGAGCGCACGGATGGCGCGTGTGTCCAACAGAAGTGACGCACACAACAAGAGACCGAGTCGAGCACGACGCAAGGGTATTGCTCCAATATGCGCCTATGTGCCCTCACTAGGACGCCTAACTAGTGCCTACATTTTAGAACACTGTTCCCAAAAACAGCAGATTTTAAGAGCTGTCTTTAAATGTGATACACCACAAAAGACGTGAGCTTAGGGGTTTAATTTCTAATTTTTTTACTTTAAATTTAACTTTAAAAATTAAATGTACATAGCCTCTTACAGAGATGTGATACAAATATGATATTATCAAGATCTAATAATGTTTCTTAAAAATCACCCAGAACTTTTTTTCCCTGTTTCCTTAATTTGTAGTTTTATCAGAACCCAGACGTTGGAATAGACTCTAAGGCTATATTTAATTCCATACTATATAACTGAACAAATTGGAAAAGTCTGAGAAGCTTCTCTCAACAGATCATATAATTGAAGGCAGTCAATCCTATGAAGCTGATGTGGGTTGGTAGGTCCACGTGTTGACCATTTTCTAAAGCCAGTGCCTGTATTGTGAGGCAAAAACTCATTTTTTGTCATATACAGACAACAATTGAAAATTATGTAAAGTTACATGATAAAAACACGTAAACAAATCGAATAAAATGAAAGCAGTAAAGTAGTTAAATAGTAAAAGTATTCTTAAAGGATTTCAGTACTGGTCAATGCTGAGATTGCTGTAGGTAATTCCTGAGTTATTTTGCATCACCCACTGTAGTTTCTTGTAAAGTTTCTTGAAAAGGCAAGATCTATAAAGCTTTCTACAGTGTAGAGCTAGTGAGAACATGAAATATCTCAAATCCATGTTGCTAAAGGTTTTAACTGTGCAGCACAGAAACAATATCTTAGATTTGAGAGTTTAGACCCCTTGATGTGATTTGCACAATCACAGTGTTTTTTAATCTGATTCCTGACTGCTTTTTCTGTCAAATGCAATTTAAAATGAGATTGTCCAATTTTTCAAAAGTGGATTTGGGGATGTCAGCAGGGAGCATCTGAAATGGATACAAAAGCCTGGGTGGTACGTTCATGCATACCACTCTTTATAGAACCTAATAGTGATGAGGAAGCACAGGATTGTTGTTGCAGGACCTGTTGAATATAAGAGCCCATCGTCTGTGTACAGTGATGCATTTTGGTATTTTCTGTCAGGCCCCTTGTGTCATTGTTCTGTTTAGCTGAGCCAGTGCCTCAAAGCTGATACCAAACGTTCTGAAGTAAGTCTGTTCACTAACTGCTGCTTGTGGACATAATTTTGACATTACAATTCAGTAACCTTCTAGCTTTATATCCATAATATCTTCACGGTATAAAACCCGTCTGATTAAACTGAATTATTTCTTTGATCATTTTATTGACTCGCCATGCCAAATGGCTGTTAGTATACGTAGCTCTGCATTCAATAGTGATATTGGCCTATAATAATCCTTGCCATCCTTATAATTATTGTCGCATCTCTCTGAAAAGGGGTCAAGATTCCAGATTGCAACACATGATGTAAGCATCTTATAATAGGGCTGATATTGCCTCATTGAATGTTTAATCCAATGTGTTATATACCCATCAGAACTGAGAATTCTGTTGTTTTCAGTGTGGAAATGGCCTGTTGTACATACAGCTTCTCTATTGGCTCATCCAATTCTTTAGCCATATACTCAAATCATTCCATTAATTAGAGGACTTTTAATAACTGGGACAGGTCTTTAGCATCTGTGCAGGTATCTGTTTTTGTATAGACTCATGAATTTAAGCAAATGATTGAGATTATCAGGATCATTGTTTTTTTTCTGCTAGCCTGGTTACCATTTTTGTAATATTTGTGGTTTGCTAAACCTCTGTCTTTTTAATTACTAGACCACAACCACAGATTGGACTAGTTTGTCCAGCTCATCCCAATCAGATTGAGATCTGGAAAATTTAGCAAAAAGTCAACATCCTAACCCATTCCTGAAGAATATTTGCCATGAAGGGGTGTGCTTGTTTTGTGGACCACGGCCCTCCAGGACTGGTGTTCAACACACCTTCCCTTCTTGCCGTAGTGCCCATTGTAGCACTTTTGGTAGGGATAGTGGTCAGCATGGGCACTCCAACTGGTCTGCAGCTACAGTCCTGTAGACAGTAAGCTGTGATGCACTGTATTCTGACCCCTTTCTATTAAAGGCCTCAACTTTTTCAGCAGGCTGTGCTACGGTCACTCTTCTGAGATCAGACCAGGTGAATTAACCCTTACTCTCGACACCTCTTGAGCATTCAAGAACTTTTCACTTCTTGTCCTTCCTTGAACTACTTTTGGTAGATCCCGACCTTTTTGTAAATGCATTTGGTCGAAATAAGACCATCATATTCATAGGTTTATATATGCAGCCAAAAAAGCTGATTAAAAATGCAACCTCCAACTAATTCATCCAGAGACAACTACATGGAGTCTCATACAGAAGTAAGGCTTCACCAAGAATCAGCCAGGTTTTAAAAGTTCAAAAGAAAAATAAATCAATCTTTTTACTTTCAACCAGTAGGTCAGCTAAAATCCAATTTCTCTTGACCATGATATATTATGTCAATGCGACCTAGTCCATTCCAAAGAACAAAGAAACAGGAGAGCAATTTGTCTCAAGACTCATGAATTTATTGTGGGGGGGATGTTACAATGTGCCACAAAAGAAAATAGCGCAGAGTCTAATAGATTTTTTTTTAATCTGTACAAAACTAAGTCCCAGCCTACTGGTCCTTCATCTCCTTCAGTCTCTTGATGGCAGACTTGACTGTGACAGCAGATGTTGTGCTGTAAAAGAAACGAAAGGGCTTTAAACAAAGAAGCAAAATTTAAATCTACTGACCATTATGCAGAGAGATTATAAGTAATTAAAACAGCAATAGCAAATCCTTACTTGTATGTCCAGGCACCTCCAGCTACAGTCTTCATGCAGGATCCACAGTGCCAGATACCGACAGCCTTTCTCTTCATCTTAGTCTAAAAGTCCATAAAAGTCAAACATTATAGGTATGAAGCTTTTCCTTCCATGAACGCAACATGACATTTTGAACTCCACTTAAAATATTTAACATCCTGGCCTTAAGCAAAAGATTAAACCTGCAAAGACCTAAAGTATCACTCATTCCATTATTACAGATGAACACGTCTTAAATTACACTTTTTACCTGTAAAACTGACATCAGTGACTAAGATGTCTGGTCATAAATAGTTAATTAACTTTTCATAAGCTTGACAAGCTCGACATTAGCTTGATATTCTTAATATACAGCACAGTGCATGCACTGCTGTGACTGCTTGTACAGTTTTCATACAGCAGAAACATCTGAAGCCAACACCAAAATTCCTGAATGTCACGTGCTGTCGGGACCCTCAGACCAGCCTAACCATTCCTCATTGATTCTTTAAACCTCCAAATACTTTCATTCAGTACTCACCTTGCCACAGAAGGAGCAGGTGTATTTTGCGTGCTGGCTGATCTCAATTTTTTTCACCATCTTCCTGAGGGAAGCACCATAACGGGTGCCGTATTTCCCTACAATCCCCACCTTCTTGGTGCGCTTGGCCTGCAGAAGGGAAGTGAGAAATGGGAACAATATGTTAAAAAAGTTACATAAAACTCCAAATGCATGTTTAGTCTGTGCGCCAGTCTCTACTTTATTCTGAAAGTACTTAAGGTGGATCCCAATGACCTCTCAACACATACCTCACCTCTAAACTCAACACTGAATATATAATATATATCTCTAGACTGCCAAAATAAAAAACATACAGTGAAGCTCATGGAACATCTAGCATTCCTTAGCCCTGGGTAGAAACACCCAAGTGCACAGTAGTTATTACAATATTAATCTCTGAAACACTATTGAGGAAAGCTGCAATATGCAAACAGGGAGGGACCAATCACAGCTCCAGTTGAGCTGACAAAAACTACGATTTGAAAACATGCTTATGAACATTACTTTTCCTATATGGTCCGTATGGATGGGGGAGTTAACATATATAAAACAAAATTCAGACATTTAAATACAAAGTCATTTGGATCCTTTAATATCTAGAAAAGCACTGCAATCACAGTATAATCAAAATACTGATATTTTGTCCATACACACAAGAGTGCCTACAGCTAACCAAACTAAGCAAATTTTACCTTTTTGCCATCCTCATGTGTAACTACTAAATCAGAACCAGAAACTATTAACCCTAGAAGAACATATGCCTATGTTACGCCTGCAGACCGAACTTCAAAAAAATTAAAAATAAAACACCTTCAGGAATACTTAGTCCATACATAGTATAGTGTATTTAGTACTATCACACCCCTCCAAGATGGGGTCATGATTGTAGATTGATAGCAAGTTTCTACTAATCAGGGTGATATCACCTCTTTAAAAAAAACAAAGTCCTGGTTCTGAAGGGTATATAGACAACTTTTACAAAACAGAATTGACCTCTTGTACTGAGAATACCAAAAACTACAGATAAAGTGCCCCCTTATAGTCACATGCGAAAACACCACAGCACAGTGTATACAGTGATATTATTCCTCTGCATTCACCAAGTGAAGCAGCAGGCAGCCAGGAACACAGCGCCCAGACAGCAGTGTGTGGGGACGCTACCTTGCTCAGTGATACCCCAGTGTTTCAATGACAGTCCTGGGATTCGAATCCACGGCCTTCTAATCGCAGGAGCAGCTCCCTAACCACCAGACCACCAACTGCTCATACCATATTCATTTGGCAGACGCTTTTACACTCTCTGAGGAATACTCGAGTTTCAAGACAGTGTGAGAACCAGGGGAGACGTCTAGGAGCTAGAACTTTGCTACTGTAGATACATGAAAAGCCCAGCATAGCTATGCTTCAACTCGGCTAGCTTCTCAGATGTTCTTGTGGCTGTTTTTTGAAAACCAGGCTATGTTCTTAGTTTTCAATTTAAGCTCTGATTAAGCAGCTTTATAAAGTCATACTATGCCCTTAAATCGTTTCCCCGGTAGTTGTCTAGGCATCCGTGTGTGTTCGTAGACTGGTCTCTGGGTTAGCCTCACGAGCAGCCTGCTATGCGGCTACCCACGTAGCTGCATACTACCCGGTAGTTTTATACCGGGTATAATACGATCGTATTTACTCCGCTACCAACTACTGGGTTTTAAGGCTTTCAAACACTTTGAGGAACATCACAGAGCACAAACATGAAACTTTTCAGCCAGGATTGGGGAGATTTTAACGGATTTCTCCGTCTTTGTAAGACAACTCACCATTTTAGCTGAGAAGCTTCAGAGCCAAAAGAGAGAGACCGATTGCGCATGCGCGATTTACCGCGTCCTCCTGCGTCCCGGCATGCCCAGCTCTCTTAGACAAGAGCGATTTTTAAAAAAATGTAAAACATGTTAAAATGTTAAAAACATAATTACATGTCATCTTTCCCACCTCACATGCGTTGTAAAATATAAAAACGAAAATATTTAAAAAAGCTGTTTTTGTTTTTATTTCTGAAATCATGCTTAAATTCTGAGGAAAGACTGATGAGAATCAGACCAGCATGTAAAAACACACATGTACACCATATATATATTGTGTACAAATGTGTTTTTATATGATGGTCTTTCCTCAGAATTTAAACATACATACATTTTCATATACACAAATGGTTATATTTCATATTTTATTTATTGTGTACTGTAGATATTACACTGTTCTATAATGTTTTCTATTAAAGGGGGCACCAATTTTTCTGCACAATTCAATCTGAAATGTGAACAAATATTTTAAAAGGTCTTTATGGTTGTATTTCAATAAAACCAAAAAGGTTTTGACTATGGATTATTTCTAAAATCATGCGTAAATTCTGTTTGGTACTTAACTTTTAACTATTAAAGGGTAAATTCCACCCATTTTTAAAAATGCCTGCACAATTCAATATTAGAGGCAAAAAACAGCGAGTGATAAAAACTCAGCTCTGACTCATCTAGTGTTGGTGAATGGAACCAGTGGTCACAAATGTAACCTTTTTTTACTGACCAAGTAACCAGCAAACCTTTTTTTCAGTGCTTTTACATGTAAGGTTGATGATAGTTGTGAAAAAGATTTTCTTTGTCCCACAATGCTCTGCATGTACACTACAAGGACAAAAGTATTGGAAGACCACTCTTAATTATTGAATTCAGATGGCCCCTGACTTCCAGTGACAGGCAATCTTAATCCTTCAGCATACCAAGACATTTTGGACAATGCTTCCAACTTTGTGGACGCAGTTTAGGGAAAAACATTTTTTATTCCAGCCTGACTGTGCCCCAGTACACAAAGCAGGCTCTATAAAACATGGCTGGATTAGTCTGGTGTGGAAGAACTTGACTGGCCACACAGAGTCCTAACCTCAACCCCATCCAGCACCTTTGGGATGAACTGGAACAGAGATTGTGTTCCAGTTCTGTTCTGGAACAGAGATTGTGTTCCCCCCACAGAGAGACCGAGACAAGCTTAAAACGTGCGCAAACCGGAAAAGTCACTGAAACATCAAGGTGAAATTCATCATAGCTTGCGTAGTATAGACCCAGCTCCCTCTGTCCGGGGGAGGGTTAACGGCGATATTTTTTTTAAATCGCGCGATAAGAATCTTGCGGCCCAGCACTAATATATATATATAAAATTATGTATATATGTACATTTGCATGTGTGTATAAATACTAATAGAACATATATTACACACCAAGGTCATATTCTCAGAATCTATTGGTCCAAGTGGTTATCAGAGCACCTCGGGTGGAAGCAGAATCACAATATATTGATCAGCATCAGAATTTCAAAAGTTATTTTCATCCTGTTTCTCAAATACAATGAGAGATGACTTGCAACTTTACAAACGCACACTGAGAGGTTTATATTTATTTAGAAACCCACAGATTGCTCTTTAAAATACTGAACAGTCCTTTCAGAAACTAGAACTGTTATATATTGGCATTTCTATGTATTATAACTTCACAATTAGAAAACACTAAATCATTGTTATATATTATCAAACTTTTGAGGTGTAATAAACGGGTAACAGTTATGTCAAAAACAAACCGTAGCACTGGATTCCAGTCTGGCAGGTGCATAAAATACTACCGAGTACAATGTACTGAAATGGCATTTAACACTACATGTACAACAAAGGCACAATGGGATCAAATCACTAACACCTCCTATCATTCACACACTACACATATGGAAATAAGAGAAACATAACTAGAGTGTTATTCAGACTTCACTGAGCTATTCATAGCTGATCATAGGGAAGGGGTAACAGAGTCATGACGTTAATAAATACACAGGATACGTTACTGAGTTAAGATCTGACTATTGAATTCATAGGATTCGTGCAGGTAAGAGAGGTATTTGGGATTAACAGTAGTCTGTTAGTCTGCACTGGGATGGCAGGGTTGTTAGCGCTGGTGTCACTTCTTTAGAATCCAGTCTCTATGCTGAGGGTGCGGCGGGTCACATGCTCAATCTCCCCGGTCATGTACTCATCAAAGTGTGTCTGGTACTTGGCTAGCATTTTCAGCATGACCCGCAGATTCAGCCACCACTGCTCCTTTGGCATCCTATGCCTGGAAAGACAAGGTCAGTGATTAACAACGTGTTAAACTATGTTTTTTGGGTACAATTAAAGTATGAACGCATGAATGAATGAATTTATATCTTATTGGAGAAGTAATGTATTGTGCCATAGATTATTACTAATTGCAGGAGAATGGCACTTACTCAAAGTCAGTGTGGTCCTTGAGCTCCGTGACTGGGTTGAAGGACATCAATTTCCTGTTCATGC
Source organism: Hemigrammopetersius urotaenia (assembly GCA_037974485.1). Classification (NCBI taxonomy): domain Eukaryota; kingdom Metazoa; phylum Chordata; class Actinopteri; order Characiformes; family Alestidae; genus Hemigrammopetersius; species Hemigrammopetersius urotaenia. Next base: position 1,077,452 of record JBBPDC010000038.1, read on the forward strand.
CGATGACACAGGCTGTCTCTGGTGCGTTGGCAAACACGCGACCTAGGATGCCGCAAAATGAAGATTCCACTCATTTGTCCATATCTGTTATTTATTCAGTAAACAATCCATGCATTTCCCCATTTCATATAAATATTACTATAATAAGTAACACAATTCTACTATAAACTATAAAATATCATTTATAGTATCTTAAAATAAATACTATAAACTTTCCTGCATATGCTTTCCCATAATCTATCATTTGTAGCACAATGAAATGGTTAATAAGCAATACATTTTAAGCCTATTGCCCTTGCTCAGGGACAGTCGCCAGCATGATGGTCAGTCATGCAGCGTTCGATACAGTACTGGAGTCTTTTGTTTGTTCAACCAATAAATGCAATAAATTACACCTTCATACATTCATTTATTACAGTTTCAGTTGATTATTATGTCTTGGGTAGCACCATATTCACTATGCCCAGAGGTTTGCAGATACCTGCTCATCCATTATTCATACTCCTCTAGCCAAAACTGGACATGACATGCTGGCTACTTTGGAGCATCCCGTTTTAGTGGCAGAACTTTCCCATGGAGATCCCATGGAAGCTGTGTGTGCAACTGAAAACCTTAGTAATGTCAGTAATTGGTAAAGAAGCTAAATTCAGTAATTAGAGGGAGTGTCTGGGTAGTTTTAGACAACCTGTGCATTTGATCAGTGCACTACAGAGAACACTATAGATCTGAGTAATTATTTCTGTAAAATATGTGCCACAAAGATGGTCTGTATTACGTTACCTTGTCTGTAGGTCTCCTTCATTTTCTCAGTGAGCCACAGAACAGCCTTCACTCCCATTTTTGTGGCAAAGTTCCTGTCAAAGGGTGTAGGAACACCACCCTAACAGATACAGAATGTATCCCTTAAGCAATTATAGGCGAATTTTAACAATACTGTAATGCAAGTCATCTACTGCCACCAGTAAAAGTGTACACACTTGCTAGTATGGTACATATTGTCTGGGCTAGAAGAATGCATTTATACACAATTCGGAAATGGTACTTTTTACATTCCCCACCTGCTGCAGGTGTCCCAGCACATTAACCCTGCAGTCGAAGATGCCCTTGCCCTCAGCCGAGTACAAGTTGTGAATGAATTCTGTGGTGTAGTGTTTGTGGCACTTCTCATTTCTACAAAGAAGAAGAAAAACATGCATTATGTTAGGAATTTAGTTTGGAGAAAAGTCTGTAATGATGTCTTCAATACTCAAGGATTGCATTGCATTTAGGCAGCTTTGGGTAAAGTGAATAAAACATTGAGTAAAAAGACATTTCAGCCTTTTTTTACCCCTCATTTTAGAGGTATGGATCCTTTACAAGAATGCACTAAACAAAAGATTACCTGAGGACCAGGCCTCGCTGAATGTCTTTCTTCATCTTTTCTGTCAGATGCTCCACATTCATCTGACAAAAATGAAAATCAAAACCAATCACTTGTGTTTTGTAAGTCTAAAACATGCTGGTGTCACAGGATTAAAAGCATACCCTCACTTTTTGCTTCCTACATATTCATTCCTTCGAAATTCTTTCAAACTACCAGAGGTACTAGCATATGTTTGCAGGGCAAGTACCTCCAAGTCATGGATGCTGAATGGCTCCTCAAAAATGTAAGCTGCATCTGCCCCGACAGCAATGCCTGTGGTGGTTGCCAGGTATCCACAATATCCCCCCATGGTCTCTACGATGAAGACCCGCCTCTTGGTGCCGGATGCAGATTGCTTAATTTTGTCACAGCTCTATAGGAACAGACGGCAGACAGATATGAATGGGTTAAAGCCCTAAAGGAGACTGGGGTAATGGTCACTCCAAGAATAATGCAGCATTCTCAGACTCACAGAGTGCATCATTAACATGCAAACAGCACATATTACTGAATAATGATTACAGCTTTCTAGTAGCAATGACATCAACTGTGATGTGTGTGTGTGTACGTACTTCTAATAAAAAAAATTATATATATATAATTATATATATAAATTACTGTGCAAAAGTCTTAGGCACCTGAGAAAATTACTAGAAAATACTTGAAAGCTGTTTGCTACTGGGCAGTAGTGTTAAGTTAGTGTTAAAACACAAATTTTACAATAAATACAAATAATATTAATACAGTAAATCCAGACCTCCTTCTTCATGGAAGCCCAGTATTATATGTAGCTTCCATCAGAGACCTGGGTTTACTCTTTTTACTTCATTAGATTAAATTAGGTGTGTTGCTTACAGAACTTTATAAATCCACACAATGACTGGAGGCATCGAGCAGAAATCTGGAACCAAACCTGTGTTCTTCTAACCAGCTCACAAAATAGCAACTACTTTTTGGAAAAAAATCAATCTTGATCATTTTTATGGCTTTCTTGTTTGTTTGCATTTATTCTAATGTTCTCTTGTTTTTTTGCTGGCAGAAACAAACCCAATGCTGATATAAATGGTTTCAAACAATTGGCACAGGTGCCTAAGACTTAGTGCTGGGCCGTTAACGCGAGACCCTTATCGCGCGATAAAAAAAAATATCACCGTTAATCTATTCAGAAAGTTTGGTTGGGAGCTTTCACCTTGATATTTTGGGGCGGATCTCTCTCTCTCTGGTTCGTGACTTTTCTGGATCGCGCCCGTTTTAAACCTGTCTCGTTTTCTCTGTCGCTCTCTCTCGCGCATGCTCTCTCTGTGCCTCCCTCTCTCTTGTTCGTGACTTTTCCGTGCTCTCTCTCAGTCTCTCTCGCTCTCTCTGTCTCTCTCTCTCGCTCTCTCTGTCTCTCTCGCTCTCTCTCTCGTTTGTGCGATCATCTCTCTCTCTCTGTATCTCTCTCTTTCTCTCTGTATTTCTCTCTCTCTTTCTCTGTCTCTCTCTCTCTCTCGTTCGTGCGATCATCTCTCTCTCTCTCTCTGTATCTCTCTCTCTTTCTCTCTGTCTCTCTCTCTCTGTCTCTCTCTCTCTGTATCTCTCTCTCTGTATCTCTCTCTGTCTCTCTCTCTCTCTCACAATAAATATTACAATGGAGAATTTTACCTCCATGGCAGCATTGACGGCCGTATCTGCTCCCAGACTGAAGTCTGTACCAGGCACATTGTTGCTTATGGTGGCAGGGATCACACACATGACAATGCAAAGTTCATCATATCGCCCCCGAGCCTCCACTATTTGCAGAATGCCCTCATAAGCCTGATGAAGTCAGAGAACAACAGAGGTTATGAACTTGTGTGTATGTCTAAACTCAGATTAATATGATTCAAGTATGATTCAAGATTTAGTGAATCATGGAAACTCAAATCTTAATGAAGCTGGATTACAGACCAAAAATACATTGGAAAATGGCCTGAATATTTTCTTTTATAGAAAAATGTGTGTATATTTTATTATAACTGACTGAAATCTTACATTCCAAAAAACACCTCCGAAACAGGTGTTCAGGACCCCTAATAAACACAAATATCATTGTTGGTACCTCAAATCCGCCGATCACTAGAAGGGACTGGATATTGTACTTGCTGATAGTCTCCACTATTTTCTCCATGCAGGAATTAGGAAGGGTTCTAAAATTGAAAACAGTTTTTATTAACATTAACTGATATGCTTTATTCAACTGAAAAGAAATACAGCCATCCATCCATCCATCAATAAATAAATAAATAAATATTGCTATTTTAATAATTATTTGGTGATTAGAAATAAAAAAAAAAAACAGTCTCACACACAGCCAACCCACCGTTTAGTCCCAAGCAGTGACCCTCCCTGGCCAGTCCAGCCAGCTACATCATGCCAGTGGACTTCAGTTACCTGGAATAGATCAATTATTAATCTTGATAATTATTTTTGAGATCCAATGTTATTCATAAAACATTTGAGATCAGCATCTGTAGCTCCAGATGCCCAGGCAGGTATAATGACTAATGACACCCAAATGTCCATCTACCATTAACTGAAATTATACGTCTTGTGCAGATATGGCAACAAAGCGTACAGTTTTGTTGATGCCCTCACTCAAGACAAATTAAGGGTTTCCTGGTATGAATCAATCAATCAATAAATAAGCAAGTCATTCACATTTACGGCGTTTATCAGACACTTTTATCCAAAGCGACTTCCATTCCCTAACTACAGGGGACAGGTTAAGGGTCTTGCTCAGGGACCCAGTGGTGTGGTGTGCTGAAGGTAGGATTCCAACCCATGACCTCTTGATCTAGAGGCAAGTATCCTACCCACTACGCCACCACCACCCCACAGCATGAACTCCCAAGTCTGGGAATCAAGTCAGATTTCTTTTCCAGAATGTGAACGCAGGAACTCACCATGTCTTTGGCCAGGCCCTCGAAGCCATCGTTGACGGTGTAGACTCGAAGACCCTGAGCGAGACCCACTCTGACTGCAGACCTCACCGCTGCGTTCATCCCAGCTGCAGGAGCGCCCACGTTCAGAATGGCCATGGAGTGCTCACTCTGGGGAGAAATGGAGGAAAGAGAGTTAAACAGGAGTAACAGACACAGAAAAGAGGAGAAATGGCAACAATTAAAAAAAAGATATAGGAGCTGTACACAAAAAACACAGGTGCAAGTGAGAAAGGGGGAATGAAAAAGAACTAAAATTCAACAAGAAACGTTTTGTTACCTTTGATTGAGCAGGTTTCTGATGGGCCAGAAGCTTGTAGGTGTTCCAGTTGTTCTCAAAGCTCCTGCGGTGAGGAAATATTTGTCAAAACACACAAATATAGAACACACACACGCAAAAAAAATGATGTCCAGTTATGACACTCACTTTCCGCGCAGCTGAATGGCTTCATCAAAACGCTTCTCATTCATGGCTTTCTGCACCTCTTTGGTCTAAACACACAGGTGGAGGAGTGGGTCAAAGCACAATGAAAAGATTGAGGTTAGTAGTAGTGCTGAATGCTGAAATCATCATATTCCTCATATGTTTCATTCATTTAGCTCTAGACCATCTAGCAGGATTTATTCAAAGTAATAATAAGACACTGAGAAGGGTAGTACTTTAAAGGCAGTATAAAACACTGGTTGGAACACTGGTAACCTAAACCCAAGCATTTCTTTTACGCTGCCATCTCAGAAGAGAACACATTTTGTGTCTGTTTTCTTTTCTGGTGCAGCTTAGGTTGGACTGAAGTATAACAATATTATGATAATGGCAATATTATTTAACCAGGTTTTTAAAGGATCTTTCATGATGCGTAGAACAGTTATGGAGGTTTTATGAATTTGGAAAGTGTCAGTGAGTTTATAGAGTGATTTGGAATTATAAAATGGAAAGATGCAATAAAGCAGTATGGGAAGTATGTGATCTGGGACCATGATTACACTGGGTAACACATTTTAATGAAAGGTCTGTTTCACTGCAATTTTTGATGTGTCTAAGTCAAGTTTAGCTGATTCTGCAAATCACTTCAGTTTTTTCTTACCTTCAAAGGTTCTAGAGATAAATTAAATTGTATGTATATGTTTCATTATAAGGTTGTCGTTAAACTACTATTATTTTCATATTAGTCTCACTGATGCGCGTGTCTCACGCTCAGTGTGTGAGAGTTGGGACCCCTGAATATCTACATGTATAACAAACAAGTAACATATTAACATGCACTCTTGGCTTGCTCATCAGAGGCATTTCATTCACACACATTCACACACACACATTTATTCACAGTTATTTCATTTTGTAAAGCTGCTTTGTGACAATGACCATTGTTAAAAGCGCTATATAAATAAAGTTGAATTGAATTG
>JBBPDC010000038.1:1094212-1111080 GCA_037974485.1 Hemigrammopetersius urotaenia
TTCGGTCCGCACGTTTTTACTGAAGGGCTGAAAGTACAAAGCGGCAAAATGAAGTAGAGAGTAACCGTAATGCATCATACTCAAGGGTTAATGTCTTTGAGACGCACCATCTGCTGGTGAAAGATGGGAATCACAGCTAGGTAAAATGATTGAGGTGTCTTTAAAATTAAATTTTAATTTAATAATATAACGTGGACGAGTTCGGTGGGCCGGATTAAAAAGCCCAATGGGCCGCAGGCCGTAGTTTGCCCATGTCTGTCCTAACCCCAAGTTGGTCCAGGGAGACTGCCCCCTGTAGTTAGAGAATGAAAGTTGCTTTGGATAAATGCATCAGCTAAATGCCATTAATGCCATTCCAAGAGGTGAATGGTTTTCGGGGAATAATCTACTCGGGCTAAAAATACAAATGAGGGCTCTTTGTAAAGGTCTCCTGGATACCAATCAAACTGTGGAGTTTGAAGTGTCTGAGTGCTTGCACTGCAGAGAAATTGCGCTTCCAAAAAAGTGCTTCCAGGTCGGCTACAGCCTGCCCTTTTCCGCTTGTGTGAAAACATCCAGAAAAAATATATTCAATGCCACAAAAAGCAAAAAAAAAGGCGGAGGAAAAATGTGTGCGCAAATGAATCCGCAACTCCTGATCCGTGTAAAACTGGAGGTTTACTGTACTTTGAAACCTGAGATTGATCTTGTGCCTCTAGGCTGAATATGCCAGATTCACCTATTCCATTAAGTGTGGGCTCAAGTCAGTTACTCAGATGGTGATTTTACAGTGACAATCCTATTAAAACTATATTTACAGAACAAGCTGTGTTAGGACGAAATGTCAGGGAAATGTCAGTGATTTGTGCTTGAACCCTCAGTAAAATCCGTGCACAGCTGGGGATGAAGCCGTTACCTAGAGATAAATTCTCATCGTTTTCTTCTCCACGAGAGCCAGGAGCTAGTCCTAGGAGAAAGGTCAGTTCTCATTTCACTTTCACACATTTGACACTGAATAGTTCCTTTAAAACTAAAGTAAGCACTTAGGTACAGGTAACTACTTTCATGTGACATCAGTTACTGCCGACCCACTCAAAGGGGAACTCCACAGGTTCTTAAACATTTCTACATAATAGTTGAGATATTAAATTAATTATTGAAATTAATACAATCTCTAACCGTAATCTTTTTAAAAAAAATCCTCATCATTGTTATGCTAAACATTTCAGAAATTGTAATTTCTCCCCTTGAAGTAGAATCACTGTAGAAATGATCAATTAAGTGTTGCATGTTTCTAATGGCGCCATCTCTTGTTTGTGTAGAGCCACACTCTGGAGGCTGTGCTGTTATTACTGAAGGATCTGGATGTAGAGGAGCTGAAAATTGTTCAGAGCGCCACAGAGAACAAGCTCAGAGTGCGTAGTCGACAAAAAGAGAAGGAGAAAGCTCTGATCACCCAGTGCTGACAGGACAAAAAAAAAAATCCACGTTCCTCACCATTGTGCACAGATAAACCAGCATTGAGGTTGCAACTAGGGCTAAAGGTTTGTTGAATTCCAGGTAAAACTGTTTACAGACATTGGCCCATGTTTATCAAGAGTAAGAACACAGATCCAAGATCAGTCCATGCAATCCCAGCTAGTTCTAAGTAAGAACAAATCCCATATCAGCATTATTATTCTAAAGTCTGAAACATATGGGCCATTTTTGCTAGACCAAGGCCAGCCATAGCTGTGTGTGTGTGTATATATATATATATATATGTGTGTGTATATTCAGAGAAGCTTCCAAAAAAGTGAAGACTGCAAATCCTGCCCACAGGCCTCTTCTTTTTTCCCCACCTGAAAATAACTACTAGTTCATGAACAATGAACCAGCCCATAGAAGTGATTAATGGCTTTGGCCGTGTTAATGTTATTCCCCTGCCGTATCCTACGCAGTTGCCTTCGGCATTGAATGAATTATGTTATAGGTGGTTCCTGTGCACACTACTATTCAAAAGTTTGGAGTCAACATTTTCAATAATTTAAAACCAATACTTGTGCAGATATGAGTGAAATTATTATGCTCTTATTATACTAAAATTCTAGTTTGTTCAAAGCTATGAAATATTTAAACAATAAGAGCTGTTGGTAGTTCCATACCGACTGAGAAAGCTGCACAGCGGTGATTCTGATTGTCTTACATTGAAAAAGATCACACTTTTCATAGCTATTCGTAGTAAATATCAAGACTAGTAACCTACTATAAATATATTTAAATTATGAAACCATTGATTTTGGGTTCTAGTTTGAAAGATACTATAACAATTGCTACTATTACAAGTGATTCCAAACTTTTGAATGATAGCTTGAGCAAATGTTAACTTTGCATTAGGATCCATTGTTTGTGTTACCAAAATGCATGCTGTTCTTATCTTACTTTTCAGGAAAATGTTTCATAACTGTGTATATGGTACATTTGTGGCTCTTTAATATCTGTATTTTTATATGTAAATAAATTTGCAATGCACCTTATTTATTACAACTCTGAACATGGTTGTACAGAAAGAGAGAACTTTATACAAAATATAGCATCAACAATTAAGTATCAAAGGCGACAGTACAAGTGCTGTGTGACTGAGCAACAATATCCAGCCTTATGCTTGGAAATCATTCCAATCGAGATAAATGTCAGTTCCTGCCAGTGTCAACAGTCTGAAACCTTAGTCTTTCGGACCAGACTGGACAGCATGCAGTAGGGCAATCCAAGCCACATCACCAATGCCTAGCAAGAGATGCAGTAGTGTTGAAACAAGGCAACCACTGAAACAGGACTATCTTTGTCACTCAACATCCTCCTTTTCCAGGAAGTCGGTGAGAGTTCCTTCATCCACAGGGATCAGGAGGTACTCCACTCCATCAGCACCCTGTTGAGAGAAGAGCCGTAAACACATTAGCATATAATTAAAAAAAAGATAGAAATCCAGAATAAGTGGCTTTTATACACAGCAAGATGCCAGTGTTATTAGATATGCCTGCCCACTTCTTTTACTCAAAAACATTTATCCTAAGTGCACATTCTAGGTGTGCAATTACTGACTGTAGCTTAAAGTTCCTGCAGTGTTGAGAACAGCTAACAAACTCTTATGTGTTCAGAAACTGACGAGTGATGAAAGGCTAGAGGACGACTGACAAAACTGCATAGAAAAAGTGATCTATGCTATTAGAACATGCTCAGTGAACTATTTTTTATTCACCTTCTTGGTGCGGATGAGCTTGTGGTCTCTGAACTCTGTGAGCTGAGTCCTCAGAGTGATGTCACTGTTCACCAGGAACGCTTCACGACAACGTTGGTAAAAGTCTTGGAAAGACAGACCTGAAGGCAAATCACAAGATAGATGTTTGCACAGCTAACAAATTCTGTAATTCATAACAGAATCAAACAGATAACAGAACTGTTTGGTCCAAAACATGAGCTTAGATTTCCAACAAAAAGAGCACATGAAGGACATATTGACTGACTTGGCTAAGGAGCATTCAAAAAACTTTCAATATTGCTACTGAACTTTTATATAGATTACTAAACAGTACTTTTAAATACAAACAAACTTTTCATATACAAACAAAGTGGGTTTGCCAAGAACAGAAATGAGTAAGAGATTCCATGTGTGGTAGATTTACAGACTGCAACAGAATACAGACAAATGGTGCCAAAATGTATATAGAATCTAATTTAGACAATGTAATTCAGCCAATAAGCAGCTGAGATTTTGAAACAAGCATGCTTATTGGCTCATGGATAATGATAAAGTGAACTACTTTGGTACTACATTTGGTAACTGAATGACATTAGATTTTCTGGTACTCCTCAATACTGAAGTAATTGGGTCGGTACCCTGGTTTTACCTGTATATGAAGGGTTGTCTTTGTTCTCCAGCTGAAACTCAGCCAGCAGTCTGAAGATCCCTCTGTGAACAGATGACACAAGATCACCAACAGAATTTGGGGCAGAAACATGAGATCACACATCTTGCCTGATTAACAAATGCATCTATATCTTACATATCTCAGACCTGTGTGATGTGCCGCACCATGCAAGACTACTCTTAATGGGTATTCTATTTTATATTCCTAGATTGTATAGTGCACATTTGATACTATCCTGTTGGTTTAGTGTTTTAATTTTTGCTTAAAATAAAGGTTTATCTTATTGTGTGTAAGACATGCATGCTTTCTTGTATATTAAGTGTGACACTTGGTCAAAGTAGGTGTGTAGGTGGCAAACCTGTGTGCACATTTAAACATGCTGCTGCTATATATTACACACAATCTGTATAGTTTTGCTATATAAAATAAAGCAAAAGTGGCACTTTACATACATAACTGTGCATGCAGCGTACACATGGGTGTGTGTTCACGTGATTCAACTTCACACAAACACGTTGTATGGTGCCCCTACCTGGCATTTGGTGTGAGACTGCGCAGAACGTGTGTGAGTGAGCTGAGAACCAGCGCACCAGTCTGTTGCACCAGCAGAGAGTTCTCATACGATGTCTCCTCCGTGTACGGCAGGAACGTAGTCGTCTCATACCACAACCAGTTAAACAAACTCATCTTTGAGTGGTCCCACACTAAAAAAAAGCAAGCAATCAGAACATTTCAGTACAGCTTCACCAGAGTTAAGGTAGGTTTCTCCAATAAAACAATATAACTTGTAAAAGCAACATCCATGGATACCTTTTTTTTAAACCTGTTTTTAGAAGGAGGAGAAGGAGAAATTTTGTCACATGCATAGTCATACAAGTACAACACAGTGAAATTCTCTCTCTGTATTTAATCCATTCACCAAGTGAAGCAATGGGCTGCTGCCATTGAGACCCCCGGGGCGCATACCTTGCTCAAGGGTACCTCAGCGGTGACACTAGCAGTTGGGATTTGAACCCAACCCTAACCACTAGGTCATCCATATGCCCTGTTTGTTTAACAACAACCCTTTTATTGTTAGCTACCTGGATCATTTAAGATGACATTGTCTTTCACGTTTAAAAATGCAAATATGCATCACGTTTTTTTTACAAATATGGACCTGTTTGTACATTCAAAATCCTCAGGTGGCTTGGATGGGATTTACTAAATTACTCTTGTCATGTTAAAATACTCAAACAAAGGTTTGGCTTTCTATTAAAATCCTGTGAAGTCTGGAAGATGACATTTTGAATTTTTTTGAAATAATTCTAGAAATACTTTAACTGTGAAAACACACCAAGAGGGGCGTTGATGTGATCTATGGAGGCAAGCAGGTGCAAGTTGGGAATGGAGCCCAGCTGTCCAAGAGCCTGCTGATTCTTCTCACCACGCAGCATAGGGCCATCAATATTGTGGATGATCAGATAAACATGGATATCCGGATCTATGGAAAGACAAGAAATTATTTACTGAAATGGCTATGTCATAAATCAACATCAAAGGGATAGAGCAGGATTCTATGGCCACACACTGGAAAAAAGACTGGGGGATACTGAAGTTGGAGATTTGTTGTCTAAAAAAAAAATCTATTTTTCACTCTTCCATGGATTCATATGAGACAGTACCTTTTTTAAGGGCTTTCACAATAAAGTCTATTTGATCCATCGGGGTACGAAAACTCCCTTCATGCTCAAGTATCTCACCAGTGATGGCGTTTAAAATCTGGAAAAGTAAAAATACACGAGCAGTCAGTAGAGGCGATCCATCAGATCTAGGATGATGCTTGATTAAAAAAGAAATTTCTGGAATACTGGTGAGAAGCAAATGAAAATTTCCCAGCCATTTTCATTATGATAATTCTTATGCATACGAAAGCAATACAATTATAAAGAACCATATCAAACTTTTAGGACTACTTGGGCTAAAACATAGAAAAGCATCCTAACATAACAAAAGCTATGCACATGTCCTTTAGATATGAAACCTGATATGGAGATAAAACAGACCGATTTGAGGGTGATGCTTGGAAAGAAGCCATTGACCACCAGGTGGACAGAGTCAGACAGCATGGTTGAGCGGAACTTCTCCAGTAAAAGCTTTTTGGAGCCCAGACCGTACAGAAGTATGTTGAATCCCATCCTGAGGACATATGTGTAGAACATCATATTTTAAAAGTTAAGATCACTTTCCCATAAAAGCTCTTGGTTATTCGTTCTGAAATGAGTGCGCACACACATCCGACACACAACTCAACTGTAACAGCAGCATCCACTTGCTGAAATACTTCTCGTGTTTTTTATTCAGCTGATTGATCTCCCCTGTGTAACATGAGGGCTTCCCATCCAGCAATCTGAGCAGCGTTTCCTGCAAGAAAACATGCAAAATTTCCACCACAAGTTTCACATAAATGTGCCAAAAATTACTGCAGAACAGTTCACATCCCAAAATAAAGAAATTTTAATAGGAACATCTATTTGATCCATTATTACAGAGTAAGCTATACTTTGATCTTGAGCTCAAGTTATCTTGCTATTTGAAAAATCCCATTAAACAGGATTTCTAAATAAGATATAATTTTTCCATATCTATCTATTCTCCTACTAGGCCTGTTCAGTGTTTGTCTAGTTAACAGAAACATTTTACTTTGTTGGATACCCGCAGCTGCAGATGGTGGAACAGCACTGACCCGATCAAGTTTTGGCGTTTTGAGCTTCTGGAGAGTCCGGTCAGACGTCAGAACCTTCGAACTGCTGTGGGCTTCAAAATATTCTTCAACCAGGTTGGGCTGGAAGGAGACACATTTACTAGTCACACATACATTCAGACCCTCTGAACAAACAACGCTGTCCCACATCACTGAACCAACACTGCAAGCTGCAAATGAATGTTCAGTCTTGATCCCTTAAATATTTAGACAGCATGTTCAGCCCTTGGGAAATTATAAGATAAATCTACCACAAACAGCAAGAATCCCACCTCAGGAGCTTTCTTGCTCTTCTTGGCTGGTGTTTTATAGAGAGCAGCAGCTGCTACAGACGTCTTACTGGGTGTTTTTGGCTGAGCTTCGCCCTTTTCCACCTTTTCTTTCTCATCCTCCTCTTCCTCCTCATCCTCCTCCGAGTTTGAGGGGGAGAAATCACTATCGCTGTCTGACTTCAGGTTAGGAGCTGAACAATCCCAAAAGCAAAACCAATACAAAATCACAATCTAATATTTATATATACATACACGCTGTATGTATATATATATATATATCAAAAAATCTCTGACTAACACTGGTTTAACCAGACCTGATATTCTCTTTCTCAATCTGTGAGGAGTCGTGGACACAAACTGTACTTTCTTCCCCTGGAGAGAAGTAAATAAAAGACAAAATGTATTAATAGCAAATGTAGATACACTTAAATTACATTGAAACAAACTGAATCTATGTATTAAAAATATAATATCTATTACCTAAACATAATATACTGTTTATAAAATGAATTTCATATATACAATCCATGAATTTAATAATATACAGGAAATAACATCTAAAAAGCATTAAGAATAACAATAATAATAAAATTCAGCAAATGAACAGTTAAGCATGCTCTCTGCAGAGGATGTGTAATCCATGAAACATTTTTACCAGGGAACTTTAACATATTACTCTAAAACACCAAATGTAAAAATCAGTAAAGAAATTGTATCAAAAATATTGCATACGCTGCAGGAAAAGGCATTTCTGGGATTACCTTCTGAGGAGTTTTGTTTTGACTGGCCGACTCTGCAGTGGAGAGATGGAGGATTATTACATATTATTAACACAGGAAGGAGGGAGATGAAAAAGAGGACAGAGAGAGAGACAGAGAGACAGAGACATAATATAAAATGAGATGATGACTAACTCCGGGTTGGACGTTCGGGGCTGAGCGGTTCCTCTGGACTGTCAGGTGTACTAAAGGTGACATTTTTCCCAGGTGTTCGTGCCCACTCTGATGCTGTAGAAGGTGCAGACAAAGTGAGTATCTCAACATCCACTGGAGGGCTAATCAACACAAATACATGTGCATATAATTAACCTGCAACTGTATATTGTATATAAAAAAGAGCTAACAGGCGAGAGATTTGTTTGCAGTAACTGAATTCCAAACAAAAGGTATTTGTATGTTTACATTTAAATTCCTGCCTCATTTTTTAACCCATTATGGGTGTAACCTAGTGTTTAGGGTATTGCCCCTGAAATCAGAAGGTTGTGGGTTCAAATCCAAACACTGCTAGTGTCATCACCTTGAGCAAGGTACCGCCCCCACACAATTCTCCCCGAGCCCCCCTCATTTTTGGCTGCACACTGCTTCACTTTGTGAATGGGTTAAACACAGAAAAATGAATTCCACTCTAACGTAACATACTACTCATACTGCTCAGGGTGTTTCTCTGCCTTTTACTTTATTAGGACAAGCAGCTCTGCTAATGACTTAATAACATAATATACCTGGAATTAGAGTCTATTATATGCAAACCTACATACAGACACATTGATAATTCCCTTATGACTCACCCATCTGAGCCATTTTATTAGAGCGTTTGATGGTCTGGAAACTGAACACTGAAGCTCCTGCTGTGGCCGATCCATTTTCCTCTCCACCTGCACAGGAAGAGAAAGTAACAAATCAGTAACAACGCTCCATAAAAGAAAGCAAGGTTTGAAAAAGAGCTAGCCAACAAACAACTTCTTCAAAAAAGTTAAAAGTACACTTAGTGCAAATCTTCATTCTGGCAGTACTGGAGTTGCATCTCACCTTCAGCAGCACCAAGTGCCTCCACGTAATTTTGCTCATTAAACACTCCACCCTCCTCATCCGCTTCAGCAGGGTCTGCCGCTGCCTCTCTTGGGCTCTTTAGACTCACCAGGGTTTGTACAGAACCTTTAGGTGCTTTAGACCCTACAATACAAATGTGGAAAGAATTTGTCACTGAGCTTTGTTAGAGTAGTAGAAAGTAGAAGCTAAGTGGGTTATAGTAGTAAAATGGGACAAACTCCCTACTAAACTTTGAGTACACCTTCCACTGAGCTTCCACAATGGACCTTCACTCACTATCCTTTAAACATAACAACCAAAGCTGTTACTACTAAATTAGTATTCAGTGGTGGCCCTATGGTGGTTCGTCTTCACTGACTGATGGGATAAGTGCAAGGGTGTCAAACTCCAGTCTTGGAGGGCCGTGGTCCAGCACGTTTTGGTGATTTCCCTGTTCAGAAACACCTGGTAGGAGAACCATCAAACTATGCTGTACTGGAGTTTGACATCCCTTGGATGGTGGGTACCTAACAAACTGCAGTAAGGGACTGCAAATATGTACCATTATCTACACACTTTTTAATTCCAGAAAAGTGATCTACTTTCAGTTGCTCCCGATTACGGGTCACCGCAGCGGACCAACCGTCTCCATTTTCTTCTGTTCTCTGAATCATTCTCTCTCACACCGACTGCCTGCATGTCCTCCCTCAACACACCATAAATCTCATACCAGGCCTTCCTCTACTCCTCTTCCCTGCAGCTCCATCCTCAGCATCCTTTTCCCAACACACACTTGCTACTCTCCACCCATTCCACTCTGCCTGCACTCTCTTCTTCACCTTTCTTTCACACTTCCCATTGCTCTGGACTGTCGACCACGTATTTGAACTCCAACTCCAGAAAAGCGATATGGACCCTCTGGAATATAAAGGAACTACAATAGGTTGTAGTAAAATCGCAATACTGATATTTTGTCCATATCGTGCAGCCCTAGGACTTACTGATCTATGTTGTTTTTTGACATACATATGTATGTTTGAATGTATGTACGAATGCGCGTGTGTGTGTTTCTGTGTCTGTATGTCTCAGCACCTTCATGCTTCTCCACAATGTGATCCAAAACATCTCCATCTCCCACGAACCGGACCTCCAGCACTCCAGAGTCAGGGGCTCGTTTCTGGGGACTCATTTCACACCTTACAGCAGGACAAACAAGCTCAGAATGAAAATGTGCACATTTCTACAAACTTCTCCATGCTATTGTTTAGCTTAGCACCACACCACAGAACAGTTCAGGACTGCTACAGTAAAAGTTGCAAAGCTCACCCAAACACAGTCAAAAACGAATTTCGCCAGCTTCTCCACAAAGGCGTTGAACTCCAAGCAGCGTGTACAAGTTTATTATCTGGGAAATAAAACAGTTTTATGTTAAATATGCCCTCATTTTAAAGCTCTGCCGCTATGATTCCGCGCCACAAGAAAAATATTCACACCACGTGGGTGGAAGCAGCGTGACGTTCAGGGTCGCGTCCCGAATCCACTATCTGATTCCTGTGTAGTGGACGAGCTACACAGGGAAAAATTGTGTTTTATATATTACATGGACAAAAGCATTGGTATGCCTGACCATTACACCAACAGGGACTTTAATTACATTGCATTCAAATACATAGACTTTAGAATGGAGGTGCCCCCACCCTTTCCAGAAATTTTGGAGTTTGTGGCAACTCATTCTGTAGAGCCTTTATGAGATCAGGCACTGATGTTGGACGAGAGGTCCTAGCTTGCAATATCCGTTCAAGTTCATCCTAAAGGTGTTGATAGGGGTTGAGGTCAGGGCTTTCAGACCGAACCATGTCTTTGTGGAGTTTGCTTTGTTCACTGGGGCACAGTCAGGCTGGAATAGAAAAGGTTATTCTTCAAACTGTGCCCCCAAAGGTGAAAGCACAACATTTTCTAAAATGTCTTGGTATACTGAAGCATTAAGCCCTTCACTGGAAGAGGCCCATGTGTCCCAATACTATGTGTCTCAATACTTTTGGGTATATAGTGTAAATCCAAGGGACTCGGTGGACGTGCATAAGCCCTGTCTCACTTCAGTGCAGAGCCAAATGGAATATTTAACCTTTATTCAAGCCTGAAATCATTTTCATCATTCAAAATAAATGTAATGTACATAAATGTAATCATTTATGGAAGTCTGAGTGATACTGTTTTATAAGATACACACAAACTGTGCGCGCTTTTGTGTTATTTAGTTACAAACTTCCGGCTTGCAGAAGTAATTTCTTGGAAACCGACTTCATGTTTGGAACTGAGTGAAGATTGAGTTCAAATGAGCCATGGAGAAACACTTTGTAGCAAGCTCTCCTGCAGTTCCTGTGTGGCCCAGTGGCCTAATGGATAAGGCGCCAGCCTCCGGAGCTGGAGATTGTGGGTTCGAGTCCCATCTGGGTCGTTCTTTAAATTTCTATAAAGCCGTACCGGTACCGGAGCTGGTGTTCAAACTCAAACGCTCCAGAATTCATACGTAGTTCTTCAGCCTTCACTTGCTGAAACGTAGAATCAGAGGAACCTTTAATAACGCATTGTTGTCATTACCCACGGTCAGTTTCCGTCTCAGCGACTGTTTCTCCTCTGCCCTATTAAAATGGAGGAGCTTGATGTTGAGTTTGTACATAAAATTGCACTTCAGCACAAATCCAGTCCGTTCTGTTGGCCAGAGCAGCAATATGAACAATATGGGCCTAACTGGTATTTAAAATCAGAGAACTTTTTAAATACCACTCAAATATGTTGCTAAAATATAACACGTTTGAAATAAACAATTATTTCTAAATTAAAAACAAAGAGTACTAACGTATATAAAAAGAAACACGTTTAAAAAATATATTTTACTCTGTAGAGCAGGGAATGGTGGACCCCATGCATTACACACCAGGACCATATTTGTAAAGTAATAATATCCACATACATGGTTAAAAACTAGATGTTCAAACCAAATAGTGGTTTGAAGGCTGCTTTTAATCAATAAAGGACACGATGTAGGCTACAAATAAGTCAGTGTTGCCTAACCCTTCAGTTACTCGGGATATTAAAACCACCAAAACTTCGAAATCTGGGAGCATTTTTATGCAAATTTCTTTTAGATGAAAAAAAACAAATGAATAAAATCTCTCATGATGGTTACATCACAATGTCATTACGTTTAATGTCAAAGTCAGTGGTGTGAGTGGAACTACACACAGCTGGAAACAAAATTACAGTTTTTGTGCAGTTGGAACTTTTCACACACTTCTTAATGTATGAATGATTATCAGGTGCACCAACCATTCTGCACTTGGTGCATTTGGATGAAGAAATACATTTTCATTTCACAATGTAGTTCTTATGCTTTTGTGTAATTTATCATAATTTATCTATCCATCAGACAGAGATCACAACAGGACCACAGCTGGCCAACTCAAGAAGGGGATAATAATTAGATAATATTAAGAACCAGGTGTGTTGAATCAAACACAAGGCTGTGCAGGACAGGGAGTATCTAATGGACTGGCCCTGACAAACACTGTTCTAACACACCAAGGTGGATATTTAGCTGGTGAGTCTAAAGAGTAAAATAAGGAAAAATTATGACGTGGTGTGTTCTGCCTGGACTGCAGCCTGACTGAGGGTTAGAGCAGAGGTTCTCATCTCCAGTCCTGGGGACCCACAGTCCTGGTGGCAGGTAAAACTTTAACTGTGTGTAGAAGTGGGTCTTCAGGAACGGAACAGCAATCCCCTGGACTAAATTGTGCATATAAAATGATCTGCTACAACCTTTAATTGTACACATACAACAAGGTACAAGGGTCAAACAAAGCAACCAATAATACACTGTGTTTTAAAATGCAGTTGTGCTGTGCCTGATACCAAAGTCATAAGAACACAGCCACTACTATGCTGGTGGTGTTGCTGTGCTGAAAATGGTCTGCATTTCAAGTAAGACTGGGTCAGAGATGGTCATGAGGTGGTCCCTTTCCACTAATGGATGGGTAAAAGAGTGGGTGATAAATTATTTAGCAAAAAATGGGCTACAGTGAATGTAATATACATCTGTATGATGGGCTGACCTGATAAAAAAGTGTAGATATCCCCAGTAGAAGGAAACTCTGAGTATAGCACCCTTAAAATACAAATGTTATTCTGGTTATCTGAAAAAAACTATGAATGTTATTGCGTACATGTCATTTATACTTATTAATAATTAGAATAATATTATATGTATATTATATACATTAAAATAGAAAAGAGCTACTAAGTGGTCTGCAGTCATGTCAAGAACTGCTGGACATGTTTCTCCAGAGAATCCCAGAGAGAGAGAGACACAGGGCTTCAGGATCCATCTAAATATGATCCTGTCCACCAAAGATCTCATCCAAAGGGAGCAGCGCTTCATCCTGAGAGAGAGGACAAAGCTGTTATGAGCTGAAAGAACAGCAATGCAAAAGAAAATACACTGTGAAGGTTCTTTATACCTTTAAACAACATCTCATTATCACAAATAGTCCTTTAGGGAACTAAAATGTTTTTTCTGTGGCCTCACTTAAAGCATGTACTGTTCACATAATTCATATAAAAAGCTTGAAATGCTGAATTAAGTATTGCTGCGACTTAATTCGGCAGGAGCAGGAACAAGTACGGCTCAGCATTCTCTGTGCGCTGACAGGGCTAGAAGAGATAACTGCTGTCATCAGGTGCCCGAGGAATCCTCCTGGTGCCTGGAACAGTGTGAGAAAACAAAACTGAGCAGATCACTCCATGTGTATCTATTTTTGCATTTTACATTTTCTCAAATTACTATTTCTGTATGGAGCAATAGTCATTACAGCTCTGAGATGCTTTATGACATTTCTAGGACATAACACAAAGTGTCCCATGGTTCTAAGGTCTCTTACCACAAAGATCGGAGGCCTCACTCCCTGCACCCCCCATCAGCACAAGCTCAAAGACAATGTCTATAATGTTGTGGTGGTGCGTCTAAGAAGATTAGAAACATTACTGTCACAGCCTCACTCACTGATAGGACCAGAATGTGAACTAAAACCAAGAGAGTCTGAAATCACTCCACTTCCATCAGCTCAGTGCAAATAGCTTCACGATGCATTCTAAGCAAATTCCATTAGGTAATCATACGCCTCACTGAAGACCGGAACCGCCTATAGAAGAAAGAGAGAGACTTGTTTCTTATTCATAAGATCAGACGGAACACAATTCGGGTTTCTTTTACATGAACGTTTTTTGTTACCCTTGCATTTCAATCAGCCAGTCCTCAAAGAATGTCCCTGCTGGCCACACTGGCATATTTGGAATGATGGCTGTTGCTCATTACGCTCTGCAGAGTGAAACCAAGAAACCACGGTCAGGAAAGAACAACTGAAAACGCCCGGTGTGTAAAGACAGAGGCTCATTTAGTAGACTTACAGTAAAAACCTGACGCAAGGCTGAAAGCCTAAGAGCAAACTCCTCTGGATGGCAAAGTAGAAACTGGGACAATGAAACAAATGTGGACAACTAGCAAATATCTTTCAAAATAAACAATATTTATTAATTCATATTTATTAAACATGTAAGTTCTATCTGAGTGAAAACTCAGGGATTTACCATAAAGTAGGCACCTGATAAGCTTCAGGAGGGACAGCGAAATCTTCAGCCGTCTATACAGTCAAATATACAGATCCTTTGTATGTGCTGTATGTTGGTTCTGGTCAGATCCATCTCCAGTCACCTATGAGGTCAAATACACAGTAGTTTAAATAGGACAGTATGTTGGTTAATGCATGAAGCAAAAACTGCATAAAAAAAAGCTGATTAACAACATTTTCTTACTGCTCGGTTAATATTTGAATAAATCCTAATTTATTAAAGTGTCTCAAATTAAAAAGATCTCCTTATAGCTGACAAATAAAATTGTTTAAAAGAAAACTGATGTAGATCTGACAAGAGCAGCAGGCACAACCTTACCCCAAAATCACTCTGGATAGTTAAAGCTGGGGCTGAGGCTCAGGTTCTGGCTGAGGGGGAGAAATTCCCAGCAGTGGAGTCTGGGGAGATGGAGCATCTCCAGTTACCTATAATGAGCAATATGCAGTGGGGTGAGTTCAGTTGAAATGTGACAGTGTGTTAATTAGGAAGAACAATATGTAGGAGCCGAATAACACAGTCATTGTTTTAATGCTATTTATTTAACAAAATGTAAAGCTCTAATTATCACAGACAGATAAAAAGCCTTACCCAGGAGCACTTGTGGCTAAAGGGTGTTGGGTCCCTTTGAGCCTCGGGTGTCCCAGGTGGAGAAGGTGCTGATGGTTGGCTCTGCTGAAATGCAGAATGCAAATATACTGTCCATATTATGGACACATACAACCGCTGAAAATGCAGTTACAGTTAACAATGGGAGCCTGTGTAGTCTAACCTCAATAGCCCCACTAGGCTATTTTTGTTTATTCTTCTAGACTTGACAAATGCTGCCCTTAAAAGTGTATTTTTAAATCGAAAATTTCTGTGGAATTTTCATACTTTATGAGATGTATCAAATAATAATCAGTGTCATATATCAATCATCGGCTGACCCCGATTTCTAAATATCAGCATCAGCCATAGAAAAAACCCATATCAGACAACCTCTAGTCCTGGGTCCTCTCTTACGACCTCTATGGGATTTAGGTCTGAGGACTAAGCTGGCAATGAAGGAAGGTTGATTTTGTGCCTGGCGTTTTGAGCTGATTTGTTTTTTGTGTTGATTTGTCCATATGTTTAGATCACTATCCTGCACAGACCCATTGATGACCAATTCTCAGTTTTCTGCCAGAGGCCACTGTGGAGTGTCTGTAGGCCTGTTTCTCTTCCAATTTAAAAACCCTTGAAAACCTGTACATGGCATCAGTAACACTGAAGTACCAAGGCCTTTTTTAAAAATCTGGTACAGTGGGCATGAGGTGGTTTTCCATATATTTCTCCTTCGTTTTATGCCAGACCAAGTATAGGCCAGTTTAGGCTCTTAGACTTATGAACATCTGCCTCATGAAAGCCATGCCCTCTTACCTTTTCCATTTTTAATAGTTGCTAAAGAGAACAGGCCTCAGCCATGTCCTATTTACCCCAGGAAAACACGAAGTCATGGATTACTTATTAAATGTTGCTATACACCTAAAGAATAAATTACAAAAATGCTTCAATTACATTTATTTTATATTAATATATATTGGTGCCAGTAATTATTAAATAATTATTGCAATAGTTTTTAAACGATCAATTATAAAAAATAAAAAATAGATTGAAAAAAAGTTTAAAATGACGCAAATATGCGGCATCCACCCAGTATCTGAAGTTCCCTCGCGCGGTCTTTTTTTATTTTGCCCGATCTCGAGAGCAGCAGGCCAGGAGCAGCGCCAGTCGGTGGAAGAAACTGACTTCTTTACGGGCGAGTGACATACTAGCTTTTACAGTTATTATATTAAACCATCAGTGCTATCGGTAGTGTTGCTTTCCTCATCGAAAATTATGACTAAATATCGTCGTCAACGAACATTTATCACGTGACAAAAACAAGAGGAGATGCAACGTAAATGCTGGTCATGTGACGATAACTACCACGGAATATATCATGTAATATTGTTGACGAATAAGAACGAAACTAAATGTGGTTTACAAAATAAAGACTATGCTAAAATGTCTATTCATTTTCGTTGACAAAAACGAGATGAGCCGTTATTTCCTGTACGATAGGGAGGAGAGAAAAAAGACGCTCGAGTTGAACGCCACGACGTCCCAATACTTTTGTACATTGAGAGGCACTGTGAATTAAATCTATCTAGAGAGGGCCAATATAGTGCCAGGGAGAGAGAAATGACACACACACGCAAAGTCTCTCTCTCTCTCTCTCTCTCTCTCTCTCTCTCTCTCTCACACACACACACACACACACACAGCATTTTGATAAGCAGCCTTTCCCATATCCATGCTAAATAGAGCTGAGCGATTCACGACTCATCCGGATCCATTAATTAACTCACGAATCACGAATTTGAGGTCTCCATTGCACCGAATCCGTCGAGTCCTAACGTCATCATGTCAAAGTTATAAACCCCGCCACATTATACATCTTATAATCATTACA
>JBBPDC010000038.1:1111180-1135200 GCA_037974485.1 Hemigrammopetersius urotaenia
CTTGTGTTTTACCTTGTGATTATCCTGTGTATTTAAACCTGTTTCAGTTAGTCTATCCTCATGTGTCCATCACCTCACATCCAGTTTGTGTTTTCCCCTGTTCCTGTACTCTGTCCTCACGTTTTATGATTCAGGAGGCCTGCAAGCCTATTTATGTTTTTTCTGAGTTCGTTTTTGAATAAAGAACCACAGCATGGATGTTTGCTTCCCAGCCTGGTCTGTTCTCAGAGGTAGCTCAGAGTGTGAGCTTCGCGGCCCGCACTCTGACAATAACCCTGGTCACAAAAGATGTTGTTATATGTTATGTTTTTTTATTTGTGTCCAAATAACTATAGGCTACTGTATAGATTTGCAGGAAATTTTCAGACAATGTGGGTGTTGAATGAACATTAATTGTTGATGGTGATACAGAACATGATGGAAAATGATAGGTTAGTGAAAGTGACCATTTGTCATACGTGAACACATCACAGCACACAGTGTGAACAGCACGAAATTTAGCCTCTGCATTTAACCCATTCACCAAGTGAAGCAGGGGGCAGCTACGAACACAGCACCCGGGGAGCAGTGTGTGGGGACGGTACCTTGCTCAGGGTACCTCAGAGGTGCCTAGCGGTCTTGGGAATCGAACCCGGACTTTCTGGTGACAGGGCGAATGCCCTAACCAGTAGGCTACTTGCTGCCCCAAACCTTTGCTCCAGGTGAGCCTCAAACTCACAACCTCGGCATGTCTTCGCTTGTACTGCTGTATAAGTACAGCGCGCTAAACGATTGCGCCACTGGAGCATCATTAATTATAAGGTCTAACATTAAAACATTTATAAAAATCATTATTAGACTCATTATAGGCTTATTGGTCTAATATTATGCTAAATGATGTCTGAATGAGCTTTGTCTTAGCCATTATCACTTTCACTTGAGAGTGGATATAGGTCTACTAGGTCAGGTTGCCATGGTAATTTGACCGGCCGCTGTCAATTTGGCAATAGTGACTCAAGTGACTCAAGTGATTCGCAGATCCGGATCATTTTACTGAGTGACTCAGAGGGAGCCAAATCCGAAAAAGGATCCGACTAACCCAGCTCTAATGCAAAAGCTGTTTCTAAATTGTTAAAATTTGGTGGTGTAGACTATATTTCTTCCTGAATAAAAACAAATTAAAAAAATATTCAGGTAAGTTTAGGCCAACACACTGGTGAACAAATGTGGGGTTTATGGCAATAGACTAAGGCTGTAACAATACACCAAATCCACAATTCGGTTTGTATCACGATTTTTGACCAACGATTTGTATTACAATTCTTTTTTTTTTGGAAGGGAGGGGTGGAGGAGAGGACGACATTTTGTTTAGAGACCACAAAATTATAAATCAATAAATGTTTAAGAACCACACCTGTCGAGTTGGAGGAGTCGACACGCCTCTCTCGGTTCACTCTGCTCAGCGGCCCGGAGCCCTGTTTTCTCAACCACTGGGTTGAGAACCATTGTTCTAAAATTTGGGTTAATTTCCCTCGAAATGTCAACAAGATTTAGTTCTTTCATGAAATTCTGAATAACCATTCTACATCTTTTATTTGATCTATACCTGTGGACCTGTCCATAATGGGGTCTAAAATACAATTAAAGTCCAAATCTTTGATTCTATTCATTTTGATTCTGCTCTGTGTAAGGCCCTGCAATTCCAAGATAAATATTTAAGGCCTACTTCCTGAGTTATTCTTATTGCACCAATTTTGGGGAGCTTTAAGGGGGGGGGCCAGTAATGGTAATATCACCCCTTAAAGCTTGGTTTCCAATTAACAGCATGATCTAATCCACAATATGATGGTCAGTCTCTCCACAAAGAACTGTAAACAAACAACAAAGTACTAAACTAGCACTGTAACACTCAATGCTTACCATAACATGCTGTATTTAACAAACTCGTGTAAACTTTCTCAAACATTCGGTAAAATTTACAGATTCTTAGAAACATCACGACTTGTAACGTCTGTTACAAGGTTTTGCAAACGGATTATCTTTAACAAATCCTGTGCTTGTTCTGGCATGTTGAAGGTGTAAATCTGTTCTGTTTATTTTTAGATTTTCTATATATTTATGTAAAGTTGGGGAAGACGAGTCTAAGAATTTCATTACAGTAATGATGCTCTTTTGTTATCTGTATATGACAATAAAACTTGAAACTTGTAAGTAACCAGCAAACTGGCTGCTAAGATAAGTGTATGTCATACCCCAAAGCCGCACAGCTGCTGGCCACACTTCTTCCGCTGTTTATGGATGCCCGTGGCTAAGTCTGGGTAGAGCCGCACCTGATGATTGTTATAGGGTGTTTCCTTTATGGTTCGAACAGCATTAAATATTTAAACGTTGTCCTTGTACTGATCAAACTTCTTTTCCTTGGGGTTCATTTGGCCATCTTCTTACATTCAATCCTTCCACTCCCTCAGGAAGGCTTACTAGTCTCATATTTTTCTCATTGGATCTCATTTCCTAGTACAAAACCTTCTCCTGTTTCTAATGTTTGAGCTGTAATGTTGACAGAATTTGCCACAGATGGACTCCAGTCAAGTTGCAGAAGACTCTCAAGGATGAACAGTGGCAATCAGAGGGTGTGAACGCTTATGTACCTATTATGTTTAAATGTTTTTCATCTCAAATATAGCTCTATCTGGTATTTAGTTTATTAAGTTTATAAAGCTGTGGGTTCAAGAGGCTCAGAGAGGTTCTTTGTTCATTATTGTGTTGCACCAGGCACTGATCTTTTTTTCTTTTTTATGTTTATCTTACAGAAAAAAAGATGGATACCCTCAGATCACACCAGCGCAGCCACACTGGACTGGACTGCTCTGTGTGGACAGAGCTTTAGATAGAAGAGTACTCTTAAACAACACCAGCACATTCACACTGGAGAGAAATCGTATCAGTGCTCAAACTGTGGACAGAGTTTTAGACGGAAGAGTGATCTCAAATCACATCAGCGCATCCACACTGGAGAGAAACCATATCAGTGCTCAGAGTGTGGACAGAGTTATATATTTGTTGTTGTTGTTGTTCATAAACACATAATGCTGTTGCTCATAGTGTCTGTGATAAGTAGAGCTTTACATTTTGTTAAATAAATAGTATTGAAACAATGACTACATATTGTGTTGCCTATATTAACACACTGTCACATTTCACCTGAACTCACCCCACTGTATCTCCCCAGATTCCACCGCAAGCACTTTCTCCCCCTCAGCTTTAACTATCCATGATTTTGGGGTACGGCTGTGTCTGCTGCTCTTATCAGATCTACATCAGTTTTAAACAATTTTATTTGTCAGCTGTAGGAAAACCTGTACATGGCATCGGTAACTTTTATCGAGACTTTTATCTTCAAATCTGGTACAGTGAGCATGAGGTGGTTTTCCACATATCTCTTTATGCCAGTGTTTGATATTCAAAGGTTCAATCTGGTCTAATTTGACACAGCACACAGTTCCAGTTTATACCTGAAGGACAGAAAAGGCTTTTGCCTGGCATGCCTCCCAAACAACCTGTTGGCATAAATACTTCGAAAAAGTCTCACTTAGTTAAGCGGGAGGTCTGTTCCATCAACGCGGTTTAAATTTTTTTGTCTCAAAGAATGTTGGACGTGTAGAAACGGATTCCCGAGATATCTTAGCATTTTCATTGCATTAAAATATTAAATACTTATAGTATTGCAAATGTCAAACAATAAATGCAACAATAATAATTAATAAAATAATAATAATAAAATAATAACCAATAATAAGAACATAAAGCATAAAATTATTATTTAAAATATAACATTTAAAAAATACTATCAGTGGATGGCCTTGTGGTTAGGGCATTGGCCCTGCAATCAGAAGGTAGGGGGTTTGAATCCCAACTGCTAGTATCATCACTGAGGTTATATGTGTGTATATATATATATACATATATATATAATGTGTGTATATTGCAGCTGGAGTTTGTTATTGGTTTATTCATTGTCTTTTATTTTATCATTCGACAGAACATCTTTTACACAAAGTTTGAAGCGCAAAATGACATTGCAGCGAGGAAGACCACCCTGCCCCCAACAACCAGGTTTGACCACAGCTGATGTGAGGAAAAATCTGATTGGAGTCCACCCATGGAAGGCTGCTGGACCAGACAACATTCCTGGTCATAAGCTCAGACGATGTGCAGACCAGCTGGCAGAGATCTTCAATATCTCAACATCTAAATAAACACATGAAACCCTTTAGCACATTTTCATTCTATTTTGTTGGTCAAAGCTGCGACATTATTTGTTATTTAATAGCTCAAACTGGTATTTAAAATCCACAAATGTTACCTTTTTAAATATCATTACTGAAATAATATATAATAACGTGCAGATATAATAAAATGCAGAAATTTCCAAACTCACACTTCTTTCCAAACCTGGCGACTCCGATTAGGACAAAGCACTTGCAAAATGTGAGAGCTCCCACTAGATGGAGCTCTGCGTGTTAAAAGCTGCTCTGATGGGCTCTGTGTCTACCAGGTTTGGTAGTGCATACTTGTAATCCACTTGTTTGTTTCCGGACTGCTGTGGTCTGTGCTGTTCAGTGGCCCGCAGTTCATTATCATTATGGTGTCCTGAGGGATCTCGGGACTTGCAAGGAGGGTCACTGGTCCAGATCAGAAACTGAGCTCAAGCTGTCATGGCTTACGTGTTATGTAGTTACACAAACTCAGTTTCAGAAGTCAGTTGGAGTTGCATGAAGATGTGCTTATTGAGAAACACCCTCTGACAGTCTTAAATAATTCATCCATCTTCTACCCCTTTGTCCCACACTCGGGCTCGGCTGGAGCCTATCCCAGCTGCTATGGGTGAAGGTTGCCAGCATGTCACAGGGACACATACAGAGACAGACAACCATTCACACCTAGGGGCAATTTAGTGTGCTCAGTTGACCTATCCCCAATGCATACTGGAGCTCCTGGAGGAAACCCATGCAGTCACAGGGAGAACATGCAAACTCCACACAGAAAGGCCCTGCGCCCAACCTGGCAGTCAAAGCCAGGACCTTCGTGCTGTGCGGCAACACTGCTGAACCCTGCGCCATCGTGCTGCCCTGTCTTAAATAATCCCAGGAAGTAAATGTTATAGTCTTATTTACAGCCTTCTTGAACATTAGCTCATCTTGCTGCGTGGCCCAGTGGCCTAATGGATAAGGCATCAGGAGATTCTGAGTTTGAGTGCTGTCAGAAGCTGTTCCTATATATGAATCAAATACTTCTGAGCTCATGCACAGTTCTTCAGTATAAAGTACTCCATGATCTGCCAGAATGTAAAATAAAGAGCCCTTATAATGAAACAACACTAGTTGGCGATTCACTTCTGCTGTGTTGAATGTTTCCTTTGGGATAGCTCAGTATCTACATAGTAAGAGTACAACTGGAGATGTGGCTAAACCAGTCCTGCTCCTGGAGATCTACTCACCTAACAGGTATCGCTTCAGTCTGAACATATGAAGGCCTGTAAGGCAGATCTGTTCATCAGTCTGGGGTATTTATAGAGCTGTCCTGGTGGTAGAGGGATAGATAATAAATAATGAAATAATATCCAGCTGACAGGGAAAATGATGTTGACCAATAATATAATAACCCTGTGCCCCATTCATCTCACTTTACACACTAGGACTCTAAAGCTTAAAGAAAAACCTGTGATGTCACTTGCAATTTAATTAGGGTTCGTTTTCATATATATAGTCATTATACCAACAGGCACTTTAATGCCATTGCATTCAAATACATACATAACAGCTTCCACTCTTCTTAGAAGGCTTTCCAATATTTTGGATTGTTTCTGTGATAATTTGTGCCTGTTCATCCTACCTCACAGTCTCTGTTAATCCTACCTCACAGTCTCTGTTCATCCTAAAGGTGTTGGATGGGATTGAGGTGAGGGCTCTGTGCAGCCAGTCAAGTTCTGCTAAACGGAACTCATCCAAACATGTCTTTATGGAGCTCACTTTGTGCACTGCGACACAGTCACGCTGGAATAGAAAAGGTTCTTCCTCAAACTGTGTCCACTAAGTTGGAAGCATGGCGTTGTCCAAAATGTCTTGGTATGCTAAAGTATGAAGATTACCCTTCACTGGAAGTAAGGGGCCTAGCCCAAACCCTGGAAAACAGGTCAGTCCCAATACTTTTGACCATACAGTGTATCTAGAGCAGTGTGTCTGGGACGGGTGGCACCACTTCCCATGAATTTGTGGGGCCCTCTATTGAAGCTGGAAGTTAATTGGTTATTAGTCCACCTAGGCCACAATCGGGTATCATGTATTGTTTCCTTTTACCGATTAGGAAAAAGTGGTCCTGATCTTGTATCGTTACGCCTCTTGACTCTATATTTTGATTATCTGCACAAGTTTTACATGACTTTAACCAATACAGAATGCAAAGCAAACAAATCGAAACAGTTATGCAATGCTTCGTTTTCATTACAAAAAGTAAACTGCAAAAATTTTGCAGAAATAAACAGTTATATAAAAAGATCATAGTGGACCATGTGCATTCTCTTTGGACGAGTTCATGAAATGTACGGCACTGAACTAAAATAAAAGTGATATGGTAAGGTATCTTTCCACATGAGTGCAAAATCCTAAAGAAAATGGCATTTTAAAATGAAAACATACGTAAATATCATATCATTTACATGTTTTTGCCCTCTGCTACACCCCCTACACCTTAAATAAGTGTTTTCCTTCATAGACAGTGATTCACAATGTAGTAATAATATGTATAAGTGAGAAAACCTTGTGAACAACACACAGAAGTCCATTTCCTATCAGTCCACACCTCTGCCTTGACACAAAAGAAGAAAAAACACCCACTTTAAAACGTATGCTGTGTGGACTTCTATTCTTCAATGAGTCTTTACATAAAACAAAAGTAAGTTATACTGATGTCATATAAAGATGTCAGAAACATCACAGCTATGGATCCATGGGAACCAAAAAGCCGGTCCCTTGTTCTTTTTTCAGGAGAGAAGCCACAGGGCCACGTTTTATAAAGGCAGCTCAGCTCAAGCGTGGAATCTGTAACAAAATCTGTATGTGGAAAATGTGCCGTGCGAGCCTGGATATAAGTTGGACATTTTAATGTAACTGTCTGTCTGCTGCACAGCTTATCAATGCGAACCAGAGGCGATATTTGCCACTCAGGCCTGTGTGGTACTTCTTCCTGAAATGTCATGCGATAATGGCCTGAACATTTTCAATCAAGCCAACACACGGAGCATTGTCTCTAAATGTCACTGACCAGAACCGAAAGATCAAATTCAGCCTTTTAGAATAAAAGCCCTTTTTAAAAAAACAGTGTGGTGGAAAGGAAACTTTATCACTGCTTTTACTGCTTGAAAGAATGTGGCGGTTCTGTAGAGGAAGAATGTACATATGACTTGTGAAAGTTTGAACGTCCTGGTTAAAATGCACATTGGGTTGATTTTCTAGGTGAAAAGATGTTAACACAACCTCTGCACCACTTCTACTTTCTGTACACTTTTATTATTTATTTGTTCAAATCTAAATATTAAACTTGTAATATGTTTGAGCACCCTTTCATTAAGTGTTTTATAAGAGTCGCTTACACTGAGATCAAAGTCTCTTGTTTTTTCCCCATCTTTTGGTTGTAGTTGAGAATTATTAATGATTATAATTATATATAATATAATAAACACTGTCGGGATACAGTGAAGAACATTCATTAATTTTTCATTTTTTAGTTTAGAGTTCATTTGGATGCATTTTTGAGTATTAATATATTGAAAGTGAAAATTCTGTCATACATGAACATACAGCATGAAAGTCTTTCTCTGCATTTAACCCATTCACCGAGTGAAGCAGTGGGAAGCCAGGCAGGAACACGGCACCTGGGGAGCAGTGCCTTGTACCTTGCTCAGGATACCTCAGAGGTGCTTAGTAGGTTTGAGAATCAAACCCACAATGTCCTGATTGCAGGGTGACTGCCCTAACCACTAGGCTACCAGTTGCCCCGTGTTCTGGGTTATTGTCTTGTAATACCCAGCCTCTTTTCTTCTTCAGTTTCTTCAATGACTGTGGAACATCGGCTTTCAGGATTCTTCCATCTATTCCTACATTTCCTGGGGCACTTGGTGACACGCATGATAGATCAATTCCCACGCTTGTAATATGGCATGGAGTTCTTTTACTGAAATACTCCATTTTTGCTCACCAGACCACAGCACTGATCCTACACTTATGGTGACCCTTTCATGTAGCAGTTCAACCTTCCTGTAGTGACATGAGGGTTTTACGTTTTATACCTAACCACTCTATGAGCATATATTTTAAAGGTTGGTCTTAGATTCTTTTTTGACTTCCATTTCTTACATCTCAAATAATAACATTAAACATGTTTACCTTTTAAAATCTCTAATTTATCTTTAGTTCCTGTTCCTTGGCCATCTCATATGAACCCATGGATGTTGAATGTCATGTTTAAGGTCAATTTATCAGGCCAATGATCTTGAAGTGTTTAGGCCTAACTTGGATAAAGACCTAATGGGTCAAATAAGCTCCAATGCCTTAAAATGTGACATTAGTGGATTGACTGGAAGGGTGCCCACATTTTTGCACACTCCACTGTGCTGCTTTGCTGAGTCTCACAGCTCACACTTTAGAGCTTTAACAATTTAATTTGAAGCAAACACATTCAAACGCTGGTTTCCCAAAGAGGTTCCACTGCAGATCTATAGGGAACTTAGCACGTACCTATGGGCCGTAACACCGAACAAGAAACACCATTGTAGGCTCTTTGAATGTGAGCTTTGTGTTTATGACTCCAACGGCTGTAGCTCTCCGGTGAGAACTGAACCCATGACCCTCTTCTCAGAGGTCCAGCCGCAGCCCGTACTGGTAGCCCCAGGCTCACCCTATGAACAGTAAGGAATCATCTGTTTTCCGAAAGGGTCCAGTTACGCACCAGCCGAGAGCAGATGGCTCTTTCAAACTCTGCCTGGAACCCTTCCAGAATAAGCAGGCACCAGCATCAAATGAATTTATTGACTAGAGGATTTAGAGTGAGGAACAAGAGTGGCCAATTATGCATGTCAGTTCTTTCATGCTGTAAAAATAGTGTATTTTAGGTCCTCCACTAGTCTGTGTTAATTCCTTCTCCAGTGTATTGTACAATGCTGTTGCTCTTTCTTTTCTTTTTTAACGAACTGGCCAAATTATCATTAAAAGAATGTGTAAGTGCGGGGGCTTATTAACGAAGAAGTGTTTTTTTAAATATATCTAACAGCACCTGGACGTGACATTTCAGTATTACAGTACAAAACAGTATCCGAACATGTCTGTAGGTATGTTTCGCTCTGAGAAGATCTGACAGAAGGAGAGAGGCTGTTAAGAGTCTTGTAAGTAGACAGAAGAACTTTAAACTGAATGCCAGTGAGAGTCTTCATGTGATTTCTGGACCATTTGAAGCTTGTGAAGGGAAAAAGAGCTAAAGGGGCGAGCACACTTAGTATATGTTGCAGGAGGTCCCAGTATTTGTTGGGCCCCAGATTGATTTAAATGTACACCCACTACACTCCCTAAAGGCTATACAGTAACCCCCCAGTTTTACGAGGATCAGGAGTCGCGGATTTAGTCACACTCTGATTTTTTGAGAACCAAACTCATAGTTTTACGCGGAAACTGCAAATATCCTCCGACTTTTTTTTTGCTTTTTTGTGGCAATAAATATATTTTTTTCTGGATGTTTTCACACAAGGGGACTCAGGGCAGACTGTAAATGACCTGGAAGCACTTTTTTCAAAACACCAGGGTTGAGTCCCCATGCTCCAAGTGTTATTTTTCTGCGGTGCAATCACCCAAGCTCTTTAAACTCCACAGTCCACCCCCCATAAAAAGCAGGGGATTACTGTATATCTCCCTCTTAATCATGATGCACTAGTATCCCAAAATATGTATTCTATCAAAATCACAGCAAGGAGTCTTCACTTCAGCAAGGATCTGTCACTTTCTTGTCCAAGTCTAAATACGACATTGAATGAATGCAATACTAGTAGATGCTGTGATCTCAGTAAATTATCTAATTATATTTAAAAAATAATTTTACTATTGGGATCAAAGGGGTATGATTATATATCAGTCGTATTCTAACTGGTTCTTCATAAGGCGTTTATTTTATGGCAATGGATCATAAACAGGGTGATAGAATGAGTGATGGTCACTTATTTCAAAGAGCACATGAAGAGGACATTTCCATTTATTATTACCACTTATTATTAAAATACAAATAATATTCCCAAAGCGCCGCTATAGGTCATGACCTTAAATCCCGCTTGCATTTAGTCCACTTTGACTAAATGAAACACGTATATTATTTTGCAGGTTTTGAAACCTATTAGTTTAGGAAAACGTCCTTTCCTGTTGCCTGAGCTAGTAGCCATGTGGATGTACCTACCAGTCCTACACTATTTGAACTAAAGTGTTGGGACGCCTGACCATCACAGGGACTTGCATTGCATTCAGATGCACAGACTGGAGTTGATCCGCATTGGAAGCTTTAACAGCTTCCAGTCTTCTAGGAAGGCTTTTCACAAGATTTTGGAGTTTCTGTGGGAATTGGTGCCCATTCATTCTGTAGAGCATTTACAAGGTTAGGCACTGATGTTGGACGAGAAGGCCTCCATTCCAGTTCATCCCAAAGGTGCTGGACGGGGTTGAGGTCAGGGCTCTTTGTGGGCCAGTCAAGTCCACTGGAAGTAAGGGGCCACCTAAATTCAAGAAATTAAGAGGCGTGTCCTAATCCTTTCCTCCATAAAGTCAGTATGCCCCAGTTTATTTGCTGAGCCCGTTTATTTGTAGAGGTTTGTTCTTCCACTAGAGGACAGCAAAGCACTGCATGGCTTGTCAGTCTGGATGGAAGGTCATGAAGGTGATGTGAATGAACAGGTCCTGCAGACTGTGAATGTTTGAGCAGTGTGGCTCCACCATTGTGAATGGACTGTCCCACATACACAGCCCTACTGCATGGTCAGCATTACAGATCCACAAATAAATGTAAAGAGGTTGGACAGCGATCTTCAGTAGTTCATGTTCAATGATGATTCAGAGCACCAATAAAAACAACAAACATGTTTTTCCGTTTTAAAGTGAAAATTCATATTTTATTGGTACATACATTAATTTAGTCAAGGGCAGAAACTAAAAAAAAATAGATATATCAAAGAGTGGGTGTCTACGGGGTTAGAAGGGGGACAGATCACCATTTAGTTTCAATTACAAGTGCAGGGCTGGCAGAAATCTCACAATTTTAATGGAAATGATAAACTGGGCAGGGTACGGATTAAAAAAAACAAAAAAACAAAAACTGACCAATGCATTCAATGACCAGATAGATTTCATTTTCTGTCTCCCCATGGCAAATGAAATATGGTCCACAGACGATTAAGACGTGTCCATGTTGACATGCACTGAACAAAACCCGTTTGTGCAGATTATGACAGAATGACCCGAAGACGGAGACAACAAATCAATAAATCACACTGGCTAATATACATAGTGGAGCGATGCTACCTAATTTGCTTGTACATGAAATTCTCATTTTGACACGTAATGACTGGGGTGATAAGGTCAGCGCTTTGGTTGGCCTTTACGTACAGAGCGCACTCCTACTAAAGATGAAAAGATCAATCTGGCGAGACCGTACCCTTAATCTGAATCAATCAATTTTACACAAGTTCATAAAATTAGGGGAGAGATAGGGGGGAGGGGGTCATGTTTTTTTTGTAGGATTTTTTTTTTTTTTTGCACATCGGATCAGAATGGCTTTAGGTAATGCTAAGGAAGAATACATTTTCATACAGTTATACAGAACTTTGCTACTACCTTAAATATACAAGCACAAGTACACAAAAAGAAATAAAAGCCCACACTAAATTACTCTCTTTTTTTAAAAAATAATACAAACCAATATAATTTGAGGGTTGAGATTTTAAGGACCTTGAAAGTCCTCATAGCTCCTTGGTCTGTAGCTTTCAATGTCGGTAAAAAAAAAATCAAATAAAAACATTCTAGGGAAATAGAGGCTGGTATAAAATGCAGATAAAATTTTCCAAAATGCTTCGTTTTAAATGCTCTCCATCTTCCCCTCGTTAAAACCAGGACCATACTCCGGGCTGTTCTACAGCGTGGTGGTGGTGGTATACTGGGTTTCATGTGTTGTGACGTCAGTCCAAATCTTCTACTAATGGCAGGGAACGATTTGAATGGAAGTACGCCCGCTCCTGCTCCAGGGTTGGGTTTCAGAGCAAGCGGACCAAAACGGACAACAGCCTTCACCTTTTGCCAGTTTTGTGTGTGTGTGTGTGTGTGTGTGTGTGTGTGTGTGTGTGTGTGTTTGTGTGCGCTTTGCTGGCATTTTATTTGTTGGTCTTCTCCTCTGAGGATGAAGCAACCAACTCCTTCCTTAACTTAAACATATGAACTATCTACACCTTCCTTGGAGGAGAGTTTGGACCATAAAACACCAACAACTTCACGGCTACCGGATTATCATCATTAAAACCCAATAAGTCATCTGCTTCGTTCACTCTTTAATGTCCTGGCTCTCTAGCCTCAGGCCCTCAGTCTCCGTCTCGCTCGTTTCTCCAGCGCACTGAGACAGGGGCGGAATGGAAAGCCGCCGTTTTTGTGTACGTGGTTCTGCATGTAGATGAGTGAGTCAGCCATCCTCTCGCCCTCGCTGCCGCCACCTAACACCTTTCTCCTCCGTGAGCCCCTCTCCTTTCACCTCCCCTACCCTCCCCTCTCGGCCTGAGTCTCACTGAGAGGCTTGTGAAGTGGGGTTGTCGCTCTTGCTCTCCTGACTGGATGGAGCCTTGTTGTTCCAGGGGCTGTTGGCACCCAGAGCGGGGGAGTTGTTGAAGCTGTCCTCATCATCGATGCCATTGGCTGCATCGAACTGCGTGTTCTCCAACCGGGTGATCAGACGCTCATCTTCGTCGCCAAACTCCCCTCCCATCAAAGTGGGCTCACCCACAACCATCACATCCTGCAATAAAAGGAACAAACCATTAAAATACATAGTGGGGGGCAAGGAAAGTGAAGAAATATTAATATGCACAATTTAAACCCATAATCTAGTTTTAATCTTGTATAATTAGAATACTTATGCGACTTTACATCCCAAAAGCAATCAGATCAGCAATACAATAAAGTCAGCAATACATTTTCCAACTTTAACAGGCTGATTTTGTTTTTGTCTCCAAGATGAATATATTATTAGTCATTATATACATATAAATTAAATGCCTCATTTACATTATGGCTTACAACAAATGGTTCAGTGAAATCCTCAGGGGCATTAAAAATAAACGTATCCAATGTTTGGATCCCTTGCAAGCAAGGAAAATTAGATTTTTTTTCATGATCTGACCCCATCAAAAGTCACTGACAGGATCCAATATGAAAATAGTGCTTGTTGTAAGTCTGCTTACAGGTACTTGGTTAGGGAGAGGGAAGCTGCCGGCAGGGCTTTTCTTCTTGCTGTTGTTGTTGTTGTTGGTGCCCCCTCCTGCACTCATGGTGCTGCCGCCTGAGATCTTGCGCTTCCGCCGTTTGCTGGGTGCCTGCCGTGCTGGTTCCGCTGAGGAGAAACGGACCATACAAAGCTTTATGATGTGAAAAGTCCAGGAAGTGTTTCAGCACAGCAGGCCAACAGTTCTCAACAAATGTT
Organism: Hemigrammopetersius urotaenia; assembly: GCA_037974485.1. NCBI lineage: Eukaryota > Metazoa > Chordata > Actinopteri > Characiformes > Alestidae > Hemigrammopetersius > Hemigrammopetersius urotaenia. The sequence continues at coordinate 1,124,927 of JBBPDC010000038.1, forward strand.
TAGAACAGGCAAGCAAGTGCAAATACAAGTACCGGTTGCTATGTTGGGGTACTGTGCAAGTACCTACTGTTCTACACTACCTAAAAGCATAGACAAGACTACAAAAACACATGTGAGAACTGGAAGAACGACAAAGCCCTGCGTTATAAAAGCAAATGTCCACCCACCTGGTGGAGCAACCATCCTCTGCCACTTTTGGAACAGACAGGTCTTTAGACAGTCCCTGGGGCTCAGGCTGTACGTCTTGTGCCTGGACATGAGCTCTTGCATGGGCTCCAAAATCACGCACAGCTACAGAGGTAGAAGGATATTAAAAGGAAACATGTTGGTCAAAATCTCCTAGACTGTGTTCATCTTGAGTAATGATATTGCAAAAGCTCATAAAACATTCAGACATTACGAAGCATGAAGAAAAGAACATTCATTCCAGTTCTAAGGTATTACAGTAAGAGCAGGTTTCTAAGTCAACTTTATGCTGCAAGACATCTTTGACCTTCTCTGTAAGAGTAGCTTCTGCAAGCTACAGACGTCTAAAAGCCTCACTGAGTAATGAATAACTCGTGTGCGTGTGTGCGCATGTGTATGAGTGTGGGGAGATTGCGAGGGAAAACGATTGATTAAAATCAAAACACCATTTCCCACAGGTTGTATACTAGCTTGTACACATTAACCTGACCCCTTTTTCAGCACACATGTAGGGTTGAAAATGGCAAACCTAGTCACTAAATTACAAGCACAAAAAATTAGCCTCAAGCTCACTTTGAAGAATGAGCTCATCTTGTTTTCCCCTCCCACAAAGGGCTCCCACCTCTTCTCCACACTTGTTTAAAGCTAATTACGCACAAACCTGAATACAGCCTGAAAACTTTCTGTCTAAACGCAATCCAAACCACAGTACCAAAATTCGCGGACGAAATTTTGTCAGAACAAAGTCTGTCCTAAACCACATTAAAGTGTTAATTACACGTATCAAATAAACCATAGAAGTATAAATAAACCCTCAAGCAGTTTCTTCCAAGAAACAAACTGGCAGTGTGCACCAATAAAATTGTCAGCACATCAATGAGCTTGTGAATTTGAATCTATGATTCATTTGTAAAAAGTAATTGTAATAGTCCTGTATCTACAGGAGTCTTATAAATAAAAGTGTAGGCGTAAAAACTGGAGCAAATTTAAGCCATATTTGGAACAGCCAGGAAAGTTTATATGAATACTGAAGTGTCACAGTGAGACAGCTGGTACATATGGATGCAGTATGAGCACTCACTCTGAGGTAGTTTAGAGTGGAGTTGGAGAGGCCGCATCTCGTGATGTTCTTAGACAGCTGGTCCACCATCTGTGGGTCCTGGGCCTGGAACAGTAGACATGACAAATGACTCATAAATATCAATGTGCTAATATTTCTTCTGGTGAAAAGAGAACTATATCCACAGATACATACATGCATAGCCAGGATGCTGCGGGGGATTAGCTCTCTGTGCTGCCTTATGCTGAAGTGCCACGTCTTTATCCTCATCATGTCATCAAACATGAACTCCAAGTATAAACGGCCCTCCACACACACCTGCAAATAGAGTAAGTTTATATATACATATTCACACGCACAAACCGAAATTGTGTAGTCAGTCTGTCAAGCGATAGTCATGGCCAGCGGTAGCGGAGGTGGAGGAGAGACAGAGAGAGACGTGCGCGCGCGAGAGAGAGAGAGAGAGAGAGAGAGAGAGACGCGTGCTCCGGAAAATTCACGAACGAGTCCGGATCCGCGTAAAACCGGAGAGACCCGCGCTCTGGAACAGTCACGAACGAGAGAGAGACAGAGAGAGAGATACAGACAGGGAGAGGGAGAGAGAGAGAGAGAGAGAGCGAGAGACGCGCGCTCCGGAAAAGTCACGAACGAGAGTGAGAGAGACAGAGAGAGGCGTGCGCGCGCGAGAGAGAGAGAGGTGCGTGCTCCGGAAAATTCACAAACGAGTCCGTGACTTAATACAATGATCCGATCCGAACCGTGAATTTTTTGATCCGTTGCACCAGTAGTTCCTTTGCATGAACAGTTTCAAAGATGTTGACGAAAGGCCATTTATTATATATTTTCTCTGTCACCACACATTTACAATAGCAATCAAATGCTCTGCTGCTGCAGGACATACCTGTGTGAACATAGGCTTGCCATTCTGAGTGACCATCGTACACTGGTCACAATCTAGAGACACAAAGTTGTTGTGAAAGGACTCCTTAGGATGCTTTAGCACATAGTAGAGCTCTGTTGCGCCTCCCTCAAATATACTGCGGAAATAGCGTGGGATCAGCGTCCGGCCAATTGCTGAGGAGAGAAAACAATTTCCATCTATTAAATCATGCAGTGAAAATAATACTAATGATTAAAATCATCATTTAAGAGGCTTACTGTATCGCTTGGGGCCGTCCTCTAGACAGAAGGTGATTGTCAGCATGGCGTCATCTTCAAAAAACTCTGTGGTGAAGGCATCCCACCACAAGTTATCACAATCCTGGAGGGAAAGACAGGGTGGGTAAGATTGCAGGGACGGGATATAAAAGACGACAGTAACAGAAAAAGTGTGAATTCTGAATATCAAAACATTCTGACAGCTACTGCTGAGATGAGTGTACATTTAGCTATAGGGATATATGTACTACTCTAACATACAGCAGACTTAGTCATTTTTAGACAAAAAAACAGTTTCATCTTTGAGCGCTCCGACACAACTGCCTCATCACTGCTGCCTCAGGCATATTTTAAAGTCTAAATGCATAAATAAATCAACAGATAATATAAAACTGACCAGTAGGTTAATGATAACCCTACTAAGAACCCATGCAATATCCAGCCTATAGGAAAATGTTGAATAGTGTGGGGTCAGCGTTCATTATATCCACTCTCTAAGAGAGGAAATTCGATTTAAGATAATTAAGATCTATTAGACTGCGCATTATTCACAGAGTGAATGCGGTTTCCAAATTTCCATCACTGATGTGAGTGCAACAGTGGCTGAATGTTCTAATCAATAACCATATACTCATGTATATGTTCCAGCTCCTTTGATTGTAACCTTTTGCTCTTGTTTATACAGCTTGTGGATTCATGTCACACAGGAGTCACACAAGAAAAACTGGAGATTTCCAATTTACTGCTGGTTTTGTTAGTTTGCTGATTATTCATTAGTTTTTCCACATCACTGTTCAGTGTAGCCTGGCAAAAGAATCACATTAAAATCCAAATTTGAAAGAGAGGGTTTCAAAAAAAGATTCTTCTGATAAATTAAAGTTACACTGGGCTTCCTCAAAGAACATACTGACAAACTGTACATTAAATCACTATTTCCTGTATAATATTACTTAGCATTTAGCAGGCACTTTTATTCAAAGCGACATCCATTCCCTAACTACAGGGGACAGCCCCGCTAGAGCAACCACCCAGTGGTGTTGTGCTGAAGGTAGGACTTGAATGATAATGTTTTTGTTTTATATGGAATATTTAATAATACTGAGGTGGAAAAGAAAACAGTCACTGCTCATGTAAACAGTTTTTTAAAAAATTTGCAGGTGCCTAAAACTTTTGCACAGTGCAGTAGATCACAGATACGATAAAGTATCTAAGCGATGTTTTAAGATACAATGGGTGAACTGGTGCTGCCCAAGTATGTGGAGCCCAGGGAGGGCTCAAACATGGAATTTCCCCTCAGGCAAGTAGGACTAAAGGATTCTTTATGTTTGTGCCTTGCTCACCTCTGTCCAGTTCTGTAGTCGTTTGTTGAGCTCAAATATCCTGTAGTCTGTCTGGTTCCCATACGGTGTGTGCCTTCTGACAGACAAAGAGGAAAACAGAGTCACTTTGATCCTGGCCTATGTTAAACCCTACACAAACACGAATGAATCACTCTCCAGGTATTTTGAAAAATATCTCTACAAACTGATGGGAGTACAAAGCTTATTACAAGCTTAGACGTTAAAGGAGGGAGATTTGGAAAAACAACACAATATGGCAAAGCATGTTCACAATACATTACGTACATTTGTAGACAAAATGTAGTAGCTCATAGGTAAATATAAATTAAAACATTATCCATCTCTCTGTTACTATGCTGTTATTAAACATGGGTTGTTGTAGTGTCTCTATAAATAACCATGATATACTCAGATAGAGAACTGTGACAATTTACTTACCCTATCCCAGGCTCTAGATATGTTGGGGGGTACATGGGCGTTGGGCTGGAAAGCAAAACAAAGTATGCTATCAAATAAACCGATTCATGGTTCATAGGCAAAGATCAAATATTTTAGCAATTTATCATATAAGGACTGTACAAACATCTACACTTCCAGTGTGTAGCTGATATCCACAGTGCTCCATCTTTAGCAGGGCTGATGATTCAGGATTAAGTCTTATTTCCCCTGTGGGCGCCATTTCAGACAGGAAAGGGATCGTTTCCTCCCCAGACGTTTTTTCCTCCCCCTCTTATCTCTGTGGTGCAGCGAAGGCAGACGCACATGGCACCCACAACACTTTTATCACCCCCCTCCCCTCCCACGTCCAATCAGAGTAGAGGATGTTAATTGACAGCTCAGTTTACCACAGACATGGTGGGATCAGCACCAGCAATTCTTTCAGCCACTATCTTCCTAAAGCCAAAGCACTGTTGACTGACTCAGCAAAACCCCCATCAACATCACACAGACACCCAAAGCAATGTGACAAACGTCTTTATAAAACAGCATCATTTTAAGGTCATTTCAATCTCTTGTATGTAAGTATTTCCTACTACATTATTGTTTCACAGTACTTGCTGAATTATATAAATAAATAATGAAATAATAAGTGTATTATTAGTTAAATTCTCCTAACAAGTTTGCTATCATCAATCACATTAGTGGCTGAGTAATCAACCAGTTATTTGACAATGAAATAAGGCCAAACAATAAAAATGGACTAAACCAAACAATAACCAATATAAAGTTTATCATAAAAGTCTAAATCCCAAGCGCTTTAATCAGACCTTGGAATTTGAAAACAAAAAGGCGGTGTTTTTTCTACAGAAGAAATTTTTAAGAGAATTTTAAATATACTCCATGCAAACTGCTCACTGTGCACTTGTGACTTATCAACACAATAATCAGGGTTTTTTCCATCATCAAATCAAATTTTAATCATGTAAAATAACTAAAGGCTTTAACTGAGTAATGAGGCTGCAGTTTAAGGTGTCAACCTGAATCTAAATCACATCACTGCACCCACACTGGACCTACACTAGACTGCTCTGCAGAAAACAGCAAATGGTAAAATACACTGGCAATAACACAGGTCAACAGGTCAAAACCATCAGAGATACGTTTATGTGGGCTCTGCAGTGTTTTTCATGCCGATTTCAAATCTGTGATTAGTTTTTCCCTAACATGTACAGTGAAGTTAGTTCTATACTGCATGATAGTTGGTATAATGATCATATAATAATCATATGCTGAGCGTTTTTTGAAGAAACAGTGGTAGCTGACTGACCCTGATCATAATATCTATACCACAGTTTGCGCCTGTCTGATTTGCACTGAAAATATTGAAACTGTTACTTGATTGGTGCCTGCAGTTTAATAAAAACCTATTTCAAATCTAATATTACTCATAATTCAAAAAAGTTGATGTGACTGAAGAAAAACTGAAAAAGTCTGGAAACTGGAAAAAGGTCAAATTGATCACATGCAATTTAGATTAACACACAATACCCTCTACAAAAGCAGAAGGACTCACCCCACGTCTCTGTCCAGCATGGTGCCGGGATGGAAGGGGGGAAAGGCGCTACCGTTGGGGGGCTCCTTTGGGGAGTACAGCTTGAATGACTTGGAGGAACAGCCTGAAAGACACAGAAAGGGGGGAAAAAGAAGACCACATGATATACAGACCTGAGCAAAACAATTAACACTAATGTACAGGCAGGCAAAATAACAAAATGTTGTCGTTACTGTGATAAGGTATGTCACAATATGCTTTACTGAGTATGCTGTGGGCATAACAGATTTAGACTAAACAACAACCACTGGGAAAAAAAATGTATTTTTAAAAGATGACGGTCATACTTCTGCTCATATTCACATTAAGAACTCATACCCTGTTTTACTTTAAGTGCTGTTGTTGGCTGGCATAAAAAGTGATTGCAATTCTAATAAAAAATTGTGTAAAAACTGGAGTTTGGTCAGTGTATTCACAACAATCACAGGAAAAAGTATAGCCTTGCTGGCATATGTACTTGATAAATCTAAAATTGACTGCTGTGAAACTCCTATAAAGAGACATCACGCAGCACAGTATATTGTTTGTTTGTTGTCACTGCGATAATAGACTTTGCAATACGACATCCCCAGAAAGCTACAATATGTAAATGATCCTTTAACAAATCAGTTCCAGGTGACTTTTACCTAATTATGAACCACTAAAGACGCTGACCGAGGTGTTTTTAAAAAACCCGTATTGTACTCTTCTACAATTCCTGAGTAAAAAAAGTTAATTCTTATTTTCAAACATTAATCTCTTAGAATTAAACAGACCGTTTCATTTACTGTGCCTTTAAAAGTAATATATGAAAAGATCTCTTTTTCCTGATTGGCTGCCCAACATTGAAACTAGCTGAAAAGGCAGCACAGGCTAAAAAGTTTTTCACTCCATGTTTAACAAACTCTGAATTAGGGGTGTGCAATATGGCAAAGATCTCATATCGCAATAATTTTACAGTTAAATCATGATTTTGATTTTAGCACACTATTTATATCGATTTGTAACTATAGATTTTTTTATTATTCTGCAGGTTACTGAACAGTAAAACCCAAAATATTTCCCTTTGTAAAAAAAAAAAAGTCCTAAAGATCCCCACTTAGGCCAAATAACATTTCTGAACAGATTTTAATCAGTTTGTGCTATTTTGCCAATGTTTATTTAAAGCTAAATAAATACTTGACGTTTAATAACATCAATGAGAATAAAAAACATTTAAAATGGTAAACAATAAAAATGGCAACTAGTGCAATTGTTAAGAGTTTTTTAGGGACCAACTCATCTGTTACGTTTTCACTTTCAGCCGTTGCTTCCCGCTACACTCTGAATGAAATAGGGTGGGGGGAGTGAGAACTGTATGTCTGTGCCGTAGTTCACTTTGGTTGGTGCTGTTTCTATAAGGCGAGCATTAAGCATACTAGCAAATAGTGCAATTTTGGAAGAGCATAGAACCGCAACAGATAGATAAAATGTAGTTTATATAGACAATAGTACAATTTCTCTGCTTCGGCAGATCGTCAGTACATAGATCATATTCACGATCTCATATCGTTATATCGCCCAACCCTACTCTAAATGAAGGCAAAGAAAGACTATAAATACAGTACCGCACAATTTATCCACGATAACGGTTTTGATTGGTGGAGACTGTTTGTATGGCAACATCACAAAACGTGGTGAAGCATTGTTATACCCTCATTCACAGCCCAACTGAATCCCGGGTTAGGCTGCACGTTTATATTTGGTTTGATTTACATCCGAATTCAGAAAGCTTCCTGACCGTGTATCCATGAGGGCAAAGGTCATTTTGAGAGCATCTGCAGACAAGAGAGTGAATGCCAGATATATAGGGCAATATAGCCTGTCCTCATTTCAATCCACTATACAGATCACGTCCAGTCTGCTTGCTTTTGCGCACGCACACACACACACACAGAGCTATATACACACTGCAGGAGAGGGTTGTAGGGTGCAGACACCCCCCTCACCCTAACTATCCCGCCAATTAAAAGGATCTACTGCACAGCACATTCAGCCATGACAGGTTCGTGACCTCTGCCGTCACGGGAACGACTTTGCCTAATAATGACTGCCCGACGTGTCTTGCAAATAAATCCACAGGACGTCAGTGTCGCTCAGCCTTCATAAAATTGCTCATGAGGTTTCATAAGGTCTGTCAACGCAATACTTCTATCACTACGAAATTCAACTGTTTTCCAAATTAAAAAACGGACACTTTGTAACAAGCAGTGTTTCATCTTATTAAAATCTTCATAAAAGAAAACTAGGGCAAACCCTGTGGCCGACATTTTATATTTCTATGTTATGTTTTCATTTATACTCGTTATGTTTTTCATTTATACTCGTTATGTTTTTCATTTATAGCCGTTTCTCAGTTCCTACACTCCTTACACTAAAATAAACAAACAGTATACATGCCCAATCATATAAAGTCTAAATATGAACATTGTAGTACTGGGGTTGGAATGAAACAGAATGAAAAAAAGAAGGCAGTCTGAGTTATGTCATTCTCAGGCTAAAGGCTAAGCCTGGACATTTCTATTCACCAGTTTAGCATTTATTGCTGCTGTTTATTTAAACAGAGGGCGACTCAGTGGAGAAGTGGGATCCAAAGCAGGCCACTACGGGTTTGCCCTATCATCAGGAGATCATAAGTTTAAATGCAAGTTTTGAGGTAAATCATCAGTGATACTGCTGTATTTGTGCTGGTTCAGACAAAACCAATATCATATGATGTCTCTGGACACTACATTGGTCTTAAACACAAAATAAAAGCTCCAGTCTTTTCATAGAAACCATTCTGGATGTGTGGTTGGCTGTTGGTACGACTCTGATGCAAACCGTTTTTTTTTTTAGAAAACTGGCAACAGTTTATTGTTATAATGAATAGACTGATTTATATATACATTAAATACATTGACCAATGTATTCAGAGGAAAGGCCGATATTCATGATTTTTTAATCAATCACACATACATTAACCATGATATATTTGCATGGCAATCACACATTGATACTTAACAAGAATAAGGACCAAAACACAAACCTGTTTTCGAAGCTCTTTTCCCCAAATTTTTAGTGTGAATAACTACACTGCTGTCTTTATTATTTAAATCAGAAGTCCCCAACTACCGATATCATTTGATAGTGGACCGCAAACAAAGATAGAAGAATAAATATTTTATTGATTATCAGAGTCTGAAAGATCTTTTATTTTGGGGGGGGGGGGGGGAACACGCTCGTCTTGGTCATGTGATACCGTACATCAAAATTTAGCCCACAAGCAAGTAAAAATGAGTCAAACACAAACTCACTTGGTTTTCAGTTGTATCTATTCTAGTCTGTGAAAATGTAGTTTTACATAAAACTGGTCCGTGGCGCAAAAAAGGTAGAGGATTTAAATAACAGTCACATAACATTTTGGTAGATTACTTCAACTATTATTAACCCGTCACAGATAATTGACAATAAACCAACCAGCCCAATGTAAACAAGCTTACAATCTGTTATTATGAGCATGTGAAACATAGCCATTTAGATTTTTTTCACATCACAGATGCTCTTCGTTAGCCCCAGTATATGGCAGAGGACAGAAGGTTAAAGAATCAAAGGCTGGTCGTTCCACACTGCTCCATCAGAGAGGTGTCCACCCCCAGTCACAGTGAAGCTATTGTCTATCGCCCTATGATCTCCATTGACTGGACCACCGTATCACACCCACTTTTTATGACAGCTCCCATACACACCTGCTGCTAGAACCCAGGTGTTCAACAAACGCAGCAACGTCAGCCACCATTCCAATTATGTGACGAGCACAAAGACCTCAAAGATATCAAAGCCTTCTTGTTATATTCACATGAAAACAAGCCTTCCGTTATTGATTATACTTTGGGCTGTCACTACTGATTATTTTATGTCTACTATTGATCTTCCTTTATGTTCTAAAACTGGAAAAACTGACGTACAAAAACTATAAAACTATGCATACTACAAAGGTTTCCAAGCTAATCATTTGACAATATTTGAGAGATTCTAAAATACTTTACTGAAAAAACAACCTAGAAAGCCATTAAATAAAACTTAACTAAATAAACACATGGAACAACCTACTTTTAAAAAAACAACATAAAAACACTAGGCAAACATATAGGACAGATTATCAATGCCATGTTATTACATATGTAAATGCATAGCAATAACATGCATAAAAATTATGTTTCTTATTGTAAGAGTTCTGTGATTTAAAATATGCATCATCATATACAAATACAAGCTTAACTGATTAACTGTGACAGCCTTAGTACAATGTAGGACAATACAAGAATAAGGACTAAAACACAGATCTATTAGGGAAGCTCTGTTCCCACTTGTTATAGTTACACTCTCTTTTCCACACACACACACACACACACACACACACACACACACACACACACAGAGAAACACCTCCTGCATCAGTTTACTGCCTTCATGAAAC
>JBBPDC010000038.1:1135300-1146598 GCA_037974485.1 Hemigrammopetersius urotaenia
CACACACACACACACACACACACACACACACACACACACACACACACACACACACACACACACACACACAGGGAAACACTTCCTGCATCAGTTTACTGCCTTCATGAAACATTTAGCTAAGGCTTTAAGACATTAAAAATTAAGGGAGGTTGACAGTGGCCACAGGACTGTCCAGTGGCACCTTGGTGCTCAGAACACTCAGCTCCCTTAATGGTCATCAGGTCAAGCAGCAGCAGACTAACACACAGTTGTTACGCAGTCATTACGACTACAGCTGTAAGAAGTACACAACATTCAATTCAGACTGGCCAGATTTGTGAAGCCTGACCCATTCTGTACATGTAAACCAATAACTGTGTGATTTCACTCTGCGAAACAAGACTGTTTCTGAATGCTCAGATCCAAAAGTGAGTCTAAAAGAACATTTCCTCTGAATCTCTGAGCATCTAATTAACAAATGCTTTTTTTCCATGGATGGGTTAGAAATGACTGCTGTATGGCCATTAAGAGCGATAAGTAAATAAATAAATAAGCAACAGTCCATTAGATCTTAAGAGCATACCATTAACAGAGATCACTCGGTTGGTGGTTAATGACTGTCTGTCTAAATCAAATCAAGCAACAAACACTAACTTCCTGTACAGTAAATTGCTTTCTTCAAAACATCACCCACCCACTCTGATAAAACACACACGGAGACACAGACACAAACACACACACACACACACACACCACTAAAGGCTAAAATGTGACAATAATTCAATTTACCTCAAAATATGCCACATTACAAGTTATGCTGACAAGACAGGGAGGAAGTGAAAAATCCACTAAAGCAGCCACAAAAGCTCCAGCAAAGGACATTTGTCTACACTAACATGATCCATTACTGGGAAGGGGAGACAGCCTAGACTTTAACCATACTGGAAGTGATACACTTATTGCTTCATTGAGTGTGATAACTATGAGTGAGTGCTGTGCAGATGTGGAAATACCTGACCCAAAATCAAGGCCACACAGATTAAGACTAAAGATAAACATGTATTTATATTGGAGACTTCCTAAGTAACAAGCAACAGCTAGGGAACTCAATGATAATATCTGCAAAACTGAGAACTGAGTCTAAGTTTCAGCCTCTTGTAAAACGTGCATTTCAATGAAACTGTGCTTAATATTATTTTATAACAGAACTTTGGTGTCATCAGGGTGGATGATTATTTAATCAGGATTAAAATTAAGCAACTTTACAAAATATAAATAATAAAACTGGCTAAATCTAAAACCATACTGCCTATACTTCTTTTTAATCACACAGCCCATACTACTACCTTTTTTATTTCACACTTAACAAAAAAAAGTTTCATGCAAGGTGTGAAATTTCTTTCTGGTCACAAGACATCCTCCTCCAGTCAAACAGGCTAATAAACAGTTAGCTGGCCAGCTAGCTCCATCTCGCTAACGCCAAGCCAGCCCACCAAATGCAGTTTTCAGCATTACATGTTGAAAAACAGTTACTGCTTATTGGAAAGTGGTACATTAAAGGTTTGTTAAACACTGTGTAACTGCAATAATACATTATTATTTTGCCAGAGGAGTTGGTCTTCTGTCTGATAGCTAGCAAGCTAACAGGTTAGCTAACATGAAGCGGTCACAATAAATGAATAAAAATTACAAGAACAAACAAATTTGGTGAGAGCAAAGCACTCGTTTCGTGGAGGTTAGGCACAAAGCAGATAAATGAGCCATACAGGAATGGTATGGTAGGGTTGTAAAATAGTGTTTACCTGCAAAAAGTGTTTTCTGAAACGAGTGTTTACGGATCCAAACGGAGTTCCGGAGCTCCTCTGTAGAGTTACGATGGAGCAGAACCAACTGTCCCACAGCACCAAAAATCACACCAACAGCTAAAAATACAACGAAAACCACCCTTTCCAGGCAAAAACCCGGTCGGCTAGTTTGAATTTAACACGATGCCCTGTCCCATTTCTAACCAGGCTGGCTGTGGTCTCAGGAATGGACCCCGGTTTAAGCCCTTTGTTCCAGGGCAGGCATGAACAATAAGCTGTAGGCCCTCCTCCTCCTCCTCCTCCTCCTCATCCTCCTCCTCCTCTTTCTCTCCCCCACCAGCCTCTCACCTCCTCTTTTCTCCCAGAGTGAAGAGAGAGAGAGACAGTGAAAGAGAGAAAAAAAAAGAAAGAGAGAGGCTCAAACAGAAAGAGAGATTGGCAGAGAGAGAGAGAGGGATAAAGAAATACAGAGAGAGTAAAAAAGGGAGAGATAGATAAAGAGAGAAATACAGAGAGAGAGAAAAAATTAGGGGAGAGAGAGAAAGTGAGTGCCAGAGAGAGAGAGAGATAAAGAGAGAAATAAAGAGATAGACAGAAAAAAGAGAGAGGGAAAAGTGAGAGACGTAGTCCACCGCCCTTCCTCACCATCCCCCTTCCATAAGACTGTTTGCTGAGCAGATTTGTCCATTTCTTCTTGCCTTCATCTCTGTTACTGCCTCTTATGAATACTGACATTTGCATTCATTTACTATCATTTTTAAATAATAACGTAAAGTGACCCCTTACAGTGACGAGTGAACACACCACAACACATAAATACCTGTAAATGCATATAAACTATTATTCTGCTGCATTATCCATCAGCTATGTAGAATATTCCTGCATATATACAAACAAATACTTTGAAAGTAACCCCATACAGTCAGAACGCTAATGCAGTCATTTGCAGGTGTATGAAAATTGAATACAATTGAAAATAATCTCAAAATCAAACACCACTCACATTGGTGTTTAGCGCCAACTAAATGTAACCCCATACGCACGTCTCAAAGAGATTATGGTCATCAACATGTCTAAACAAATCAATAATTCAATTACACACCCAAACTGCCCCGCTGCATTAGCCCACTTCATAGCTCCACATTCTTTGACTGCCACGTGTCTGATAAAAGACAAAGCGTCCGAGAGTTTTTAAATGATCAATTCCTCACACAAGTCAATAATGACCCACTTAATGACAAGAATCAAAATCAATAAGTGTGGCTTCATGGCAAACAGCGTGGATCCTGATCCAATGTCGCGTGTGCAAAAATCAGTCCATATAGCCTGGCAAGGAATTAAAGTGGGATTCCACTTTTTTTTTGGTCAGATCAGCACAGTTCAATCATTTAAGTCATTCATTTAATTTTGATGCGAAATACTTATTTGCAGAGAAATTTGCCAAGTTGTAAATCTGAAGAATTTGTTGCTTTGGGTATCATTTTACCTTTAAATTCCCTACATGTACCTCTCGGTCATAAATTGATCAAAAAAATATATTCGAGACCAAACCAGACCAGGCTGCGTATTTGTAATACGTGCAGTGCCTCTCAGTGCTTTGAGTGAAATTAAACTCCTTAGACGTCTGGTTCCATCCGGTGTCACTGTTGATGATTCTGACTTTGTTTCTCTAAAAGAGAGCATTTCAGGACAAACCATTCTGAATTAATTTGTTTACTAACTGAATTGTGATTATACTGAATTTTTATTTTTATATACAGATAAAAAAATCCTTTAAACTTCTAGCAAACATCAGTTCATTTCCACAGAAAATGTGATTTTCAGTGTAATTCACTTTACTTTCTCTATAGCTGTAAGAACGCTCCACTCGCAGCTGCACAAAATGCACCAAATGACCTTATTAGGGAAACAAATCAAAACCTTAACAGAAAATTTTGTCAAATTATCCCTCAAGTACACTATGTGGACAAAAGCATTGAGGCACCTGATCATTATATGAACAGGGATTTTAATGACATTGCATTCAATTATATAGACTTTAATATGGACCTGGTCCACCCTTTGCAACTATAGCAGTTTCCAACTGGAAATGATTTCCAAAAGATTTTAGAGTTTCTGTGAGAATTTGTGTCCATTCATTCTGTAGAGCATTTATGAGGTCAGACACTGATGTTGGACGAGAAGGCCGTTCCAGTTCAACGCAAAGGTGCTGGATGGGGTTGAGGTCTGGGCTCTGTATGGCCAGTCATGTTCTTTCACACCGAACTCATCCAGCCATGTCTTTATGGAGTTTGTTTGTGCACTGGGACACAGTCAAGGTTGTTCCTCAAACTGGGTCCACAAAGTTGGAAGCCTTGTCCAAAAGCAAGGACCGTCTGAATTGAATAATGCGTCCGAATACTCTTCTCCATATAGTGTATATGAATGCCCCACAGACTAATGATTAGCAACTCATAGGCCAACAGTAAACTCTAAATGGCTACAATCTGAATAAATTAAATATTTTTTAGTATCTTTTTGGATGCCTGTAGCAAATAAAGCTCACTGAACTGCAAATAAGAGGCACGGCAATCATTATGTATGTACATAGTTGTCTTTTACTGATTTGACACAAGAGACAAGACTGTCAGACTAGAGGGCCCTTGGAAAAACAGCTGTAGAGACAGTTAGAGGTGCAGTACAAAGATGAAACATTGACTTGTAATGATTCCACTCGATTTGACATGGCCTCTTCATGCTGTGTGGACACAAAGAACACCCCCCCCTCCCGGAGGCCTTTAAGGGCTCCAGACATTGTTTACAGTGACAGCATAAATAACACAATTAGAGCTTCAAAATCTGTCTTCATTCTGTAATTATTTGTTTGCGCCAGATTCAGATGTGTTTGACCCTTGAGCAATAGGGTTATGTGTGTTATTGATTTATTAAAGGAATAGTTCAGGGAAACCATTCAGATTTACACAATTTCTACCGTATGATGAATGTAGTCGATTGACCAGGACCTGATTGGTGTTTAAAATTGCTGCTTTGGTTTTGCACTGGGGCTAGCTTGAATATGTTTTGGCCTGAAACAGGACTTTTTAAGTACAGCTTTTACTAGAATTTTTGTATTAACACATCACTTTCACTCCCATTATAATGTGTGTTTCAGCTTGTAGACCGCGTAGAAGAAATGAATTAAAACAAAATAATTAAACTGTCAGTTTATCAAAACAAAGCAGCTCCAAAAATGCTAATTTCATTGTTATGATTTGTTTGTTCTGGAAAATTCTTTGAGAAATATGTCAGAACAGATGAAATACGTTGTATTAATGTCCACAGCAATCTTAAAGGCTGATTTTTTGTCAGTATTTAAGAGAAACGTATGTCATATATCCTCCCGCCTTAGCAGTGAGAGGGAAATTGTGTGAATTTGGAAAGCTGACTTACTAACGAATCATAGCTAAACAGGTTCTGTCTTTTGATTTTATTTCTACTTTGTTGTTTTAGAATAAGATGATTTTTATAAAACTTTAAGCTGCTGTTGGTGCCATTAGCAAGCTAGGTTAGCAAGTGATCATCTGTGCTTTAGACCAGTGGTCCCCAACCTTTATTTGGTCACGGACCGGTTTAATATCAGAAACTATGTTCACGGCCCGGCCTTTAAGGAGTGGCAGATAAATATACGTATACGTATTTATACAAATAAATGATACGCATAAAATGGGGATATTTCTAAAACATAATAATGGGGTATCTTTAAAATATAATAATAAACGTAAATACATAACAACAAGCCAACAACATAACACCGGTACCGGTCCGCGGCCCAGGGGTTGGGGACCACTGCTTTAGACATTACAGAGGCAGATCAGTCTCAGGTCTCTAACATTTCTAATTTATGTCAAGCTTCAACATAGGTTTGTTTTTGCAGCTTTTTCAGTGAATAACTTACTGTTCCTTGAGAAATTTCTTTTACTGATGGTTTTCCTTCTACAAAAAGGACTATCAGCAAAGTAGAAGTACACCTCTGCTTATACCCACCAATTACACATCTTTCTGCCAAAAGAAAAAATCAAGAAAGACGTTCTCCGGCTGTTCTCATCAGCTTCTCAGTTTTCTTCTCTTTAACAACCGTCTGGATCTCAAAACTGTCTGACACAGACTTGATCACTAAAATTTTAGATGTTGTACAGGCTCATTTATAATCTGATCAAGTTTTCTTTTGGATCTTATGGTTTATCTCAAGACCTGATTATCCGAGACAAATAAAGATGAGAGCAGTTCAAGAAAATAATGAGTATTTTAAGATCTTGGTTTTGGGCTGAGATTAGAAGACGTTCTCAGGAGCTGAACGAGAAAATGGTCAAAATCTAGGAGAAATAGGCTTGACAAAGAAGAAACCTTATTTGAATTTCCTCTCCTCTGGGTCATAGCAGTCTCAGTTTTTGCCAGTTAATTGGATGACGGCATGCCCTGTTTGGCTAAATCAGTAACATTTAAGATGGTGGGTTAATTGTGTAAATTAGATTTTTTGCTATCAGTTTTGTTAAGACTATTATGAATTATTATAAATTAATAATAATAATAACAACAACAACAATAATAGCAATAGTAATTGTAGAAGTAGTATTATTATGAATGCAAGTTGGCCCCATAAGGCTCTGTGTCCATATTGTTTAAGAGCGTAATGATGTACATCGTTTGCCATTTTAATGCCTGATTAGTTCCCAGTTAGTTGCCAAATAAAAATCGTGATTAATTATTTGTCTTTTTTTTTTTTTTTGCTTTGACAGTACAAGCCTAAAGTGGCCAAACTGGCTAATTAACTACCTTGCCCTTGCAAATGTCAACAATTACAAAGAACTGTGCATTCAATCCAGTAAAGCTTACTTGCGAGTGTGAGAATATAAGCAAACCATATTTTACACATATTTTACAAGCAAACATGCTAACAGCATTAGCAGTGGCTACTTGTCCTCCCCACCCCCACTGAATTGAGCACCTGCCGCTCTAAAGGTCTCTGCAATGGCAGTGCATTCAATCCTCTTGCTGCCTGATACTTAGCATCCTTTTCTGTGTGTTTTGAGTTTGAATCTTCAGCCCCCTGACACAGTCATAGTATCAGCTCTTAGTGGTTTTCAGAAGCTTTCAGTGGTGTCCTTACCACTAGAGGGGCTGTGATCAACCAGTAAAATGGTTCTTAGGGGTTAATCCCCTCACTGGGGGGTCAGACTCAGACCACTGCTCTAGCTTTCAGCTGTCACAGTGTGACACAAGCGGAAGTCTTACCTACAAAGCCTCTGTGGCCTGAAACACACGCTTAGGGATGCTTTTTAAAGCAGGCCTGGGATCAGTTTTCTGTTGTGTCATCTGAATGTGGTTTCAATTGCACGGAGCTGCACACAACTAAAATAATAATAACAATATTATAATAATAAGGCACTTAAGTAATCATCAGATCCTACCCACTAGCTAAGAATCAGTGCTTTTTTATAAAAGGTTTAAATATTTCTAAAAATATCAAAATGATTAAGTCAAATTGTGGTGTAATGTGGTGTAATGTGGTGATATGCGGACTAATTCAATTAAACGCTGTCGCAGTGGGAAGCCTTGCCTACAATACTCCTGCAGACTGAAACACATACTTGGAGCAGGCCTAGGATCAGTTTTTGCTTGCAAGTAAAATAATGCTCATTTCCCACCCACTAGCTAAGAATCAGTTTTTTTTTTTTTTTAAATAATGTTATTAAAGTGTGAAATATTTCTGAAAAATTTTAAAATGATGATATAATTGCGGAGGAATTTCAGATCTGATGATATGCAGAATAATGAACTAAAACAACCCAATCAAATTGCTGCAGAGTCAGAGCTTTGCTTTGCGAGTGAGAAGGCGACTCATCTAAAGTCAACACTCTGCACATGACCCCTCCTGGGCAGACCAAGCCACGGTAATTCCAGCACAGCATGCTGTACACAGCGCGCATACGGGTCGGCTTCAGAACTTCATTAAAATGTTTGAAAAGAACGGGAGGCAGCAGAAGTGCGCACAGCAGGCTTGCCAGTGAGCCTCATTCAGACTCTGAGGGCCAGGAGTCATCAGGAGACAGAAGAGAAATGCCACACGAGGAGAGCGGAAAGGTTCCTTTCTTTCAGACTGTTTCCAGTTGATCGGTCAAGATGAAAAATCCCACTGTTCCTCACTGACATTACTTTCTTTACGGACGCTTTAAGTCTGTGCACTAGTGACAAGCTCCTCACTCTTTCTTTTTGTCTCTCTCCCAGTGTTTCTCTCTCTCTCCGTCCTTTTTTGTGACGCCAAAATCAGCAGCAACCACCCTGAAGAACTTTTCAGCCCTTGGTTTGTTCTTTTGTACATTGTTATGCACGTCTGAGCTGACTTTTGCTGTCATCTTTCAACACATTGTCTCTTTAAGAGTTAGAAGAGGTATTTTCTTACCAGCTGTTTCCACTTGGTCAGTCATAATGAAAAGTCCCAATATTCCTTACTGACGAGACCAACTCCACACACTATAAGACATAGCTTGGATATGTCACATGCTCTATTTTTCTGTTTCTTTTTCACTCACTTACTCCCTCCCTCACTCTTTTTTTCGGGTAGATATCTCTAATGCCCAGCCTGCAGGCTGAAGGGCTGTAGTGAAGCGATGGAGGGGGCTGAGGACTCTCTTACTCACCTTCTGTTCACTCGTCAACAGGAAGTCTTGAGGCATGCATCTGCCTCAAGCCTGATAACAGTCCATACTGCCCCACTAGTACACTCCCCCAGTTCTCCCCAACCCCTCACCCCAGCTCGCTGGCCAACCACCCAGCTTCTCCCCAGTGTCAGTCTGGAGTGCTGCTAAATGGACATACAAGAAAGGCCAGAACTATGAAAACAAGCATTTCATAGTTGAAAAATTTAAAGTTGCTTGTAGAATATTCTTCACACTCATTTTTTTTACACACATCTGCTGTTTTTGCAGTAAAATGTAAACATTTAAATGTTATTACATAATTATATCATTAGTTGCCTAAGTAATTACACAAATTACATGACAAGTCCTGTCTGTGTTTTATAAATATATAGTACTGTGCAAAGTTCTTGAGATACCCCTCATTTCTTTATATTCAGCTTTGAAAACAAATGGGTACAAAAGCAACTAAAGATATATATATATATATATACATATGCATGTGTGTGTGTGTGTGTGCATGTGCTATATTTGCACTGAAGACATTGCAACACACACTCTTCAAAGTCTGGTTCCTATCACCACCACTGTGACTGATTCTGATTTGGTAAGATTCTCTAGAATGAGGCATTTCACATCAAACCAGTCTGGGTGACTTCATCTTATCTACATCTTTATCTTACTATGAACCTACCATTTAATTATGCAGGCATTTTGCAAAAAAATGTGGAATTTTCCTTTAATCAAAGCAAACAGAAAACCTTTTGGTCTGCAGTGTTCTGGTGATATATTAATTGTAGTCGTAGCAGCATTTCAGAACTTAAATCATAGTCATAACCTTAACCTGTGG
The DNA here is from genome assembly GCA_037974485.1 of Hemigrammopetersius urotaenia. Lineage (NCBI taxonomy): Eukaryota > Metazoa > Chordata > Actinopteri > Characiformes > Alestidae > Hemigrammopetersius > Hemigrammopetersius urotaenia. The sequence continues at coordinate 1,144,609 of JBBPDC010000038.1, forward strand.
CATGCACTATGTACAGTGGGTAGATTTTAGTTATTTGTGTGGAGATGATTTAGATTTGTCAAGCATTTTTTGAGAACAGCCTGCCTTTAATAAAGCTTCTGGAAATACCAGTCATGATCCCCCCCAGTAGTGAATGACTCAAAAAGGGGGTGTGTTATCTGAGTGACTGACAGCTCTCCCATGGGGGCCGCTGTATTTCTGTAGCGTTAAGCCTCAGATCAATGCTGTTTTGAAGTGCTGATCACAGCGTTCGGCTTCGGATCTGCCAAGCTGGCGAGGCTACAGAAGGACGGAGCTGCTCTCAGATGACATCCTCAATGATCACACCAGTCATTGTGAAGCGAGAACAGAAAAGACGGTGTAAAGGTACTAGAGCAGCGTTTGCCGGCTTCAGTATTTTAGGCCCCACCTGTTCTGCACAGTTTTATGTCTGCCTGAAGCTGAGACGCAATATTACATATCATGTCTTTCTATAGATAAATCAGTTGCGTCCAGAGAGAGTAAAAACACAAAACTGTACGGTTCAGGTTATCTACAAGACTGAAGATGGGAAACTCTTGGTTACATGCTGTCAAACAGGCGCCATCTTGTGGTCTTATACTGATGGCTAGTATTATTCTGGACATCAAACTCCTATTGCAGAGTATAATGTGAAAATACTGAGCATTAAAAAAATCTTGTACATTTCCTCACTTTTTTTTATTTAGAGTCATTTTTGTGATGTCACACTTATCCACAAATATCCACAAATACAGCCTATAGCAGATGATCTACATTCATTAATTATGAAGTTATAAGGAATGTATTTGAACTGTTTTCTAAATAAAACCTAGAACAAGACAGCCAATCAGAACAAAGGTCATTTACAAACATCAGTCTTAAAGTTTAAGTTTAACCCTTTGTTTAAGGGATAAACAGAGGTTTAGAAATCATCATGTAATAATTTCCAATATAGAGAAAACAACCCAAATTTCATAAGTGGACTTTACTTTATAGGGGAACTTTATAAGAAGTTAAGACCAAACGTAAGGCCCTGTAATTGTACCTGCAAAATGACCGTCAATGTGTAGGACTGGATTAAAAGTAAAACATATAAATGAAATAAGAACAAAAGAATGGACTGTGATGAAAAAGTAAGTGGTTTTGAAAATAAGTTGTTAGGATGATTAGAATGCAAATCATAGCGGAGCAGCTGGACATCACAAAAACAACAGCGTGGAACATGAACTGACATCAAAGAAAGAACACAACAACTTATTACAGAAAAATCATTAGAATTATGAAGAAAAGGCCCACACAGTGCTAAAAGTTTCAAAGATCCCTTTTCACAGGAGAAGTGTAGATGTCAAGCAATAACACACAAAAATCTCCTCTTTTAGGAAAAAGGTTCAACATGCAATTAGGAGAAAAAAAGTACAAATGTTTATCTGGATAGATTGATGTCTATTGGTTAGAATTCATAAAAGTGTGAATACGTAGAAGGTCTGTAAAGGACCATTAGCAGCCCGCCTCACCTACCAAGCCCACCTCACACAGCCAAGAAGGCAGAGTCATAACCAAGAGCTGCTGTGAGTCAGTGGTTTTTATTGATGACATAAGTGCTTTCAGCAGCAGAATGGATTTGGAAATGTTCAGAAACATCTTCTCATGTGCTCCACACTCTTTGTAAGCAAGTTTATTGTGAAGCAGGATAACCTACACTACCAGTCAAAATGTTCTACACACCACAGGTTTTGCCGCTTATCCACACATTTAAAAGACTTTAATTCTTAAGCATTAGAAAGTCGAGTGAACAACTATAAATGAAAATATGTCGAATTAAACAAGTTTCCTTTACAGCATGGAAAAAAAATCTGTAACAGCGCATGTCTTATTTCTCAAAAAACAAAAAAAAACAAAACAAAAAACAAAACAAAAAAAAATCCCTTGATTTCCCACTTCTCTACGACTTGTGGTGTTCTTCTCTATGGCTTATGTATTGTTGGGTGAG
>JBBPDC010000038.1:1146698-1162350 GCA_037974485.1 Hemigrammopetersius urotaenia
GGAATTCTTAAGCACTGATGTACGTCGCTCTGGATAAGAGCGTCAGCTAAATGCCGTAAATGTAAATGTAAATGTCTGACATCCTATTAACTGGTTGAGTGGTGATGCAGAGTTGAATTCTAGACTATACTTCAACTTTATATACTCTAGATAACTGTTTCAGCTCACTGACTGTCACTTAAAAGATCATTTAAGATCTAACAGTTGTATGGTGATCCACATTCTAATTATATAAGGTGGCATTTTATAGGCTGGTAGTGATATTCCATTTTTCTGGCTAATAAAGGTACTCAAATGCCAAATACCCTGTACATTTATTTGGTAGGAAAGGAGATTGAGTGAGAAACATGCAAATGCAGAAAATCTCATTTGGTTGTGTATGTTTAGTGGCCACTTTATCAGAAACTCCCACATCTCTCCACTCAGTTGTCATTTTCTGGCTTCATATTTTTGGAGGGTGAACTTCTAAATTTCTTTTACTACTGTCAAACACTGTCAAAACAGTGTATAAGGTATAAGTACAGGTTGAGAATTGGTCATGTAAACATTTCAAACCTAGAGAAAACTACACAAATGTTGTAAGTAGACCTGAATGGAAAGAAATAAAGGGTAAAAAGTAATACATAGTATTACTTGGGTGTATTTCTACATGTAAAAGCGCTCTGAATGTGTAGGACTGGATTGCAAAGTAAAAGGTATTAAAAAAATAAAAGGTATAATTTAGTTTTGAGCATAATATGCTGAGAAGAATGTAAATCGAGGTCAGTTAGAAATATTGCGGAGCAGGTGGTCTTCACAAAATCAACAGTGTGGCATAAGAACTAAAGTGTCAGAGTAAAAGACTGTCAGCTATCTCTAAAGCACTTTGACCTGCTGTCTCCGCCGTAAATGAAATTATTATAATAATTCACTGTAGTGTAAATAAAAATCTTAAAAAGCTTATAAATACATTTCTTGGGTTCTTCAGTTCTTATGCAAATCTATACACAAGAGTGATCTGGCTCTATGGCAATGGCTGTGATTTAGAATGTGTTCACACATCTTCCCCTTTCTCTCTCTCTCTCTCTCAGTCTTTCACTCCTCTCTCTGCACTCGCGCTGCCTGGGGGCTGATGGGTAAGTGACATTGCCCTGATGCTGCTGTGTTCTTGGCACAGGAAGCCATTTTGTTCCAGATCTGTGGCTGCTGGGAGACAGGTCTGATGTGTGGAGACAGCCTGGCCAATGACAGATCAGTCTGCCAACCAAACACACACTCACACACACACACACACACACATACACACACACACACACTCTCTCTCTCTCTCACACACACAAGCTGAGTGAGCTTCTCTCTGACTCCCTCACCCTCAGAAACACCCTCACGTCGTCCTCCTTGTTCTTTCTCTCTCTCTCTCTCTCTCTCTCTCTCTCTCTCTCTCTCTCTCTCGCACACACACACACTCAGCTCTCTCCAGCTCGTGTCTTGTGTAACTGCGCCTGGTTGCCATTTTAGTGCTGCTGCTGCGCTTTAAGTGATTTTCCTCTAATCAAGCGAGCGCCATGTGACTCTTCGCATGAGAAAGCGCACCAACCTCTACTCTCACTGCCACGAGAGGGGTGGGGGTGGTAGAAAAAATGAAGAAAAAGAGGAGGGGGAAGAGAGGAAGGTGGGCATAGGAAGGAGAAGAAAGAGAAAGGTGGGGAGGAGCTGGTGACCTGTGGGCGCTGAAGGTGACAGTAAACGGCCATACATTAACAGCTCAGGCTATAGGATGAAGCACCTGAGTCCACTCACCAGGACGCACAGAAGACCTGACAGTGTGCTTTCAGGGGGCTGGGCTCTAAAATTACATGCTACTGTTATGCTTAGTTACCCCACAGCAAGCTTTTCTGAACATGTCGAACAGCACTCGCAGAACTCTCAAACTGCATGTTTCATTAAAAAGGGATTTAGCTCATGGGGCTCATGGATAGCACAGCTGTCTAAGGTTTCATCCTGTTGTTGGGAGCTCAGATCCGGCAGAACATAATTGGCCCATCTAAAAAGACAAAAAAAGAAAAGAAATGGACAGCAATTCAAATTGGATGCTGGTACGCTGGATCTATTCCAGCTAAGAAAGCCTCGGAAAAACTAATCTGAGCTGCAAAAAAAGCACAATTTAGTTGTCTGAATTTTTTGAGAAGAATATTATGTCTAGCTGAAAAGTGGTGCATTGGCTGGCGAGAAGGTCCTGGGTTCGCACCGTAAGCCTCACAGTCCGAAATATCTTATCTGGAACACCTGTCCAGCGAGTTTCTCTGTGCTGGGATAAGGTCCAGAACCCCTGTGACTCTAATTTATGATAAACGGCTCAGAAAATGATGGACTATTATTATTGTAAGATTACCTTATTTCCACTCCTTACTTTTATCTCTTTCTAGAAACTGTGTCTTATTCCTTCATTAGATAGTACTGCTTATATTAAGCATTATTTCTTGAAAACCCTTAATTATGTGGGATTTACTGAAACAATCAAAACAATTTGGCAACAGAATAGATACTTTCACTTGATAAAATGATTTAAAACGAATAAAATTCTTGAAATAAGTTATATAATCTTAAAGCATTTTTATTACAATCTCATAATGAGAAATTGAACTAGATTCATGATGCTGTCACAGATGGAAACATTGGAATATACTGTACTGTGTACTATGATATTGTGGTGTTATGTATTGGTCATATTGGCCAGCTTTTATACACAGGCTCACAAACGTCGGACGCGAGACCACACAAGAAGGGGGCGGTGCCTCCCTCTCAACATCCCAGAGGAATGTAAACACACCGGGTTAACACAGAGCATGCTACCTCTCTCTCTCTCTCTCACACACACACACACACACACACACACACACCTCTTTCTTCTTCAATTCTATATCACTCTCCCTCTTTCAGTTCTAGCTGCTCCCTCCCTTTCTCCTTCACTGCTAAACCAACACTTTTCTCTACGACCACAGGCCATGAACAAAGGCCATTCAGACCGAAATACGACAAATGCGACCGATACACACTCAAACACTCCTTTACAACCACCAATCAAATAACAGGCCTGCAGCCACAGGCCATTAACCAGCCGCAATGGTTGTACTCCCCCCACAACTCACAAGTTACAGACCAAAAGTGACCTCTTCGAAATGCTTTAAGAGAACTGGTTCATCATTTAAGCCGAAAAAACTGCTAATTCACTGCCGCTTATAGGCAGTGTGAGAGGAATTAAAGCTCCTCTTTTGACTGACAGTCTATGAGACATCTTGTTCTAAATGATGCAAACACTAGCCGGGTTCGCTGCACACAGGCACTGAACAAATGAATCATCTGAACCTATTTAATGGTTCATAAAACTTTATTGATATGATATTGCAACAGAGTGAGTGAGCAGATGCTCTTGAGAACAAGCAGGCATGCTCGCGGAGACCTCCGCTTTATGAGGGGGTGGGTGTGGAGGAGGGACAAGGAGGCCATCTTGTAAACTTGCTGAGACAGCGTCATAAAACAAAGAATGGATTTGAGAGATTTTTTTTAAAGGACTCATTTCCTACATTTTTCTATGTTATATATTTCCCTCCCCCTGAAGGTCCACTTATGATTTCTATGTACTTTTATTTAACAACGGTCATATGTCAGCTTTACATGACCATTTTCCAACCTTTCTATATCCATTACATTTAAACTGCCTGTTTTTGTTACTGTCCTTTAAGACTGATATGAACAATTGACTTCCGTTCTGACTGGCTGCACTATATTGCACCCTTGTTCTGAAAAACTCCCTCTAACTGTATTGAATGGGCGGGGATAAACTGCTGTAGGCTGAATGGGAGGATGTATGTAAATGCATTGATTTTGTGACATCATGAAAGTCAAAACAAGTTGTTTTACAGCTTAATTACACATATGGGCTAATGGTGGTGTGAATGGTACATTTTGGTATACACTACCAGATGATCTACATTTGCATGTTATTCATATTAATATTTACTAAACATATTCAATATTTGCAAAAATACATTTACAGTATGTTCGTATACTGTACAATATTTGCGTATCTTTATAAGTCAGAAAATGTCCTATTTTGTATTCATCACTACTGGCCTATAAATTGCCACCTAATATAATTAGAATTATAATGAGGATCACCAGCCTGCTGTTAGATATTTAATGAGCTACTAAGTAACAGTCAGTGGGTTGAAACTGTGAACTATGTTACGTTCCCAGACTCTCCCAAATAGGAGCTGGTAGACAGGAAGGCTTTCATTCTTTGTTTTGACTTTTTATTTACAAAACTGGAACATAAATGGGCTCGAGGGTCAACATACATTTGTTCAACCAATGGAAACCTATAAGCACTCCAACCCCTGTCGTAGCGGTGGACCAACAACTCTGGTCCACCTAAACGGGGCTTATATATCTTTAAACCAGTCCACTAATAACACCCCACCTGTGATTAACCCTCATTCTCAAGGCAGGTGTTACTGGTGAACTGGTTACCGCACATCAACTGAAATGAGGACGACCTCTATCGGCCGTCCTCCCACATAACCCCCTTAACTCTTACAAACAAAGTTAAGAGAACAGCCTTGAATTTGACTCTGCATCACCACACAATCAGTTATTAGGATGCCAGACCTGCACTGTTAAAAAGGAAACATTTATAATTGTTCACTGAACAACTCTCCAGTGCTTGACAAGAATGAAAATGAGCAGTTTATGAAATAAATAGATAAGTGTCAAAAACCTGTGGTGTGCAAAAACATTTGACTGGTAGTGTACAATTGTGTTAATGTGCTACATAATGCACCCCAACAAAAGTCTTAACCAGTGTAGATTCCACAGCCGTGTTTTGGAGGATGAAATGCTAACAGGTCTTGATTTAGGGCGCCAATGCCACGGACCTGCATGAGCGACCGCTGCTCTGGGAGCCATAGATGGTATCGTCTGAGTGTAACGGAAATCAAAGACGAAGTCTGTCCCAGAATCAAAGCGCTCTTCATCCCCACTGATATCTGCGCTCAGCCTTAAATCAATAGTTCAAGTAATATCCCACAAATTGTGCAAACTGAATACTTAAATCATCTTACAGTTTAGTAGTCTGAACTGGACTTGATTATGCGGGCTCTGATCCTGCATGATATGCTGATTCAGGCAGACAGTTTGCACAGAACTTGTACAGTATGAGCTTCCATATGAGCCACACAGGCCTCTTAACTCCAGTGCAAAATTGAAGTAGCAAACTTCAGACACCAAACATGTCTTGGCTGATGGCCTACATTTGGGCTAAGAGAGAAAATGGTGAACATCTGATCTTTCATCAAACTCTCTCTTTAACCGCAACGACTCTTCTCACGCCTCCCCATGCTCATGGCAACGTCTCTCTTTTCCCTTCGCCACATCGTCTACCCCCTACCTTCTCCCCCGTCTGTTCTTCTTCTCCCTTTTCTCTGCTCTTTTTCTCCTTATTTCTCTCCTCCACTCTTTCTCTTTCCCTCCCATTTCGCTCATCCACCCTCTGCTTTGTTCTCATCTTCATGTGTCTCAGTCTCTCTCTCTCTTTCTCTCTCTCTCAGTAAAGGATGAGAGAGTGATGGAGCTCAGATTTGATGGCCCGTCGCCAGGGCGACTCTGCGCAATGAGTCTGAGCAACAGAGCGAAGATATCAGCCGCACAAGACTGTGAAATTACATCAAAACCAGGGTGAGAGAGAGAGAGAGAAAGACAGAGAGAGTGAGTGGGGGCATTTCTGCAGTTTTGCCCTCTGCTGGAGGTACAAAGTGTTTACAAATTCCCTGAAAAATCATTTGGTACCCTGGTCTATGTAGACCACCTGCGGCTTTATGCTTCGTGCTTCATCTTTTGAGTCTGTTGAGGGTGTGCTTGCTTTTGGGAGGTGCATAATATGTCCCATGGAGGCAAAACATTGAAGGTGTAAGAAGGCTTTATACTGATAAGAAAGCAGAGATATTTCGATCCATTTAAATCATCCACACCGCTGTGGTCACATCTTGACCACAGCTTGGGACTCAACCTAGGAAAGTCGATACATCTGTTATGCCAAACTCCATCAGTATCAGATCTCCAGACCACAAACAAATCAGAAAACAACAAGAGGCCCACTGCAGACTGATTACAGTGTGACAGACAAGTCTAGATGGATGATGCAAATTCCATGCACCTCCTTCTCACCGGTGGCTCCAGGAGTATCCCTGTCTGGAGCTGGTTTACCCTCTCTCCCACACCCAGTCCAGAAAATCTTTTTCTTTTCTTAAGTGGGCTAAAGAAGAGAAACAATTCAGTTCAATTCAAATTCCATGGTACTTTTTACAACAGATGTTGTCCCAAAGCAGCTTTCCAGAAATGAGTTTTGCTAAGGGAGGCAGCATTTGGAAACATTCTCTAAAAGCATGAGGATGAAACAGAAAGTTAAAAAGCAAAACTCCTTAAAAGTGTGAGCCACTGAGAGGAATCTAGACTCCCTAAAAAATCCCTAGCAGCATAAGAAGAAATCACTGAGAGGGACCACGATTCAAGAAGAAAAACTTTGTATGATCAGCAAGAAACACTCAAAACTCCCCGAGAGCCTGATGTTAAAGGAAGAAGAAAGACTCCAAAGGAAACGCATATTTGAGTAAGAGGAGGAGGAAGGAGTGAGACATGCATGAGAAACTCATGTCTCATCATCCTCTGGCCATCCTCACCCCAGCTTTCAAATTTACAATAAACAAATGACAGTTTTAAGAATTATCACTAAATAAATGAAGTGCTGACCAGAATAGTTCATCAAACATACAGGGCAGTGCTGGTCATACAGGCAGGACTGATCTTCATTCTATCATTCACAAAACTGAATATCCTTCCAAACACAGATAAAAAGCTGTGTGATGCTGAAACTGACACTGATGTGCACAGAAAGTAATGCAAATAAAAACCTTCTTAGGGCAAGATCAGCTGAATGGACTTTGCTAGGCCGCTGCATTTCATATGCACAAGACACAAAAAGATAGATACTTGTTAGATCACTCATTATGACTGTTATATAATGTACAATGACAAACACATGCAAAAGATTTTCTGTGGGCTTCTACAGCACTTCTACAACATGACTGTAATGACCTTTGGCCTCTTAGCAATGCACTTTAGTGAACTCCATTGATTTTTTTTCACTATAGAGGAATCCAAGATGCAAACAATCTTTCACATGCCATGACAGTAAAGGTTGCCACGTAACTTGTTTGGCCTCTTACCAATTAACAGCAAGCTCTACTGTCATAGTTTTCTTTCCTCTTCTACCAAAAATCCTCTACCTAGGGGATCACCACATCTGCTTTACAATATAAAACTGGCAACCAAAAAAAAAAAAACTCATTTCCCCCCTCCTCAGCCTGTTCAGAATTAAGGCCATAAAACGATCAACAACAACAGGAGCCACAACAAGCAACCCGAGCCATGACTGTCCCCAATGCAAACCAGCTGTGCATGCAGGGGGAAATGGAAAAACCTCTTCCAGTTTTCCTCCATTCGGCCCTGCGTTTCCACAGCAAAGCAAAAGCAGAAAACAACAACAAAAAGTCCAATGCATGCACTCACAGCTTCAGAGAGTACAACAGGGGGCAGCCATGTTTTCCCCCCAACATGTTTGTACCTTCTGTGCTGTCCCATATGTCATTGCAACAAAAGGCCCAGGGCCACCTTCTCTCACCACAGAAACATACTTGACAACGCACTCCTCCCCTCAGTCTCTCTCTCACACTCTCTCTCTCTCTGTGACTGGTGGTAGTCACGGTGACGGCTCAGGGGGCGCCTGCTTACCCGGACACGCGCAGCCTCCCACGGACATCTTCTCACATGCCTGTCCCTGCCGCCGCTGCTCCGAGCGAATTGTGGAACGGACGCTCCGATTCTCCTGGTTCTCCCTCTGCCTTGCTGTCCTCTGCTCCGCTCTTTAACGCTCCGCTTCTGTTCCGTTGCTGCTGCTCACATGGGCGTCTGTTTTCCAAAAGGTCCACACATGCACGTATGCACAGGAGGAGGGAGAGAGAGAGGGAGAGAGAGAGAGAGAGAGAGAGAGGTGAGAGTGTGTGAGAACGTGAGAGGGACGGAGGGAGGGAAAGGTTAAAAAAAGAACGAGAGCACAAAGGAATGAGAGCACAGAAAGCGAGGGAGAGTGAGAGAGAGAGCAAAGGAGAAAGACAGGCAGGGACCAAGAGAAAGAGAGAGAGAGAGAGAGAGAGAGAGAGAGAGAGAGAAAGTGAGTTGCAGTCCTGCTGCTGCCTTGATTGTACGCTCTCACTTATTAGTGTGCTGATAGCAATGCAGGTGGGAGGAGAGAGAGAAAGAGAGAGATAGAGAGAGGGAGAGAGAGAGCCTGATTGTGTGTGTGTGTGTGTGAGAGAGAGAAAGAGGGAGCGAGGGAGGGAGGGGAGGGAAAAAAAGAGGGAGGGAGGGAGAACGAGAGGGCTGTCAAAGTGACCTGAGCAGCAGATTTCAGAGAATAACAACCATGTGATGTGGCTCTCTCTCTCCCTCTCTCTTTTTTCCTTTTAAAGATGTACAGGCTTATTTTCTCACTGCGCTCAGCTCTGCTGTGCCGTTTCCAGATGAGCTGTGTCAGTGGGAGTCTGGTGGCAGGCAGAGCGAAGAGGGGGTGGGAGGGGGGCCTGTCTGAGTGGCTTGTTACTGCCGACAAGCGTCCACTGCAAACGGGCGAGGGAGGGGACGGGAGCGTGTGGTCATCTCACATCTCTCTGCTCATTTTCTCTCTCTCTCTCTCTCTTGCTCGTTCTCGTGCTCTGTCTTTCGCACTCCTGGCTCCGCGCCTTCCCTCTCTCCATTTGTTAGTGCTCACACCTCTCTTTTGTCCCATCTCTCTCCCTCTCTCATTCTGTCATCCATCCAGTCTTACACAACAGAACTATGAGATGGGGGCCTGGGGTGGGGGCGAGTATTACAGAGCAAAGTGAAAGAGACAGAAAGGGGTGGAAGTCACCTAGAGCAAAGCTCTCGCTGCATTTAAAGGTGAGGAACGGAGGTCATGGCTGAGTCTCTGAGCTCTCAGGGGTCATGATACTCCACATGTGCTTTTTAGCCCGAGCTGGATTAGGTTTACCTGCAGGTTTACCTACCGAGGAGCCTTGTGATCCAGTGCGAATTTGTAGCGTCGTTGGTGACGCACTAAATTAAACATCTAAGGTACAAATGCAAAATATTTAATGCTTTTTCTTTCTGCTAGCCAAACCACAAATGAACATTAGAACAAATGCAAACAAACAAGAAAGCAGTAAGATATCAAGTATCAATTTTTTCCAAAAAGTAGATGGAAAAATGATTTTTTTCCTAAGACCTCAAGGTTATGCCCGGATAACCCTGAATTCATGCACTTTAAAGTGCACCCATTGCTGTCAATTGCACACACACGGTTTGTATAATTTTGCTAGAAATGCCCTGAAGAGAAGCCTGAGTGAGTTGACTTTAGAAGCCTAAAGTCAACTCACTCAGTGCCATGTATCAGCTAAAGTGGTAGAAATAAAGACCCCCATTATTGGGCAATGGAGTAGTGAAACTGTGATCTCTGGAACATTCATTAAAACTGTACTTGCTACCTCAATGTATCTAACCTGCCGTCTGTTATTTATGTCTACATTCAAACTGTGCTTTTTTGCTTTTTTATGGTCTGTTCTGTACATTTGCACACTTCAAATCTTGTTTACACTTGCAAATGTTTGTTTATGCTTGGTAATGTTTATTTAATTATATTTTACTACATATTTTTACTACTACTTCATTTTAGCCTTCTCTTTAATTTATTGTAACTATACTGCACATCTGTCTCAGGGGCTCATTTTGCCACCCGTTGTACATACATATTTATGTTAAGATAAGAAAAAAATAGAAAGGACTTTATTTATCCTGAGGGAAATTCTAATAACTGAATAATGGCGCACCATGCAATATCTTTGGGATGGTCTTTGTGACTCAGAACCTGACATCACTGATGCTCTTGTGGCTGAATGCAATCAAATCCTCACAGCAAAATTGGCAACATCTGTTCCTTCTCAGAAGTGGAGAAGCGGTTACTGCAGGGACAAATTCCTCCCAAAGGGCCACTTTTTACTGTCTGAACCTGTTCCTGCTCAGGAGGATGTACCTGATTCAACTGTACAGATCAATTCATGGTAGTTTAGGCATCCACATTACAGCACGATTTGCTCAGGAATCTGAATCTGATGTAAAAGGGCCATCAGGTCAGTCGATGCACAAAACAAAGCCTTGTGAACAGAGCGATGAAAAGACTCAGAGGGAGATGAGAGGAATCTCTGCTGAGAGATGGAAAGCATATTTGGAGGAGTGTATGCTTGCGTGACAGGAGCTAGAGTGGCGTAAACATTTCCCTGAGGCACTGTGTGGGGGGGCATTGTGTGTGGGGGGAGAGGAAAAAGGGAGAGAGGTTGAGAGAGAGAGAGAGAGAGAGCAAAAAGTGGTGCAAAAAGTAAAGGAAAAAGAAACAGAGATGGAACAGAGGGAAGGACAGACAGAGAGAGACTAAGAGTGGAAGAAAAAAGAGCATGCACAAAGAGAGAAAGAGAGAGAGAAAGAAACTCTTATCCTGCGAGTGTCTGGCTCTTGCAATGTGCTTCACATTCACTGCACAATCAGATCATCTCGCCTCCTGTGTGTTCTCATGAACACACACGCACGCACACACACACACACACACACACCTCTATCACACACTTGCACTCCTTTCTCATTTACCCTCTCTCTCCCTCTTTGGCTCTTGTGCAGCATTAGGAAAATAAAGACAGTCTCTGTGTCAGCTTAGCCTTTACTGCAGTCTCTCTCTCTCTTTCTCTCTTACACACACACACACACACACACCCAAAATGCTCCATTTTCTTTGCTTTTCATTGACACTTTTATGTGGAGGACAGGTTATGCCAATTTGCTTCTAAAGGTGCCATAGGACGAATGACTCTTCATTCTACACTTCCCTTTCTCTCTTCCTCCTTTCTCTGTCTCCTCTCCTCCAATCTCTCTGCCTCTCCACATTTCTCTATTCCACTGTCTTCATTTCTTTCCTCTCCTCCTGTCTCTTTCTCCATCTTTATTTATTCCTTTCTCTTATCCTCTACTCCTCTCCTCTCTTTCTCTGCCCTTCTCATTCCTTCATTGGCTCTTACATTTTAACCTACCCTTCAGACAGTGTTTCCTTTTAGCCTCTTGCCTGTCTATCCATCACCACAACACACACACACACACACACTCCTTCCTCCCTCGCCTGTTAGTAAGGTTCCAGCTCAGCACTCTATTAGACAGAGAGAGAGAGAGAGAGCGCAGAGCTAATTAGAGGGGTACGGGGATGAGAAAAAGAAGCAAAGGAGAGAGAGGAAAAGGGGGATGAGAGAGCAAAAATAAAGAGGAGAGAAGGAGAGCAGCGTGAGGAGGCGGGGGATTAGCCACAGAGCCATCCCACTTTACCCATACAGGGCACCGTCGCCATGGCAATGTGGCAGAGCTGTGATCGCGCACGCAGGACAAGAGTGCGCACACACCTAAACACACACTTACATGCATACACACATATGCTTACCTAGACACAAAAGGAAAAAAAAAAAAAAAAAAAACCACACACACACTCATGCCACACACATATAATCTGCAACTGCACATACACACACTTTGACTCTTACAATAATGTCTTTATAATCACAGTGTAATGTGAAATTGCACTAGAAGTGCATTTCTAGAAATACGTTTCAGGCTATATTTAGCATCTGCATGTGTGCAAATTAAGCCTCTCTCGACCCGGGCACTTTACCCTGGAGCACATTAACCTGTGAAACATGAACAGAGCCAGTCATGAGTAGCAGGTGAATGTAGTGCAGAATGTGTACCACATATATATATATATATACACACACACATTAGGGGTGTCGAATTTACACGCTAAGTTCAATCAAGTAATTACAGTAACAATAACACCTAAAAAAACAAAAATGCAGACAAGAACACTTTGCTTGGACCAGCAAAGGGAAAGATTGATAGGAGCAACCCAGAGCCACAACTGCCCGATTCCAGCACCAGTGGTCGCCATGCTGGACCAGGCACTCAGACCCAAACTGTGACCCAGCAAAGTGGTCTCTGTTGTCGAGTTTATTTTGAGATGCCTTGTATGCTGGACGCTGGGACTATTATATTTTTTAGGGGTGATGTACTTATTCACCCAGTGATTTGTATGAGTGAAACACACGAGACGCCCCTCCTCAGGAAAACACTATGCCACAGCTTTTACCCTCCACACCCCTACCCCCGTTCCAGACCCAACAACAGAGGTTCCCCCACACTATAATGCTTCTGTATGTACATTCTCTTAAACTGCACTTTATTGACAGACTTAGTTCTATCACTCTTTTTTTATTTTTTCCTCAACATATTAGGTCATAATTTGTGATGTGGCATATTCCTAAAAATGCCTATTTTTATAGTTTAAACCCTAACTATTCCCCAAACATGCTCCCAAAACACTTAAATTTCTTTTTTAAAAAAGGTAAACCCGTATTTGTACTGTACAATTTACACTGAACTCCCGTAGTGCTAGAATGTAAAATACCGATGTTGCCCATGTATAGACTGTACTGTAATTCATGCACGGGTGTTTTCTTTGGTCTGCGCTGTCATTGTCTTTGGTATAAGCAGGTAAATACAGTATTAAACGAATTTAATTTACAGTAATAAAAATACAGGACACAAAAACACTCGGAAAGCTCCACGGGGGAAATTCTGGACTGCAGCTGCCAGAGATGTGTCACAGCACAGCAGCCAATCAGCAGCAAGGTGAAATAAATAATGTTCTTGGATTGGCTACATTCAAGTACAGTGGTATTTCACGATCCCAAGACGCACTTTCTTTGTGTTTTTCTCCACAGTACCAAAAAACATATTGGATATGGAAATGTAGCTGAATTTACGTTAATATTTATGTTACAAAATTCTTCATAATTTTGTATAAAAATGCATGAAAAATTATATATTGCCACGAAAAAAGCTGTGGTATCCAGGCCTCATGCACCATGCCCACTTGTCCTTGTGCTGGTTGTTTGTGTTTGGGGTGGCGCTGAGCAGAAGAGGCTCGTTCTGTTCAGGTGTCTGATTGCCTTCTGAACCACCGAGCTCAAACACAAACAACCAGCACGAGGACGATGGGGCGTGGCAGCTGAGGCCCGGTTGTGACAAAAACGGCGGATATCTGTGGAAACGCCAAGGCATAGACAAGCTGATTCCTTAAGTGCTGTAAATTGTGAGGACAGGCCTCAAAGAAAAGGAGCTGTTTATTCCACAGATGCTCAATCAGACTGAGATCAAGACCTTGAAGTCAACAACTTAAACACTGATGAGCCTGTCACCAGCTCACCAGTTGGGCTATGAAACATTTGTGTATTTACCTTCATATGAGTGAATGGTAAACAGAAGAACACCTTCCCAATATCAACAACAGTGTGTGTGTGTGTGTGTGTGTGTGTGTGTGTGTGTGTGTGTGTAGCCAGTCCCTTACCTCTCAGCTCCACCACTCTGCAGGCTGTGATGAATTTGTCTGTTAAAGCCAGTCGTCTCTCCCTAGCTCCTTAGCGGCTCCCTAACAGATGTTTCTGCCTCCATGTAGGAGGGCATTCCTTTTTTCTGAGCAGGAACAAGAAAGAGAAGAAAAAAACAACCGTATGAAAGGAAAAACATATTTAGGGAGTGTCAGCCTATGTGCACGGCTGGTTCTGCCACAAGTCCCTTCAGCTTTTTACAAGCCAATTCTACATCTGACCCATAACCTGATAGCACCCATTATGTATGAAAGCTCTCTTACTGACCCCAGATCAGCTCCAGTGGTGGTGTATGCTGACACCATTGGCACCCAGTGGGGAATGGCAGATGTGGTATCAGGTTAAAGGTCAGGGTTTCTCTGCCTTCTTTATGATGTCCCAAGAGGCACCAGTGCTGTAAATAACAAATACACTGATTCTCTGTTATCTACACCTTACCCACCACCCACACACACATGCCACTTGTGAATAGCGCATGTAATAAGTATTACACTTGTTCGTTGATGACAATGTCAGTGTCATTAAACACAATGTCATTTCAAATGCAGACCCTTCTTTGGGTGTTTTTAAAAAAAATTTCTGCACAATTACAGGGTTAGGATGTAAACAACATCATCTAGACTGGTTTGGCATGAAATGCTCCATTCTTGAGAAACTTAGTGTGTTGGAATTGTTCACAGTGGTGGTGATAGGAACCAGACATCCAAAGCGTTTAAAGTGTTGAAAGAGAAACCCATTACATGAAAAGATTATGAATATACTCTCTGATGCCTGAGCGATTAATTTAGATAGTTTTGGGATTTTGATCTAAAACCTACATCCAGGCCAAGAACTATTTAGAAGCCTATATATCGCTAAGTGTACGGTCCAAAATTTTTAAAATAATTTCCCTTGAAATAATGCTAAAATGTTAAAACAGTGCAGTCAAGTGGGCGAGTCTATGGATAATGTCAAATCATTCCTGCATGTGTATAACTATGTGAATGTATGTGAATTCTTTTTCCACCCCTCTCTCTCTCTCTCTGGCTCTCTCCCTCTCTCACACACACACTGTTCCATTTGAGGGGCTCTTAGAGTTTCCTGCCAAATTCTAAAGAGGCCTCTGGTGATAGACTGGGAATAGAGTGAGGAGAATGCCAAGAGCGTGAGTGAGCGAGAGAGAGGGAGATGGAGAGAGAGACGAAAGGGAGTTTGAGAGCTTGAATGCATCTGATATTTAAACTATGTTGTTATACTTGCATGTGTGTATATGTGTGTGCGTGTGAGTGGCTGTGTGCGAGTGTGTGGCTGTATGTGTGTGTGGTGGGGGGGGATAATGGAGACCTCTCAGGAGAGACTAGCTGCAGAATGGCAGGGAGTCCGGATAGAGCCGGAAGGTGACCCACTTTTCACAAGGCTCCCTCCTGTCTCTGAACACGCTCTGGCCCTATTTCAAACAGTGTGTGTTTCAAGATGTGGAGCGAAGGAGGGGGGCAGAGAGGAGGAGAGAGGGAGAGAGAGGGAGGGAGGATCAGCGGCAGAGGGAGAGCAAGTCACAAATAAAAGGGGAAATCTGATAGCATCATCTCCCTGCCTTAAAAGAGATCAATTTTACAAGACTTTCAGATGCCTTAAAACTCAGCATATTCTGTCACATAGGGTGAGTTTCTATTTGCTGTAGTGGCGCACCGAGGGGAAAGGTCACCACACTCTCCTCTTAGTGCCATCCTCTCGTCTACCTTTAAAAACTGCCTGTTTCCATCCATAACCTTAGAAGAACAATGATAAGTTTAGATTACTTTTTTTTTTTTTTTACAAGAGCACCTTCCACAACAGGAGACAGGAAACCATCGATAGTGTGTGAAGCTATTGCTTACCTGGGAGGTTTAAAGCTCGCATACATACATACACATATATATATATATATATATACAGTGGAGGAAATAATTATTTGACCCCTCGCTGACTTTGTATGTTTGTCCAATTACAAACAAATGAAAAGTCTCAGAACAGTATCATTTTAATGGTAGGTTTATTTTAACAGTGACAGATAGCACATCAAAAGGAAA
>JBBPDC010000038.1:1162450-1183705 GCA_037974485.1 Hemigrammopetersius urotaenia
TGCTCCTTCCATTTTCGAACAATTGCACCAACAGTCGTCACCTTCTCTCCCAGCTTCTTGCTAATGGTTTTGTAGCCTATTCCAGCCTTGTGCAGGTCTACAATTTTGTCTCTGACATCCTTGGACAGCTCTTTGGTCTTTCCCATGTTGGAGAGCTTGGAGTCTTTTATACAGGTGGCTAGTTAAGACAGGTGTTTTTAATGAGGGTGACTAATTGAGTAGGAGTGTCTAACCACTCTGTGGGAGCCAGAACTCTTAATGGTTGTTAGAGGGTTCAAATACTTATTTCTGAGACTTTTCATTTCTTTGTCATTGGACAAACTTACAAAATCAGCGAAGGGTCAAATAATGATTTCCTCCACTGTAAATACAGCTCCTTGCACCAATAGAAAATAAAACCTGAGAAACTGAACATTTTAGCAGAAGTCTCGGATTTTTTTCCAGAGCTGTATTTACACTTACACATACTCATACATAGGACAGCTGATGGCCTGGGGTTTAGGGAGTAGCCACTGCAATTAGAAGGTTGTGGGTGCAAATCCCAGGACTGCCTGTGGTACCCTTGAGCAAGGTACTGTCCCCACACACTAATATTGAGGTTCCCTTTTTTCAGCAGGGTTACTTGCAGAGGACTCAAGTAATTTCCTCTGGGATCAATATATGTAAATACTACACTTACTACTGTACATATTACATGCTAGTAGATGGGCTATATGTACATGAGGATTTAAATATTTTCCCACTAACAGTCAAAAGTTTGGACTCACCTTCTCATTCAACAATTTCCTTTGTTTTTATTATCGGCTACGTTGTAGATTAATATTGACCTATTGCTCTGATGACAGCTTTGCACACTCTTGGCATTTTTTCACTCGACCTGGAATGGAGTTTAATTAACAGGTGTGCTTCATCAAGAGTACATTAGTGTCATTTATTGCCTTCTTACTGTGTTTGGGTCCACAGTTAGTGATCCTATTCCACTACGGTTCTACTCCACATTATGGCAGGAACCACTTAACTGAGCAAAAATAAACAACAGTTCATCATTACCTTATCACAAACTATATTCTTTTTTTGTTTACTGATTAATTCCATGTGTTCCTTCTTCATTTTGTTTGTTTTCAATATTAATCTACAATGTATAAAATAATAAAAACAAAGAAAAAACATTGAATGAGAAGATGTGTCCAAACCTTTGACTGGTAGTGTATACACACTTACTAGTACATACTACAGATACTACTGAAGATACACACACACACACACACACACACACACACACACACACACACAAATCCCTCTCTCTCTCTCTCAATACATTCTCAAATGTATTTTAAGACACTTTTTAAAAAGCAGCTTACTTTTTTTATTATTAGTCTATAGGCCCAAATTTTGACCTGTAGTGTGTGTGTGTGTGTGTACATATATGTGGTCGAAAGTATTGGGACACACACCTGTTTTTCAGGCTTTGTGCTAGGCCCCTTACTTCCAGTGAAGTTCAACCTTAATGCTTCAGCAGATCTAGACATTTTGGACAAGACCACACTTCCAATTTTGTGGACACAGTTTGGGGAAGAACCTTTTCTATTCCAGCATGACTGTGCTGTAGTGCAGTGGTCCCCAACCCTCCGCGGGCTGCACAGAAAAATAAAAAAACTGGATGTTACCCGTGTTATGTTGTTGGCTCGTTGTTATGAAAATGCTGTTAATAAAGCTGCGAGTACACGTTGGATTTACGTTTATTATTATATTTTAAAGATACCCAATTATTATATATTTTTAAATATCCCCATTTTTATGCGTATCATTGATTTGTATAAATACGTATTCGTATATTTATCTGCCACTCCTTAAAGGTCGGGCCGTGAAAATAGTTCCTGATATTAAACTGAAATAAAGGTTGGGGACCACTGCTCTAGTGCACAAAGCAAGCTCCATGAAACATGCCTGGATGAGTTTGGTGTGGAAGAACCCCATCCAACTCCTTTGGGATGAACTGGAGCGGAGATTGTGACCCAGACCTTCACGTTTAACATCAGTGTCTTATCTCATAAATGTTCTACAGAATGAATGGACACAAATTCCCACAGAAACTCTTATGGAAAGCCTTCAGTGGACCACACGTCATATTAAAGTTTCTGTGTTTGAATGCAAAGTCGTTGGCATTGCATTCAAACACAGGCTGCTGAACCCCACACTGTCATTAAGACCACTTAAACACGTTGCATTGCATGGAGTTAAAAGTCGTGTGTCGTGTATTCTTCAACTTGTTCAGTACCACTAGATGTCACTACATACCTTTGCAGTTGCTAATATGCCGCGTTCCATATAAAACATCTTACAGTAGACGATTCGTGAAACAAATATGGCTAAATATAAGTGACATACTGAATATTAAGCCTTGTGTAATGTCTGTGGGATGTCTGAAATGTGAAATATGTCAGTTTTACAGCAGAGTACAGTGTGTTCCACTGTCCACCTGATCGTTTCCCGGGAAAGCTCAAAACTACGCTGCGTTCCAATACGCTCTATCGTGTTCTAACTAAGGCCCTTAGCCACCTGTCAAGCGTTCTGTGCTTGGAC
The DNA here is from genome assembly GCA_037974485.1 of Hemigrammopetersius urotaenia. NCBI lineage: Eukaryota > Metazoa > Chordata > Actinopteri > Characiformes > Alestidae > Hemigrammopetersius > Hemigrammopetersius urotaenia. Next base: position 1,165,034 of record JBBPDC010000038.1, read on the forward strand.
TAAGTGTTCTAGAATTGGGACAGAACACATATAGCCATCTTATTTACTCTCCCAATCGGATTTTCAAAACGAAAACAATGTTGGGAAAACATTTATCACCAATTTCTGGTGATTGCTTTATGGACAGGAACTTTTAGAGGCACTGAATGTTTTGGACAAACATTGTCGTGAGCAATTCTGACTTGGTGTATTTTATCTAGTCACACGTGATCACAGCACAGCACACACGGCAGTGTGAACTTCTTTCTCTGCATTTATCCCATTCACCAAGTGAAGCAGTGAGCAGCCACGGTGCACCAGGAAAAGTGTGTGGGGGCGGTACCTTGCTCAAGGATACCTCAGTGGTGCCACTAGCAATCCTGTGATTTGAACCCCCAGCCTTCTGATCACAGAGGCAACTCCTAACCACCAGGCCTCTAGCAGCCATATGTGCGAGTATTTGTAAGTGTATGTATTTATATATATAAACACCTGTGTGTACCTCCCAGATAAGCAATACATTCTGGAGGGTCTTACAAAGTGTATGTGTATATAAGTAAGACTAACACTCTCCCTTCTAGCATACTTCACCTTTGACCACGCGCCCTAGCTAGGAGCCTCGTGTGTGTGTTGGCATGCGCCCTCGCGCCTTCTCCTCCCGCCGGCTCCCCCTCGTGCTCTTCTGGTGAGTTTCAAGATGGCCGCGCCGCGTGGCGACTCTCGGGAGGGTTTAAACGCCGGTTTCACTGGATTTACAGCTTTGGAAGGGACCAGGGGCGTTCAGGTTGGGTTTTTATTTTATGTTGTTGAATGTGCGGCTGAATGGCGTCGTTCTCGGTCGCGACTGGGGCCAGTAAAGGCCGCGTGGAGCTAAAAACGTGTCCACGCGTGCGGGCCACGTGGATGCTCAGTTGGGTCCGGGGTAGATCAGGTCGGGAAAAGCTAAATTAAATCATCAGAGGAAGGAGATTATAGACAGATCTGGTCGTTTGAAGAGTGAAGTGAGATATGAAGGTGGGGATACACAGGGGCAGGCGGGGAGGGGGGCTTCCTGAGCAACAGCTAACGCTAATTTTTGGCACGAAACGTGACTCCTGCCTTACCAGTCAGGAGAGATTAGTCATCATCCTCCATCTAATGGGAAGTGGGCATGTAGCAAATATTTCCCCCTTTTCCCCTGTCCTAATTTCGATTAGTAGGTTGCCATTCTAGATATTGTTTAGTCAGTTAGCTAACTTTTATTACAGTAAGGTTACACAATCCTCTCAATAGCATAACATAGTTTTGTTATCAGTGAGTTTACTGCTTAATGTGAAATTCTTTCCCTGCATTTAACCCTTTCACCAAGTGAAGCAGTGGGCTGCCACCAACAGGGGGCGCCCGGAGAGCAGTGTGTGGGGACAGAACCTTGCTCAAAAGTACCTCAGTGGTGTCACTAGCAGTCCTGGGATTCGAACCACGACCTTTCGCAAAAAACTAAAATTGTATTGGAGACAAATTAGGTAAAGAAAACTTGAGCATACTCTGTATGGATAAAAGCACTGGGACCAGGACACCAACAAGGACTTAAATGTAGTTGTATTTAAATACATAGACTTTAAAATGGAGTTGGTCCCCCTTTGCAGCTATACAGCTACAAGAGTTTGGCATTTCTGTGGGAAAATTTGTGCATCAAAAAACGCATGTTTGGTTAAACATTTCCAGTGGCCAGATATTCAGTGCATCCCTAGTTAATACCAACATAGGCAAAATCTCCAGTCTGTCTGCTTTGGAAAGTGGAGGCTGTTGCCCCCCCAAAGTCTGAACAATACCGGCATTGTTCCCTGAATGCAACCTGTTGAAGGGGTGGGTGTGTGTTTGAGGCGGGGGGGGGATAAATTCAGACATGGTGTGTGGTGGTCAGTGGAGGAAAGAGCCCTTCTCTAAAACTATTGCATGTTATGCATTTTAATATTGAAAGCATTTAAGGTTAAGCATGATAATTATATGATAATGACGGTCATACCTCACTGCACAGTGCAGAATCTGTATAGTCATGAAATAGTCCTGTTCCTTCTATTTTGTGGAAATTGATGTTTCATTAATCATTATACATTTTGCACTTGTGTATGTCTGGATGTATGTATATTTGTTCTCATAGGGTGTGGAGTCTATAGTATAGATACCTACAATCTGTCATAGACTGAATTTCAGAAAGCCAATCTAAGCCCATTAACTACAGAAAATTAACCCTTTTGATTTTATCATTTGCCACCTCATTGCATTTTATAGTCACATTTTATTTATGACGCATCTGTATGTAGTTATGTTTTTAAGTGTGGGGTTATATTAATAATGGTAAGAATTGTGTCGTCCGCAGGAAGGATTTGAAAGAAGCCATACACCTGGATTTGGGCTTGATGTTGACAGCACTTCAGACAGCCTTCACTGTGGCCTGGAACCTTCTATTTTGTCCCTCTTTGAGGACACATCCGCTGCTGGAGAGGTGAGAAAATCTTGTCTGGTTCAGGGCAGTGATGTCACCATGTGTCTCTTAAAAGGACCAAGTCTCTTCAGTTTCACCACAAAAGTTTCTTTGTACAGTTCAATGGCACTCCATAGTTTGGTAGTTCCCCTATTTCTACTAAACACCTACTAAACCAAGTCAGATAAGATCAGAAAGGTGTGTTTGAGCGGATAAATTACCAAACCCTGCTGGACAGTTGTGTCCCCCTGCTGTAGAAAGAAACTAATGGGGAATATTAGTTTCTTAATTTCTGTTTGTTGGATCAATAAGAAGAAAATCCTTTTAAAAGTAATGGTTTGATTCACATAATCTGACAACTGATACATTTCATTCTTTCAATGCTATTCTCAACTTCTTTTGTTAAACTGGATTCCGCTCAGTTTTCAAAAGTTTGACTCATTAATTAATTTTGAATGATATTGAAGCACTTTTGTGTACAATAATGTGCTATAAAAAATACTCATGACTTGTCTTTGTCACTGTTTTAAACCAAATATTTTGTAATAAACTGTATTAAAAGCATGACACGCTCAGGTAAGATCAGCATAATATGTTAAAGTGGCAGTCAAAGAAAAATAGTCGAATTTTATTATGACTTAAGAATAATATTCAGGTGATATCCTCGGTCACTCGTTTAGCTCTGCGGAACTGAGAGACACAGATAAACAGCAATGATTCAGCTGGCTAATCATTAAATCTGATTGTTACGATATGAACAGCCATAAAACTGAGTTTACAGTAATCGGGCCTGGATGAGTTTCCTGTTCGCTTGTCTCAGAATGGAATTGAACCAGGCTGCACTTTTTTTTTTTCCCCCCAGCCGAAGAACCGGATAGATGAAGAAAGTGAGGCTACGTTGCTGTCTGCTCTTTCTGAGATATTGGACAGTGTAATTGAAGACACCCTGTCACCCTTTGACACACTTCCTGATGCTGAACTTTTTGTGGGTCAAAGGAATCATGACTCAAAGGTAAGATCTTAACAGCACATGAAGGGAAGAAACAGCCAAAGTCTTTTCTGGCAGATGTGCAGAAAGTAACATAGTACTATAAGCACATCTGTTTTGCAGTGTCATGCAAGTTTCAGTAATTATTAAGACACTTCATTTAGTTAAATGTCTTTTTCTTCTACAGTTCCGGAGGTCCTCTGACAAAGAAGCAGGACCATGGGTCACTAGATCCCAGCGCTCTTCACTGTCAAACTCTAAAGTAAGAACTTGTTTTGTCTTTTGGTGTTGAAATTGTGGACCCAGCTGTGATAGTTGTACGTCTCTAGACTTTTGTATGCCATCTTCTGGCTAGCCATGTCGTAGGAGGTCTGTGGCTATAAATAATTAGGTAAATTGTATAATTTTCTTATTACTTTATGGGTATTGTTAACTTTGTTGAAGGCTGTCAGGACAAATTAATCTGTCCTCTTGGAAACAGGTTATAGGTTAATTAAGGTAATATGAAATCTGTTAAAAAAAGAAGTCAGTTGTAGATCTTGTAAGTTCTTCTGCATTTTTCTTTGAACAGGTGGAGGGCCTGCTTTCAGACAGACAGTTAAGGCCAAGGGTCCACCACAGAGTCCAAACAGCAACCATACAGAGAAGTGATGGCGAGGAGGAAGAGCTCAATGAGATCAGGAGATGCCCAGTGAGAACTTTCAGGATCGAATCAGACCCAGAACTCTCTCAGGATGAGCAGCAGGGTGAAGTGCTCGTGTCACTGGTGGATCTCATCAGGCACATGCATCCATACAGCCTCAGGGTGGATCTAGTTAAGGAGGAGAAAACCAGGGAACCCCGCGAGCCACAGGAGGAGGATGTGTTTGTGGATGTTGTGGGTGATGATGAGCCGGAGGACACGCTTCAGGGCATCTCTGGATTCAGTCCTCGATCCCAGTGTGATCTGTTGTCAGAGCATAGAGTAGCAGCTGCGGCTCCAAAGTCTAAAACGGGTCTGGGAAAGCAAACCTCAGTGGCAGGGCGAAAGGAGAAGTTGAAGATGTGCTCTTCGGGAGATGGTGAACAGAATAGAGATGGTATCGGTCATCAGAAGCCTCAGAAGAGTATCTTAGCCACAATGGGTCACGCTAGAGTGAAGAAAAAAGTTAGTTTTTCCCCTGATTTAGCATTAGTGTATGAATACCAGGCTGAATGTGATTGGTCAGATACACCATCCTCAGAAAATAATAAAACACCAGACAGTGATTCTGAAGCTGTGACCTCAGAGGAGAACCCCACTGAAACATCACCAAATACCCCTTCGCAGCACGGTATCGCAAAACCCAAATCTATCAGCCTGCAGGAATACCGTCTTCTCAGAAGGAAGGCACTTCCAAAGGAAGAGAGGAAGATAGACTACAAAACCAAGTGGCCCTCGATACCCGAACCGCCTCGTGAACTGCCTGCCATCCCCTGTATACCAGGTTACAACCCACCTCAGGTTAACCCAAGAACCTCATTTGCTAATGCCAAGAGCTCCCCTTCAGGTTCTCCAACAAAGCCCAAAAGAAACCTCCACCCTTTGTCACAGCCAAAGCAGACTGCTATCCAAGCTGTTGACCCACCAAACCCTGTCTTTGTGCCCTTACCAAAACCAGCTCTTACATCCATCAAGACATCAGAAGAACAAAGCATTAAGCAACAGAAAACTGCTGCTAGCCATCCCACGCATTTAAACCTTCAGCTGCAGGTTGCTGAAGACCAAACCTCTGGGGCACAGGAAGTTCTTTCTGTTGGAGGTTCACCTGTTGCTGAAGTTCCACCACCAAAATGCTCCTCAGTAATCATGGCCACCACTAAAGCCAGAGTCTCTGCTCCATCTTTACTGATGAGAGGCAGACCATCCCAGGGACCTCGCAGACGTCCCCCTCTAGTACAGATACCTGCAGTCATTAGAGATCACCACTGTGCAGAAGAGGAACATCAGAAATCTACTGATGAAATGGGTAAATGAAGCAGATGAGTGATGGCATTATATCACTGCTGTGGGGACAGAACTTTGTCTCCAGAATGGTCATTTACATGAGAAGCAAAGAGAATAGTGTTAAAAGATTATGGTAACAGTTGTTTGTATATTGTTCTTTAAATTGAAAACAAAAGGTGGTGTTGCCCATATATCATAATGAGTAATAAAAGGTTTGCTCTATCTGAACACTAACACACTCCTAATGTGTTTTTTTCCTGTAGGAATCCAGGCTACTGATGTAACCAGTCTTTTGGAGCAATTTGAGACGCAAGGTAGGCTATTCTTTATTTTCCCTGTGTCATTTGTTAAACAACTCGTGTGTATGGAGACACTTAAGGGTATAATTACGTTTAAAGTATGTCAGCCGAAAGCAGTGTCTATAGTTTTCTATGGAGTGAGTTTGTGGAATTATAACTTGAACATTTGCTCCCTTCAGACAGTTAATACTTTAAGCAAGATTTAATAGTTTCTGACCTAATCCACACAAGGTTTCTGTTCTACTGCCATAAAATCATTGAAGCCTCATTCTATGAAGATAGTTGCGATAGTAATCTGCTGTGCAGTGCCTCTTTAATGACTTGATGGCTCTGGGCGTCCACAGCTCATAACTTTGTGGTAAATTGCTTTGCGTTTTCACGCAATGAAGATTAGAAGTTGCCATGGCAGTGACTGTTCAGCACCGAATTTAAAATTCCGAGGAGAGCGCGAGGGATCGCCACAGGAATTTCTGAGAATGTGAAACTTGGCTGAGTGCATCTACATTTCAGCATGCCCTTTAAAATACAAAGCATCTGGTTATGTTGACATAAAGATTTGTATAATCTGCTATCACCCATTTTAAGTACATAGGTGCAAGGTTTTGAGTATTTTCACTGGATAGATAACATAGTTAAAGGTTCAAAAAAACCTAATTTTCCTCACTATTATGGACCTATGCATTGTTGAAGCTTCCCAGTACTACATTCTCCACTCCAAATAGTCCATCAATAGATGTTAAGCTGCAAAAACAGCCCATTTTCAATTGTTTTTGTGAGGTCACAAAAAAAAAAAAAACATTAGTACATATACCAGCCTAATATACCAATGCTAGGTTAGCCCTGCCACTCATACTGTTCTAAGAGTATTTCAGGCTAGACTTTGGATGAGGTGCAATATAGAGCTGCCATTCATAAGAGATTGGGAGATATGGTGCATATAGCAAAAATACAGTGTATAAGGATGTGGACATTTTATCGGTATTACATATACATTTGTATTGAATACTGAATCTGGCCTCTTTTGATATTTTGATTATAATTCTTGACTGCTAGTTTTATAAATTCAGGCTCTGATCTAACTGCTTCTCCCCAGGACTCACCCCTCCTGCCACACCTCCTCATCAGATTTGGAAGCCCCTAGTCTCTGGTCACAGGACGAAGCAACACGAAACTATCAAACCATCTTCCAGCAAAGCCATCCAAATCATCGAACCCCGGCCGTTGCCCCCTAGCAAGGTTCACTCAAAGCCCCAGTTATTCACCTCTGTGCCTGCTCCAAGCCTGTCTCTGGCATTTCGGGACCATGACTACTGTGGAACTCAGGGGAATAAGGACAGAAGTGAGAGATCGTTTACAGTCACAGATGTACCTAGAAAATCTCTGAAAGAACCCAGGAATCACATAAGCCATAAAGCACTGGACCACAGGACTTTCAGTGAGGAGGCGCGTCTCCCTGGCTCAGTTCTCCTGTCTCCAGAAAGTTCCCCCAGCAGGCTGGACGAAAGCAGTGTGGGTTCGCTTGAAGAAGCAGAAGCACAGAGGTCTTCATGCCACACGTCCTGCTCTCCAAGCCCCACCAGGGGAAGGACCAGGAGGAGGCACTACCGTGGGAGATATCACCATTCTGACTCCAGTTCAGTGTCTTCCTCCCGTTCGACCTCCTGTTCGTCCTCAGCCTCCTCTTCGTCTCGTTCACCTCCCAGAAAAAGGTAGCTGGATTAAGAAGTTAGATAAATGAAGTTAGGTAAATTCATGAGTGAGTTCATAGGAAGTAAGAATTAATGTGACCATTGATAAGTGATTACATCACTCAATGGTTTGGGCCCTAAATATTTATCTAATTTGCTGTGGATAATCCTGATAAGTCTCTTAGATCTGCAAGTGCTGTAAAGAGCTGAAACTAAACAGTGAAGTCATTTATCCACTATGCTGTCTAAGCAACTGTCCATCAGAACCAGATCTGTAGCTTTAAAAACTGCTAAAAACCCTGCTATTCTCCTCTGCCTTCGTTTAAATTTTTGCACTTTCACCACTTTTAATGTTCTTTGTTTGATTTTTCTGTACATACCTTTATTTATATATATTTTTAATTTATTTATTTTCCTAATTTATTAATGTTTTTATTTCTTCACGGTACGGCACATTGGATGACCTTTGTATGATGTTGGGCTATATAAAGAAACTCGACTTTGATGATCATAAATGTCATGAATGTCTGTTTTAATAATGGCTGTTCTTTATTCAGGCGGAGATCAAGGAGAACTTCTGAGAGCAGCACAAGCTCCTCATCTCGGTCCAGTTCTTCTCTGTCTACTTCTCCAGTCCGCAGTCGCCAGCGCTACTGCTCTCGATCATCCAGATCCTGCAGTCGATCTTGCTCTGGGTCCCGCTCCAGGTCCTACTCGAGATCCCGGTCTCGCTCACGCTCTCCAGAGTCAAACTGGAGCCAAAACTGGAACAGGTTGAATAGGTCAGTGTCGATAAATCTCCTGCCAGCTTAAAAACCAGATAGGAAATGAATTTTTATTTGTTTATTTATTTTTGGATTTAATTGTGCTTTGTCATGCATTTAAAGGGACCATATGATAGAAAACTATCTGCAAAAACATCTCACTTTGAATTCATTCTCTTTGTAATGTGACCAAAACATATTTTCAGACAGTTGACTTTTCAAGATCCAGCAGTTTACCCTTGCTAAAGTTATAAGAAGTGTTTCCGCCCTGACTGCTCTTTGAAGGTCACATTAAACAGTCAGTCTTAAACGGAAAATTGCCATGTACTGTACACATGTATTGTAGATAGTTCTGGTGCAAACATCCACCCAAGGCCCATATTACGGGCACTGAGGTAAAACTTGTAGGATGTGGGCTCTTTAAAAACACCAGACCAGATAAACATTAATAACGTTTGATGACTGTATTATTGTGCCACACAGGGAACGCAAGAGGAAAGCAGCCCTCAGGTTGCGTAAACAGAAAGCCATTGTGAGTAAAATTGGAATTTAATTGCTTCAGACAAAGTACCACTTGCTAGTGCTGGTGTTTAATGTTTTCTCTCTTTTCCCCTTGGAATAATGTCCCTCCAGGAGGAGCGCAGGGTTGTGTATGTGGGAAGAATACGTGACTCTATGACCCAGGATGAGCTCAGAGATCGTTTTGCTCAGTTTGGGAAGATTGAGGACTGCACTCTCCATTTCAGAAAGCACGGGTAAGATTTACAGGCTAAAATCAAAATACGTTGTTTTGTGTTTTTGGCTTTTAGTCAAATGAAAGGCCTTTTCAAGTCCTGTTTCATCTTTAAAGTGATCTTAAAAATCTTCTCAAAATCTCGTCTTGTTCTCGTGAACCCAATATCGTGTATCATCTCTGGCAGAGCTGAGCGTCTGTATACCCCTACTTATTATAAATCAAATGTGTGGGTATGCTGAATATTTCCAGCCATTAATAAGTATGTTTGTGGATTTTAATTTGTTAGGTTGTGCTGAAAGGTTGGCTTTCTAAAACAGTGCTCTAACATGGCCAGGGGTTGACGTAAGTGGTATGCAAGTATGCAGTAAAATGCGTTGCAGTTTTCAGTCTTTACTGCACAATTTGAGTAACTCCATCCTGGATCTCTAATTAGGAGGAGAGAGGCTGTAATTCTGCACCAAGGCTGAATTTCAGAAAGAGATTTCAGATATTAGTATGAGGGGATCACTAAGACCCCATTAAAGCCTGAAAAATCAGCATGTCCTCTTACCTTAAAAATATATATCTATACGCATGCGTGACCTGGCGAATGCGTGTGGGGGCGGGGGGTTGAGACCCGTTGTCTTTTATTTTTGCATCACTGGTCCATTGCTCTTTGTGGGTTTTGTTTATTTTTTTTTTTTTATTGAGATTTTGAAGATGTTTATTGTACTTAATCCTCTCTCACTTACCTTTTTCAGGGACAACTATGCATTTGTTACATATTACAGCAAAAACGATGCTTTTGCTGCAATAGAGAGGGGGACAAAGCTGAGGCAGCCAAACGAGCTCCCCTTTGATATCTGCTTTGGGGGGAGACGGCAGTTCTGTCAATCGGACTATGCAGATTTAGGTATCTTCATTTTTTAAATGTAGAACATTTTTAACAGTATTTGCAGGTTTTTATTGCACAGTACCAGGTTGTTTTGAGCCGTGTGTGGTTTACCATTGAATGTGACCCTCACACTGGAATTCAGACTCCCTTTGATTTTTACTCTTCTGTCCTACAGACTCTAATCGTGAATCTGACTCGAGGTCAGAAAAGAGCAGGTGTGATGCACTTGACTTTGACACCCTGCTGAAGCAAGCCCAGAAAGGGGCGAGGAGGTAGCCCGGCAGGTCCTTTCGGAGGATGGAGGGATGGAGAGATGGAGAGAGGGCGAAGAGATAAAGATGGAGTGTGTCGGAAAGAGACAAACACTACCTCAACTTCCAAAGAAGACACAACATAGCACTAAATTTAGGATTTGTGTAGATTTTGTTATTGACCATGAAGTTAACAAACCTGAAGTGAACGTCTAATATAGAAAAAAACGTTTGAAGTGTATAAAAACTGTAAAGCATTAAAGAATAAAAATCAATGCATCATGATTTAAATATTGTCTTCAGTATTTGAATTTTTTGTTTGCAATATAATGCCGGATAGCTATATGCATTAATTCAGAAACAGTAATCTTTCTGCACTTGGTTTTGAAAGGTTTTGTAATTTAAATGAAAGATGTAAATGCTTGGACTACATATATAAAGTAGTTTTATTGTTTTAGGAAAACTTCATCTGCTTTCTCTCTATTGTGGCAGATAATTTTGTTGGACCTTTTTACAGTCTTATTTGATGAAGGATGAACATGAGTGTTCACAGATACATGTGATTGTGCACATAGCTTATATAATCTGCATAGAAACTCACTGCAAATAAAAGTAGACTTTGGAGCAGCAGAAAATGAGTATCCGCTAAAGGCACATCAAGCCCCCCAATGCTGGGCCAGTTAGCAGTTCTCTGAAGTGATTGAGCTCCATTCAGTACCTGCGGGATGAGCTGGAATGGGGTTTGTGATCCCACTGCAACAGCAGTTCTGGAATCAGTTATATACATGGGTTGGCCAATCCTACTTCTGGGGGTCTGTAGACCATGGCAGACAATTAGTTTGAGACCTGGCCTGTAAGGAGCATGAATTAATTATATGATTGTAGGTAAGAGGCAGAAGTGATGATTCACTAAATCCACTCTCTATCTCTCTCTCTCTTTTTCTCTATCTCTTATTCTCTATTCTAACTGCAAATATGGTGGTAAACAGCAATGCATTCTCAAAACTGCAGCAACAGGATTAGAAAAAAGTGCAGAATGTAATAAATGCAAGGTATTTGCAGTGGCAGTTTTCTTTGTTTAGAACAGTTTAGTGTGTCTATTAGAGACTGGTGAAAAATCATCACTGAATCTGAAATTGAGGTGGAGAAACATTGCAGTTCCTCTATAATGCCACAGGTGGTTTTCTAACTTTGGTTAGCAATGACAGATGACATAACATAAGAGATGTGTGCTGCTCCTCCACAGTATTGATCCATTGTGTGGAGAAACTTTCGCTTTCAAAATTTAGTTGGTAAAATGGATTTGGACATGACCTGTGCTGTATGCAAACTTTGTTGTGCAATAGTATTGTGGCATCATTCTAAGAGACAAGTCACCGGAGAAACATAAACCTTTTTGGTAAAAGCCAACAATGAATGCTGGACACAAGTTTTAACAAGATTCCTGGCAGCTCTGTTATGTCAGTCCTGTTATTGCTAAACAAGGTTGGGGCAGCTGGGGGCCCAGTGGTTAGGGTACTGTAATCAGAAGGTTGTTTTAATCCTTACACTGCTAGTGTCCTCACTGAGGTACCCTTGAGTGAGGTACCGTCCCCATACATTGCTCCCCTTGTTGGTGGCAGACCCCTGCCTCACTTGCTGAATGGGTTAAATGTCCCATACTGTGGTGTGTTCATGCATGACTATAGAGGGTCACTTTACTTTAGCTACTTTAGAAAGCCACCTTTATTATTATAGAGGAACAGCACCAGGTTTTCCACCTCAAATTCACAGTTCAAATAAAGTGCATCACCACATCAATCATTTATTTATGTGCAAATATCTGAGGCCAAATAGCATCAAATAGAAAGAGGGAGAGAGAGTGTGTGTGTTTGTTTGTTTTTTTTTTTTGTTATTTAGTTCTGATTACTCTTTTACACATTACTTACTACTTCATGAGGAATGCTGTTTTATGTGGTCACTTGCATTTATTGTATTGTAATGTTTGTCTATTCAATAGAAAAAGGTAGCCAGATTAAGAAGTTAGATAAATTACTGAAGGAATTGTTAGAAAGTAAGAATGTGAACATTAATAACATCACTCAATGGTTTGGGGACTATAAATATATATCTAATATGTTTGATGTGGATAATCCTGGTAAGTCTCTTAGATCTGCAAGAGCTGGTTGGCTAGTTGGCTAACGAATGCTGGACCCAAATTTGTCTGTGGTGTGGAGAAGCATTCAAGTTAGAATTTCATTTCACACTGTCATTTGTACATATGACAAATACACTTTGAATCTTGAAACTTGAATCTTTCCCCCCAAAAATGGGCAGATGTTTACAAACTAATAGTATTGTAGTAGTGTTGATAAAATAGCATCATTCATAACCATTCTGTATAATAATGTTCTGTCTTTTAGAGGCATGTAATATTTCAGTCTTCTGGTTCCTATAACCCTTTTCTTTTACCTAACACCACACTTTGTTTACATCTTGACCACTTAAACATTCAATTTTCCAGAAAATTGCGCACAATATTTGAACCACAGACTATGCAGCAAAAGACTTCGATTTGGGATGCAGCCCGGTTGAGTTTGTTGTTGTTGTTGTTGTTGTTGTTGTCGTTGTGCTGAAATAGTTGGTTGAATTGTAAAAAGAATCTTTTTATCATATGATGTGCTGAAAAACTGTATTATATGTATCATTTTTAAGCATGTATCTACTGCCAAATGGCAAGTCATTTTCATGTTGTTTTTGCTGTTTTTGCAGATTTTCAAGACAGTACTCATTGTTTAACATTGTGTTCTGTACAATAACTTTTTGTTTTTTAGAACCATTGCACTTCTTAGACCTCTAGTTTCCAAAACCATCACTTTTCACGTCGGACCACACTTTGTTTACATCTTGACCATTTAACAACTTAAAAATATTGGGTCACAGTACTTGTCACTACTAACTGATGGACTAACACTGAAGCAGAAGTGATTTGGGACGCAGCCCGATTGAGAGCATGCGCAGTAAGCGCAGAGGGGCAGCGTTTATGTCGCCTTGACAGCTCTGCGCGTGCGCACTAGTTGTAAACACAAAGTGCAAGGAGGAACTGGGGAGATTAAAAGAGGAGGACAGGGAGAGGTGTGCGTCTGAGCTGCACAGAGGGTCCAGTGGTGCGGTCAGTGCTCAGCTGTGAGGACACGATCAGTTATTGCTTCTCATTGACTTTGGTTTTTAAGTAAACACAAATAAAACAGGGAAGAGTGTCTAGACCTGACTCCTAAACTCATCTCACACACTGTTCTGCTTCGAGAAACGTACCAGGGGAAAGGACAGAGATGTCTGAGGCGACTACCAGCTCCAAGATGTTCCTGAGTGGTGTTGTAGAAGGTGGGTTGCGGCTGGGAATTCTGGATACCATTCCTGAACCTTGCTGAATTGTAGACTGGCATTGTTGGTGTGTGTGTGTGTGTGTGTGTGTGTGTGTGTGTGTGTGTGTATGTATGCATGCGTATAGGTGTGTGCATGAGTGTGTGTGTGTGTGTAGCCCAGGCTTCAGTTTGTGTCTGATGCTTTCAATAAGCTCATCATTATAATGACAAAATGACTGGCATTTCCCCACTACAGGTGTGTTTTAAAAATAGGGCCAGTCAGGTGAATATTGCTATAATAGAAGCACTGGTGCATTAAGAGCTGATTGTGTGCTGACCTTTGTGTTCCAGGGTTTTATGGACGGCCGTGGACTATGGAGCAAAGGAAAGAGCTGTTCAGAAGGTAGTAAACGTTTTATTTGCTTTGACAATCTGTCTTTCTAGTGCTTTCTGTATGTCCTTGTTAAACGTGTGTGTGTGTGTGTGTGTCCAGGGAGCAGAAATGGGGCTTGAATACTTACTTGTATGCCCCAAAAGATGACTACAAACACAGAATGTACTGGAGGGAGCTCTACACTTCTGAGGAGGCAGGTTAGGATCTCCAACATTGTAACTGAATCCAGTACAGAAAGAGTTGTGGGAGGAAGCATGGTAATTCATTTAAGAATGTACTTGCCAGTTAATTACATACTTCATTGGCCATTTTATCAGAAACGTTGTAGTTAACCTTTCTAGTCTTATGGAGGGTGCAAACCTGCAAAGTGACCCATCTGTTGGTGCCTATTTTATTTACCATTCAATGTGTCCAGTGAACTTACACATGCCGTTGCAGTTTTTATATAGAATGCTAATGATTATAAAATAGTGTTAAAGCAGGTAAACTCTGACTTACAGTTCCCTGTGTGTACCTCTCCCGCATGAAGAAATGGGCCCAAATGCTATCTCCAAACTATTTTAAAATAGTTTTTCAGGCACCAGGCAGGTTATTCATAACCATTCTGTTAGAGGCATTACATTTTTCAGACCTCCTATGTTCACTTCATACTGTTCCAAAGGACTGTGTTTACATCTTGATCATTTAACCGTTTAATTCTGCAGAAAGTAAAAAAAATAATAAATGTACAATGTATATTATTTATTTTCTTGGGAAATATAAACAATTTGGGTTCCTTTTATGTCTTTAAGAGCAACTGATGACTCTCATCTCTGCTGCAAAAGAGCATGACATTGAGTTCATTTATGCCATCTCACCTGGACTGGATATTACATTCTCCAACCCCAAAGAGGCGGCAGCTCTCAAGAGGAAGCTCAGCCAGGTAATCTCACATCTTTATAGGCTTCCTTGCCTCTGTCAGTCATTAAAGGTGTAGCTTAACAATACACTTAATGCTGGCATGTTAATGAATGCTCCAATTAGGATTTTGTCATTTTCATAATCCTAATATTTAGGTATTTGTATCTGATAAGATACATGGGTATACTGGTCAAGAGCCAAAGCAATACCTGAAGTATATGATGGTTGTTTCTCAAGATTTATCGTAATGAATCTGTTTATATGTCTGTTGCGAACACATTTGTCTCTGATCTGATGAAGTTAATGTGTCTGTTGCATGCTCGGGCAGGTGTGTGAGTTTGGATGTAGGTCCTTCGCCCTGCTTTTTGATGACGTAGAGAGAGAAATGTGCGCTGCTGATAAAGAGGCCTTCGCCTCCTTCGCTCACGCACAGGTGGCCATCACCAACCAGGTGTTCCAGCACCTGCAGGAACCACAGTCCTTTCTCTTCTGCCCAACAGGTAACACTGAAGACTAGCATTACAGTGGCAAAGAAACTGAGATCCTCAACCTTATTTGGTTGCAAATCATGTTGGATTGCTAATTCATTCTTATTAGCACGATACAATATTAGGGAAACATCTAAACACAAATTTAGTTCAAAAGATGTGTACTTTAATGCTTGAAATGATCAGACAAATAGATGTTAAGGCTGGAAAGACAATAAACACAACCAAATTGGTTCAAATTGATTAATTTTATTTCTGAAGAAAATATAGTAGAAAATTGACCTGGTAATAAGATATATGGTGAGAGACAAAATAACAAATAACCTTTTATGAGTCCAACCTTGAGTGCTACTGTATCACTCATTGTCCAAGTACCAACAAGGAATGACATTTCTTATCACTTCGTTTTTGAATTTTCTGCTGTAGATTACTGTGCTGCGTTCTGTACTCCGAGTGTGACCCAGTCTTCATATTTACGTACTGTTGGGGAGAAACTCCTCCCTCGGATTGATATTCTCTGGACTGGTAAGATCATTTAGACCCCTGCCTTCTGCTGTATATTATACGCATAATATGGTATTAAGGTCTTGCTTTTTTTGTTCTCCTCAGGCCCTAAAGTGGTGTCTAATGAGATCTCTGTGGAGTCTATAGATGAAGTGTCCAGCGTTCTGCGAAGGCCGCCAGTGATTTGGGACAATATTCATGCCAACGACTACGACCCCCAGAGGCTGTTTCTGGGGCCCTTTAAGAACCGGCCAACTGAGCTCATTCCTAAACTCAGAGGAGTGCTCACCAACCCTAACTGTGAATTCGAGCCCAACTTTGTGGCTATTCATACGCTAGCCACCTGGTGCAAGTCCAGTGCAGGCCAGAAAGATGTTGCTATGGGTAACAAGAATCTTTTGCAAGATTTGTTGTGATGTAACCTAGAAAAAAACTCTTGAGAATCAAAAGACGATCCCAATTCTGAGTTGTCTTTAAAGCTCTCTCTCTTTGAACTGATAAAACTGTCATTTTACAGATGGTGAGGATCAGGGCTCTGATTACAACCCCCAGGAGGCTTTGCAACTCGCCCTAATAGACTGGCTGGTTGAGTTTGGTGTGGCGGATCAGCCTGATGGTAAGACATTCTGTAGGATAAAGACCTTTCAGGTTAAAGACTTGTAGATCTATAATTTGAATTCAGGATCTGAGCTCTGATTGATTGTCACACAAACCATCCACCTGGGCAGTGTCTCGAGGTGGCAGCGGCCGCCCTAAGAGAGAGGCGTCTGAGGAGGAGCCCATGCAGACGGATGAGTATGTCCCAGGACCGCAAGAGAACCCGCTGTACACGGCTGAACCACTGACCCTGGAGGACCTGACCCTGCTTTCTGACCTTTTCTACCTGCCCTACGAGCACGGCCCCACTGCCCTCACCATGCTGCGCGAGCTCCAATGGCTCCGTGGCAACAGTGATGCCGCAGTGTTTGGTTCCATATCGCCCGACGGTGGCAAGGTTGGTAGACCTTGTTCCTTTAATGCACTCTGCTCGATAAATACAGAGTTTAAAAGTTTGGGAATACATCATCGGGGGCAGCTGGTGGCCTAGTGGTTAGTAGTTGCCCCTGCGATCAGTGTGCCATGGGTTTCAATCCCAGGACTGCTAGTGGCCCCACTGAGGTACCCGTGAGCAAGGTACCATACCCACACACTGCTCCTCTGGTGCCCCCTGTTGGTGGCAGTCTACTGCTTCACTTGTTGAATGAGTTCAAAAGCGTGAAACGAATTTCCTTGGTCACACTGTGTGCTGTGCAGTGGTGTGTTCACGCAAACCTATAAGGGGCTGCTTTACTTTACTTCAATACACTGTGTTTTTGGACACCCCTTCTAATTAGTAGCTGTTTTGTTAATTTATAAATCATTTGCTAACAGCTACATAAAATTATAGCTGCAGACATTATTATCTCCATTGATGTATGCTGGCAAAAGAGTAGGTCATTAGCTCTCACTAACAAGTTCCAAACTGCTTCTAGAAATAACATCAGCACAAGAACTGTTCATAGGAAGCTTCAAGGATTGGCTTCTAATGGCTAAGCAGACACACATAAGCGTAAGATCAACAGCGATGAATGTAATTTGTGCTATTAGATATTAAGTGCAATTAAGTGCAATATAGATATAGAGAAGTATTATCATCTAGATGCCCAAAGCATTGTTAGTGGTCTTGTTCCCAAGTATTGTGGTAATGATATTAAGGGCTCAACAACAATTTGTAATGTGTGTATTAATTGTTGTTCTCAAAGATATGAGTCATACTGGACATTCATTTTTATATGGCTTCATTCTCAGTCATTTACAGCTCATCATTCTTTTTTACAGCTTCCTAGCCTACTGAATATTTTAGAATGATGTGTCGTAATATTTTATTACATTGTATATCTGCAGCCTCAAGGATTTTTGTTTTATTGAGAACATTCATTCCAAGCTTTTGGACAGGAGTGTGTTTTTGTAATCAGGTTCCTCCAGGGTCATTAATCATCCATTCTGAATCTCCACAGGCTAAAGAATGGCGAGAGAGAGCGGAGCACTTCGATGATATGTGTGATACAGTCGTTCAGATGTTTAACAGGCTGTCAAACGCACCCAACAGAACCATTCTGTACGACCTGTACAACTACATCTGTGACATAAAGAGTGGCGTCTCCTTAGCCAGAACGTTCGTCAGCACTTTGGGTAGGTGCTAATGTACATGTAGCGCACTCATTTGATTCATTTCATGGGTACACACATTATTACTGTTTACTTTAGCATAAGTTGCAAATAAACTTTATGGAACTAAATATTTTGTAGAGGTGACTGAGTACTAAGTCATGTGGTTGTATAGCCTTAAAAAATCAATTAAATTAAATAGCCATTAAAACTTTACATTTGCACAATGGTTTGTGTCCAAAAAAAACTTGAGCTCTTTCCTTTATTAAGGTGGTACAGACTTGTGCCTGTAGTTTAGGATTCAGTATGACTTACTGAGAACTATAAAACTGAACTGTCCCTTGTTGTTTAGCTGTGGGCCTTTTAAACAACAGGGTTGTCTCACAGTGTCAGTTTTTTGGGAGCGGCCACCATTAACATGGAGGAATCTGATCCACGATTAGTCCTCTCCAGCCCTGGAGATGTATGAAATAGCTGCTATGTTTTGTTCATTTTTGTAGTTCAAAATATATTACACTGTATCCCAAACCACATTGACTAAGTCTACACCACCTTAATGAAGTGCTGGGTGAGGTTTGAGTGGATTAAAAGATGTTTTAGGTGACTGTTGACTTCTGTTAGCAATGTTAGCCTTGTTAGCAATGTTAGCCTAGTAGATTCAGTTCTAAACTAAAGACAACATTTAGACTCCAAACATGTTTTTGCTGATTGACTACATCATCATATTATTTTCCAGATACCTCAGATCATGGTTCGAATTACAGGGGTACTGGGGGGTACTCTATCCCGGATCAAGACCCAGCTCCCCTAAAGAGACAGTTTGGGGAGTGGGGGAGTGGGGGAGTT
>JBBPDC010000038.1:1183715-1232856 GCA_037974485.1 Hemigrammopetersius urotaenia
CCTCCCCCCCCCCTCCCCCCCCCCTCCCTCCCCCCCCCCCCCCCCCCCCCCTCTCAACAGTGTTATGAAGTCAGTAATTCACACTTTGCCTCAGTTGTAGTCGATCAGACAGACTGTTCCTTTAAAAACTGAAGAAAAAACTTGCATCATAAGAGGTTAACCAATATGTTAAGGATTTCAGTTACACAATGCACTGTATTTGTAACTGGTTTAAAAACACTCCTTTTATTGTTTTATTATTTGTTTTTGGGCTAGGTGGTCATAATCCCCACCACTGTCATGTTATAAATGATGACCCAGAGCCTTGGGGCTTCAGAGGTGGGCTTTCTGGGGAGTTCCAGGTACAGCTTATTTAGTCTCTCACTGTTTATTTGTTGTGTTTTTAATGCTTTAGGTTTTAGACTTTGTCTGAAACATTAGAGGGCTTTGAACTAAACAACTTTTGAGATTCTGATGATCTGTACCTGTTATGTAGAGAATGCTTCCATGCCATGGGAACCGTGATCTCTTCCGTACTCCTCCTGCCACTCGAGTGTACACCATTCGGCCGTGCACTCCAAAAGACAAGGTGACCGAAGATCACCTACCCCTGCAGTCTTCTCCAGTACTTTTAGTGTAATGCATAATTTTAGCCTTAGTCATTGAGGTTGAGTATTTATTGTGTGTGTTTATGTCTTGTAGTCTGAGGTACTAAGGTTATCGAAGGAGGTGCAGAGTGAGACACTACAGCAGGTGACATTAATTGGTGACAGGTGCGTACATTTGTTTTGGGGCAATTAGAGACAACTGTATTATTTGAGTTAAAGTAATGACCATAATGGAAACCAACCATGTCTGTTGTAGCCATCAAGTAATTTTGCAGGAATAACTACTATATGTAATGCAGTTACAAGTCCGTGTCCATTCTCTTAGGCTAGTGGACGGTCAGCTGTCTCCGTCTAAATACTGTGACCTGGTGTTGGAGGACGAATCCGGCCTCTGCGGCTTCGCTTTTGCTCTTTTGGATGCCAAGACTGCAATGTCTAAATCCCAGGTGAGTGACAAAAACACAGACTCTTGGAAAAAAATAAGAAACCACTGCAAAAATATTCCATTTTTCAGGTTTTATCTTTTATAGGTCCAAGTATTGAACTGAACAGCTTTGCCTTATTTTTTTAATAATTGCTGACAATATTTCTCCTCATTTCCAGATATAAATATTGTTCTTTAAAGCATAATTTTAAAGCAATTGACAGTACATCAAAATAAGGGAAATGCAGTGTTTACAGAACAGAAAACAGAAAACAAACCTCTCGTTCACTCTTAAACAAAATAGCAATAATCACCTTTGGTGAACTTCTTGTAGTCTTTTACCATTCAGCTGGTCCCTTTGTGAGAGGGGAGTGTTGATTACAGCAGTGTTTTTATACTTTTCCTCATTAAATAAGATGTGATTCAGGTAATCAGTAATCAGTACCTCATAAAGCAGAATGAGTTGCTTATGTAGGAATTTGGCATGGAATGGTTGTCACTCACAGAGATGCTGATTTAAAAATAAATTGCAGTGGTCTCTTATTTTTCCAGAGCTGTAGATACCAACACATTTAGCTACATTATTCATCTGTAGTTTTTTAGATATCAAGCAGTTAAATCTGATGTAGTTTGAACAAAAAAGCCCTTAACAGAATGGTGTCTATTTTATGCAGGACCACACCCAAAAGACATGTTTAGATGCTTTACAAGACTAATTATCATTTTTCAGCAAACCATTAACTTAAACTACAAGCTTGTTATTCAGCCATTAATATACTATAAATTATTTAGCTGCTGTCATGAATCAGCTCAGATGTGTAGTAATGAAGCTGGAATGGTAGTGCAAATGATTTCATTGTGAGAGTTTCCCACCTCGCTATAAACTGTAATAGTACACTTTACTACAAAGTTGTTAGCAATTTTACTTATTTTAGAACAAATTGGTATTTTACTCAGATTAAGTGTTTAAGGATTGTTGATGAAACTTAAAATTAATTGAATTTACTTATTAAAAGAAAGGCAATCAGCTTCCCAGGTTTTTATTTTATGTAAACTCAGTCTGTTACAATTCACAGTATATCTTGCATTTACCTTGCTTGTAAAATAATAGCTTTTAAACAACTGTCTGCCTTCAAATATTATTTAATGATTCATAATTATATTCTTCACAGCCTGCATTTAACACACTTTACGTCTAGTGGTTTTCCACATTAGTTTCATTATTTCATTTTGCATTCTGTCAGACTGAAAGTCTACATTACAGCCTATGGCATTTGAAGTATGTATGTGAGCAGTGCATACACATTTGTATATAATTAACCCCAATCTTTTCTATTATGTTAGAATGAAATGAACGAATGGTGTGTCACAGAGAATGATAGAAAAATATTTGGTGTAACTGTAGGTTGTCAGTTCTGGTTTGTTACGTATTCTAATTTGTCTGTTTTGCTGTAGTATCCTGAAACAATGCTGAGAGACTTCCCCTCCCTCATGGCTATTCAAATCCATCCAAGAGTCCCGGACCCAAACACTGCCAAGCGCCTGATCAGCAATGTGCTATCTACACTGAAGGAGGGGGGTAAGTTCATTAATACACACCTACATCAGTGAGAAACACTGCATGGTTGTAGGTCTCTCCTGTCACTTTATATGGAGCCTCAATTCTCAGATGAGATCATCATTTTACATCATACAATTCAAATATCACCGTACCTTTCATTCAGCAGCTGAGGAGACATTGCTGAGTCATGTCTGGTTATTTATCAGTTGCACATGGTGTGTGGGTGTGTGACTGACCAGTTTGAATTTGAGATTAAAGTTCTGAACTTGCTGTAATGCCACAGTAAGACTGGGCAGCATGTTTCTAACACCAGAATCAAATGTGCTGCCTAAACCTTTGCTTCAGTTTTGCACATATTTATTCCTTGTTTTCTTCCCTCAGGCTCTACTGGGGTGTTTTGTGAATTCAGATCAAGCGACAAGAGTGTGCTGGATTTCCTCAAGACGCTGGGCCAGCTCCATGTGCTCAAAGTGGAGGGACTACAAGCAGGCTTGGTCCTTATGGGAACAAAACTCTGACTTTGAACTGTACTACATATGCCAGTCACTTGATTAAAAACCACTCTTAGTGTTTTATTTTAATAAACATTGTTAAATTACAGACAATTACAGTTTCAACATTTTTAAATCCGAGTGGGTTCATTAAAAAATGGATGTGATGCCAACTTGTACTAGGTTGAAATGGACATTGTTTAACTGTACAATGCAACTGTGTACTTCCTTCCCCCTTATTTGAAAGCTTGTGATGTTTAAATCCTGCTGTTCAGTGCCATACACTGGTTAAAAAAACACATTACTGAAAACATAGATGTTTAAGCACCTTCATTTCACTGTGGTGGTTTATTTTTTTGGCCAAGACCAAGACTGTTAAACATTTTTGATCCCTGATGGTCACAACTCAGATGAGTCACATTCAGAAGATATGTGCAGTTCAGCAGCTCTTTAGAACAGAGACTAAAAAAGAGTAAAAGACTGACTTTAAGCACTATATTGATTAGTCCATTTTTAAAAAGCTGGTACAATCCAATTAAAACATCTGAAATAAAACAGACTTAAATGAACATTTCTGTGTTTCTTTTAGTCCTTTCCCATTTGGTTAGTGTTAGACTATGTTGTGTGTTTTACTTGAAATCCCCTGAGTCTTTAGCAGCACTGTTTTGATCAAGAGGAAACCCATAGAGACTTTGGCCCACAGCTGGAGTTCAAAGCACTGCTTCTTCTTTCTCTTTCGTTTCACCTCATCTGTCTCCCTCACCATGGCAACTCAGGTTTAAGGAGCTTAAATTAGCTTTAAGGTGCGTCTTCATGGTGACTCCTAGACAAATGGGAGCGTGCAGGAGGGTGCAGCGTTCCCATCACATAGAAATATCAAGAGGACCTGAGGGGTATTTTCAGTTTTTCAATGAGCTGGATGAATTAAGCCCAAAGTGAGGACTGTACAGCCTTTTGTAAACATGGCACTGCTGTTTTAAAGTATGTATGTGAGCAGTGATTTTCTGTTTGTATACAATTTTAATTACCATTCTTCTAAAACAGTAGTTCTTGTACTGTTTTTCAAAGACCTCCAGAGATTAGCTTCAACCCAGCTCCTGACAGCAAAAGTCTGGGCCATCCTTGAGGTCCCTGATAACAGGTTTACAGACTACTGCTCTAAGGAATATGATTTTTGACACTGAGCTCACGTTTCTGAAATATCCCCCTTCATCTGTTCATGAAATTTCTATGTAAATCACACTGATCTGGTCTGGCTCCAACAGATCTTTCTGTGGCCCTTCCACTCTCCACCCCTGCATGTCGAGCAGGAAGTTAGCTTGGAGCTCAGTCTCTCTAGATGAACTCCAGACCCTCGAATTTCACATCTCCGATCTTTGTCTCGGGCAGCAGAATGCGGCCGTCCAGTGTGAAGGCTGTGACGTAGGTGGCGATCGTGCCTGCGTCCTCTTCGGACTTCAGTGCCAGCACCATCTGGTCGTCTGTGTCAGGGACGAACCTGAAGGAGGAGAATCCGTGGGTGGGGAGCAGTGGTCCGACTCGGGACACTGAGACCTGACTGAAATCAGCCGGGCAGGTGAGCACCAGGTTAGTGGCTCGCCGCTCATCTGCTGTCTCGTCGTAGCGCTCGGAGCTGGCACGACGGGGCAGGAAGAACCAGCGCTGTAAATGTTCACTCCAGGCTGCAGACTCGTGGATCAGGTAACCTAAGGAGAATGCATGAAATTACACTCAAAGTGGATTTCATTAAAGCTATATATTTATATATAGAGTCTGTCTGACTCCTAGATATGAAATGTCAGGGATTTTGAATCATGCAAAATAGCTTCAGAGCTGTCACTTCATGTCTCCTGACACTGCATGACTTTATTCTGACCCACATTTCATGTCTAACTAGGTCTTAAAGGAACAGATGTGCAAAAAACAACCAGATTTTATGCCAAATGTAATCAGTGTTGCAATGTGTGGTGTCAGTCTCTTCTTAAATTTCAATCTTATTTTGAAATAGTAGCCATACAGTGTAACCATATGAGCAAGCTTGGCTGAGATGACTTGCTCGATGCTAATTTGTGGCGTATAAGCTTCTGTTACCTGTTATTCACATTTGTCTCATAGTTCCACTGTAAACCAAAAGAGGGAAACTTTGGAACAAACTTATCTTAGCTAACTGATTAGATTTAATGTCAGGAAAAACCTGAAAACTTAAAATCCTGTAGATCATTGCATAGAAAGTAAATACAATTAACAAATTCTATAATGGTGCTGCATAGCGCGCGTGTCAGTATTATGTCTGTAAATAGCATCAGTGTCGGTGTAATCAATCTTACCAAAATGCAAAAACGGGCAGCTCCACTCACCCAAAACTTGCAACCTTGTTTGATGTCTGCCCTCATTGTTTTTTCTTGCATGTTTGTCTTTTGTCCACCATTTGTGTCCACTTATTATGATTATCATATAAACTGAACTGTTAAGGACCAGCTGTGCTATTCACTTACATCCTTACATCTGGCTAAGAGTAGACACTGCCAGGCACCACATTCAGAACTCCACAGTGGGTGTGAAAAGGGTGCTTTGAGCATTTTTACCAGGTGGTTTGATGCCTGCTGTGATCCGCAGGGCGCTGTAGTGGGGCACCCAGTTCTCATGCTGTACGTCTCCACGGAAACCAATGACTTTTACCCACTCCGGGTTGTGGTTGACGAACTCGCCCGTGGTTGTCGTCCACTCCTTCCCCAGGCCGCCCACGTACAGGTGCTCATCCTTCACTGCCAGCCACTCTGCCTTGAAGCCTACCACACACATACATGCCTTAACCAGCAGTTACATCAAAAGTGCAAGAGCAACTCTGCATGTCTACACAGCTGCCTAAAGAATTACTTTAAAAAAAAAGGAAAAGAGTAGACAGGAAAAGAGTAGCAGTGTAGGAAGTCCTGAACAAATTAGCTCACCTAACTCATCATGCGCTTTCCTGTATTTTTGTGTATATAATATTTAGCAAATTTTCATGTATTTACATTTTTGTTCCAGTTAAAGTGAAATTAAAGTGGCTCAAAAGCAAAATGTGGACAAATCACCAACTAAAAATGTAATATTATAATATTAGTAATATTATTCATTTTACTATTATAATTTTGACTAAATAGTTATAGTTTAAAAGCCAAAGAAGGACACCAGACATGTACTGCACTGGAGGCAGGGGTCAAATAAAAAAAACAACTGCTTTAAATACACAAAGAAACAAAGTGAAGATGTAGAAAGAGGAGGTGTGGAGAGACAACTTCTTAAATTTCCTCTTACCTTTGGAAACAGTGCCATCTCCATCGGGCAGGATGACCCATGGCACGACCTTGTCGTCCTGGATCCGATACACTACACCAGTGCGGTCGTCGACACTGTACAGCTGCCCATTAAAGGCCACAAGGTCTGAGAGCTCCATGCCCCGTCCTTTCTCGGCCAGGTGGCTCTCCAGCACCACTGTGTCTGGGTCCCACTCCACCGCCACCTTGTCCTTGCTGTCTGACACCATCAAGTAGCCTCTCCTCATATAGCTAAACCAGGTGTTATGGCTTTTTTTGTGTGAGTTTGTGTCTAAGTCTGCAATCACCCCGATGCGGTAGCGGATACCGTTGGGCGTGCGCTCTGGACGGGTAAGAGGGTAAGTATCATTGTAATGCATCTTGGTCCATGCCTCAGTGTCCCGATTCAGACGGTGTGACCTCACATTGTCACTGCTGCCATGCTGAGTAAAGTGCTGCTTGTCATCTGTGGCGCCCCCCGATGTCTGGTGCAGGTACAGTACCAGGCCTAGGGCTAGCATGGTTACTAGTGTGATGGCCCTCCATTTAAAATGGAAGCGGGCGTCTGAGGCACTGCTGCTGATGGAGGCCAAGGAGGGCATGACACGAGTAGGGATCCGTGTGGAGGCCATCGAGTCATCAGGAGATGAGGCTATATGGAGAGAGAGGAGGGCAGGAGAGATTATTTTATCCACAAGTGCCGAGGCTATCTTTGCCACAGAGAAACTATCACGAGTATCAGGTTTCACGACATGGGCATTCCTAAAGCAGACCCTTAAGGAAGTGAAATGTTGATCACAGTAAACAGGCTTGTGTCGTCTTACAAAATCCAGAACACAGCGGTAGGGCAAGGCAAAATACCACTTGATAAATGTTACTTGGTTAAACTGGATTAAAAATTAAAAATATCTACATAAACTACACTCTCAGTGATTCAGCAGTAATATTCCAAATGCATATTCCAAATTATTCTAATGGTCTCTCTTGCAGGAATACACCTGGATGTTTTTAGAAATGTTCGCTACATGGGGACTGTATTTTTAAAAAACTCTTTCAAATGTTTATTAATATCAGTACAGTGTTTTGGATTCTTTTAAAGTATACGCAGTGTTTGTTATTGTTCAGAAAGCCTTTTAATTGTTTGACCCTTAAAAACTTACTTGATACAATACAAATATACATACTGCCACTGTGATACCCTTTGCTGTTATTTTTATTGTGTCCTAATGACCATTATTCAGTGATTTCATGGAAAGCATTGCAAACACAATGAATTATTCTTAAATGTAGAAGTGAGGAATTCTAGGCAGGAACTGAAGACAGTTCTGTGAAGTATTTAAAGGCTGGTCTGAGTTATTTTGACCAAAATAAATGCTTTTGTTGTTTTCATCAGAAAACCCACATAAACTGGAACTGTGACACGTCAGGATGCTGACACACAGTAAACATATTTTGTGATTGTTCAGAAGGCTCATTTACATACTGTAGATAAGAAAGACAAAAGATAAGGATCACCAAACAAAACATTATGCAGTCCTATATGGTTATTCTTTCTTAGTTATTTGATAATGTGGAATTAATGAAACAGAGCTGTGGTGACCCTGTTTCTGATTTGAAAACACAAAGCCTTCTTTTTGCAGCCTTTGCAATGTTTCCTGATCAGGACATGGGGTAGTGCTAACAGAGCTTATGAGAGTGCATAAATATGCACAACACAGAAGCATGGGCTGTTACCTATTAATGCTTAATACTAAGCTTTCCCTCTTACAGCTTTTGCCCCTGATTGTGAAATGCAGAAGAATGTCCACTAGAGAAAACAGGTTACAGAATGTGAATGTCTAACATTCCTCACAAACACTACAAGACAATGGTCACCCAAATTCTCTGCTCAAAGCCCATCCAGCTCTTTATTCAGGTGGCACAGACTTGTCAATGTGATTTAGGAAAAGTGATTGCAAGTGAGAAAAAGCAGAGAAAAAGCAGAAAGTGTAGCTAAATACTTTTAGTAGCTATTTTAAACAGGGTGTGTTTTCACAAAGCAATTTAATAGGAGTCCGTTTTTGTGACAACGGGCATAATGAATGTAAAGGATTCTGACCAAAGTCCTCCTTGTTTGCATTGTCGGTAACTGTTGTCCATAATGGTGAAGTTCTGAGGGTTTTTTAGTTCACAGTGTCATATCTGAACAGGAACCTTGTCTTGATTGATCGACTTCACCAGAGATAAGAGGAACATGGTATAACCCTGATTTTTCACTGCACTGTTCCTTTAACTCATCTCTTCCATAGAGAATAGCTCACCCCCCACCTGTGCAACACCTTAGAGACTAATTATCTAAATAACATGGACAACATGGATGACTGAAACTAACAGAGCAATTAAAGCATCCTAATATACACTGTCACTACATAATTACTATATTATTAATAGTGCAACAATTTATGATTTCTCAGTTGAACCTTGTACAAAAATGTCACCTCAATGAACTGTTCCAATAACAACAGCCAATTTGACCACTTGTGGGAATGAAAGTCTAAGGTGTCTCCTGTGTTTTCACACACATGCAATTCCCAGAGCTCCTAATCAGTGGTACACAGGACACCTTATGCTTGCAACTACAATAAATGAGAAAGTGTGATTGTGTGTGTGTGTGTGTGTGTGAAAAATACTCTTGTCACTATCAGTTAAATTAGCAATCAAGTAATATTTTGATTGTTCTGACAATTAATTGAGTAGCTGTTTTTTTTCAATTCAAAGCAAAAATCAGTAGTTACAAGATGCTTACACATACTATGTGTTGAACTTTACTCAAATAGTCCAGGCAGAAACACTTCTTGTAACTTCAACATGAATGTAAACATCTGTATGCTATGTAAATGTAATGGGGCACCAGTAAATGCGTCGGTTCTGTGACATCACAAAAGCGATTAATTCAAAATAGGAGTTTAATGGTCCTTATGGACAAGTGAATTAAACGTATCCATAAAATAGGTGTGTCTATTAGGCTTACTGTCAGAAAGAGCAATACGAGAACTTAAAATATGCATCATCATCCTGTAAAACACATACTAATCATTTCTAATTAAACAAGAATGTAGAATCTTAATTTGTTTATTTAATCGAGGGTGAATTCCTGAGTGCGGGACACATTGTGACCCGGCACTCCTTATGTAACTGGTGTTAGTAGCTGGCTGCACAAAAAACAGAGCAAGTTTTAACAGCTCTGCTGCATTGTAAGACACAAGTGAACACAATAAACAACCAAAGCTCACTTCACTGACTGCCGCCATCATTTGCCTATTGGGCATGTCTTCTGCCTGTTAGAGGCTAAACTATTACTTTGAATTTGTCATCTAGAAATACAAAGCTGCTGTGGTTGTAAACACTTTAGACTCAAAAGTCTCTGGTTTTCATACAAATCAGCTAGAAAGCTACAGACACAAACTCTATCAGCTGTCATCTTCTGTATTTAAAATGAGCCTCTGAGAAAGCTTTAATCTAAAAAAGCAGGTGTATGTGTGTATTTAATCAGCCATTAAGAAAAGCCACTAGGAACAAGTGTACTATTTACCCTTTGTTCTGTCCTTCGCTCCTCTCTCCTTTTTTTTCCTTCTGTCCATTCACAATGCCGTTGTTCGCCTGCCTACAGGAACAAACTGATTCTTTCTCCCTCTCGCTCTCTCTCTTTTAATCCTCTCGCTCTCTGTCTTCATCCAGTAAGGAAAGGCAGGGCCTCGCAATAGTGACTAAGGTAAAAGTGGTGAACTTTACCTATAAAAAGAAACCTGAACTTTTACCTAGACAGATTATTGATTAGCTTATGTGCTGAAAAGTTTGGTTATGGCAGACTTGTCATGCTGACAGGGGCGGTAAAAGACTTCTGTGTCGAAGGGCAGAGGCGAGCACTGAATAAACTCAGTGGCAAAAACTGTTATCGCTTGCTTGTCAGCGCCGCTGAAGAATGACAATAGCAGAGAAGGCGTCTTCTCTGTAACCTAAGTCCATCTCCAGGCACTCATTTAACATTAAAGAGCCCATGTTCTAGACCTTTCTTGTATTTTGTCTTCCTTTGAGGTCCTCTTATGACATTTGTGCATGGTTTATGAACTCAAAACAAATATTACTCATTTTTATTGCACTCACTCTTTCATCTCGTGGTACAAAACAAGCTTACAGATTGATGTTTGTTAATGATCTCTGTTCTGATTTGCTGTCCTGTATTGCACCTTATTCAAACAGTAGTCCAGGCTGAAACACTGCTTACAACTTTAGTATGAGCTAAACTTCTGTAGGCTAAATTAAGGGATTAAAGTAAATGTGTGTGAGATCACAAAATCTTTATTTCAAAATGAGTCATTTTCGGAGCATCACGGACCATTTTTTAACTACATGGATAGCCAAGTTTTGTTTTTAAAACTATGATTGCATACTATATTAAATGTTCAGTAATATAGTCCTTAAAATATACACCTTAAAACTTAAAATGTGACTTCTGCCAAAAAAACCAACACATGTATGCATGGCTACAGGCACTTTGCCATGAAGAGGCTTAATAAACCTGAAAGAACACTAATAATCCGATGCTAAACAGGTTATAGAAAGGATAAAGCTACAATTATAACACCAATTCCCCTTCATCTCTGGGACGGTAAGCTCCACTGTATGGACAAAAGTATTGGGACGCATGACCATTACACCGAGTTTGCATTCAAATACATAGACTTTAATATGGAGTCGGTCCCCCTCTCTTCGCAGCACTCTTCATGGAAGGTTTTCACACAAGGTTTTCAAGAGGCAGAATTCGACAATTTAGAGGTGTCCCAATACTTTTGTCCATATGCTGTATTAGTAAGTTTTCTGATTCTGATTTGTAATGTACCAGGGCAGCACATTTAAGTAAAAACATTGTTAGTAAATAATGATCCAAGTAGAATACAAGTTGCTAACAAAATTACTGACAGCTGTAGTACTATTTGCTGTAGAACTTATGATAGTGATACACCCAGCACCTACCAGCAGAAGACCTGAGGTGAGTTCTCCTCGACCCTGTTCTCCTCTTTAGGGCTGATTTAACACCTAAAGCGTTTAACGCTAAAAGCTCCAACTGAGAGGTGTGAGAAGAAGCAAGGCAGTTTGTTAAATGTTATACTAGGCTGTTATAACAATATCATCCGTTTTTTTTTTAAACTATAAGCCTCCAATAATTACTGTCTCTGAGATCTGGAACCTTCCACGTCGGTTAAAATAACGTTACCTGTCCCTCTGACAGGGCTAACCAGACTAGGCTAACATGGTTACGAAGAAACAAATACCGTTTAAACGTAAAAACACCGGTAGACAATACGTACAGTTAGGTTTGTCCTCTCTCTGTTTTTTGTGAAGTTTTCATGCAGTTGTAGGCTCTTTAACTCCTTATCCCGTCCATCGTTTACAAAACGCCGGGATTCCTTCGTCACTCATTGCGTTATAGGTTTTTCCCCACCTATATTCGGGCAGGCCCCACCCCTTTCACAGCGATTGGCTATAAATAAATAAATAAATGAATGAATGAATGAATGAATGAATGAATGAACGAACGAATCAATGAAAGAATGGATGAATGAATACATGAACAGATGGCATTGGACTGGATAACATGTACATAAGAACTGAGTATAATAAGAAAAAAAATATCTGAAAAATGGAGATGCCTGTTCCATTGTCACCAACAGACTTTGATAATAACAACATAAACTACAACAACAACAACAACAACAACAACAATAATCATCATCGTTGCGGGCTGCCTGTGAGTATGTAATTACAATTCAGCGGTCACCATCCCTTGTCATGAAGATCCACACTATATGCTCAAAAGTACTGGAACACACCGTAATCTTAATACCATGACATTTTGGACAACGCCATGCCTCCAACTTCGTGGACACAGTTTGGGGAAGAACCTTTTCTATTCCATGACTGTGCCCCAGTGCACTAAGCAAGGTCCATAAAGACAAGGTTAAATGTGTTTGATGAAGAAGAACTTGACTGGCCCACACAGAGCCCGGACCTCAACCCCTTTGGGATGAACTGTAATTGCGAGCCAGGTCTTCTCATCCAACATCAGTGCCTGACCTCATACATTTTCTATAAAATGAATGGACACATATTCACAAATCTTGTGAAAGGTCTTCAAAGAAGAGTAGAAATTGTTATAGCTGTTATAATGTGGGACCAACTACATTTATTAAATGTTATTGAATGCAATGTCATTAAAGTGTCCCAATACTTTTGTCCATATAGTGTATCTAGTCTTAACCACCATCTGCTGCACCAGCTCTTAATCTCATTGAGAACTGGTAGTTTAGTACGGGGAAGCAGGTTAGATGCAGGTTGAAAGTAAATCCTGAAGGAGGATCGGTAACCACTGAGTTTGCCCGAATAGAGGTGGAAAACAACCGGTCTTAGGAAGAGTGCCACGGCACCGAGTCACGTGACTCACGTTTGTAACACGACACCATGCCTTGAGTTCTTAGTGCTGCCTTACATTAGTTTCTATTCGTTTTGTTGATTGGCTTATTTATTTATTTCAGTATGTATTATCACCTTCCTATCCAATCCACGTGCCACATTCATTCTGTTGGGTAATTATGATGTTGGACAAGAAGGTCTGGCTCATAATCTCAGTCTTAGTTCATCCCAAAGGTGTTGGATGGGGTTGAGGTCAGGGCTCTGTGAGGGCCAGTCAAGTGCTTCCACACTGAACTCATTCAGCCATGTCTTTATGGAGCTTGCTTTGAGCACTGGGGCACAGTCATGCTGGAACAGAAAAGGGCCTTTACCAAACTGTGCCCACAAAATTGGAAGCAGAATGGTCAGAATGCCCTTGACTGGAAGTAAGATAGTCCAGTCCAGTGGTCTCCAACCCCCGGGCTGCGGACTGGTACCGGGTCATGTGGTACTGGTCCACGGAAAAAGCGTGGATGTTACCGTGTTATGTTGTCGGCTCGTTGTTATGAAAATGCTGTTAATAAAGCTACGAGTACACATTGGATTTATGTTTATTATTATATTTTAAAGACACCCCATAAAAATATTTAAAATATCCCCATTTGTATGCTTATCATTTATTTATAAATGCGTATACGTATATATTTATCTGCCACTCCTTAAAGGCCGGGCCGTGAAATAGTTTCTTATATTAAACCAGTCCGTGATGAAATAAAGGTTGGGGACCACTGCTCTAGGCCTTACCGTGAAAAACTGAGCCCCAACTCTTTTGTCCATATAGCATCACATTTTTATCTGAACTGAATTACAATTCCCGATAAAGGTAATTCATTAAATTTCCATTCTCATCCAATTCATACAATTCCCGCTGTTATTCCCTATGTGATTACTAATGTGAGTTTAACTGCCTATGATGGAACCACCGCCTATAAGCAGGCAGCACGGACCTCCCACCATTTCAAAAAGGGAAAACAGAGCCTTTGTTGTCTGCCTGGACAATGTGCCCATTGAAGTGGCTGACACGCAAAGGACGTTATTAGAACGCCTGTGTTGTATCCTAGTGTGATATGTCATGGAGCAAACAAGAATAACAACAACGAACAATTGTTTGAGGATTGAGTTTTTTTATTCATTATTATTACTTACAGTTATAAACATTAGACCCGTAGATTCCATCAACACCACAGATTGGCCGTCTCTGTGCCACTTCAGTATGAGAGACTAGTCTGAAGTGGTCAAAATAAACTGTGCAATGACTAGCCACACATTTTGACAGTACACGAACATCAAGGATTTTTTAAGGACGTTATTGAGGACAATATTTGAGAAAATCAAATATCAACGTTGTTAATCAGTTTGTGTGCTGCAAATTGCATCTGTGCACAGCAAGTACGACTAACAAGTGCTTGCTACATTCATGGGTGACCTCTAGGTGATTTGAACCCTGCAGTAGACGGTATGAATCATCATACAAATCACAAAAAGGACTGAATGAGCTGAGACAAGACTGGGTCTCAATACAGAAAGAAAGAGAAGTATTTCAAGTGCATGGATTCACAGTGATATTGACCACAGCCGTAACATACCATAGACTGAACACAAAACTAGCTCACACCAAATACTGAAGCCTTGCCGGGCAATAGGGCAGAAAAGGGGCCGTGTGTAAATATCCAGTAACAGCATTTAACCCCTTGCAAAACAAGAATCTATACATTGATTGACAGACTGACTGAGTAGTTTGATTAGTCTTTAGCTAATCTGATTATCTTATCTGAGCATTGAAGAGGTATTGTAATAAAACCAGGCAACATTTCTAGGCTGTGATTACAGAAGTGCATTACTTGATGATCTGATGTTGAGAAGCGATATCTCTTTAGCTCCTGCCCATCATCTTCAGCAGGAGCTGTGAAAGAGTAAGCAATGATAAACAAAATAATGCATTTCTAATCTAAACATTAGAGCATAAAAAGTCATTGAACTATTTCACTTATCCAGTGTTAGAATCTATTAAGACAAAGTTTAAGAAAGCATGTACTCTTTTTTTTCTGGAACAGGAATCATAAACAATTTTACTCAGGAAAGCAATACATTGTTATTATAACTGTAATAACATAACTGTTTATTATACTACTTAGAATTGATATATTTTAAAATGTATCCTAATAGCTTATAATAAACAATTATTGTTCATATTCCACTTTAGTCCGCACATATTAGAGTACAGACAAAGCTTGAGAATCATTTCAAAGAATTTAATCAAAGAATTTAATCAAAATCTTAAGCTTTTATGATCCGATCAAATGTTTCCAAAATAATCTTAACCCATGTCTCTGGCTTGAAAATCTTTTTCTGTCCATTTTCCTTGAATTTGTCTGATCTGGTAGTGGACCCACATGCTTGTCAAACCTGCCAATATATTGAACGAGGCCACTTGCGACAGATCAGGCGAAATCAAGGCAAGCAGTCAGAAAAGGAAGCTTCATTCAGCTACTTGACTGCAGGCTTTGGACGTTTTCAGCCCTGTTATACATTCATATTGTCAAATACAGCATACCTGTGTGAGGTGGTAGTCTTCATCAACAAGCTGCTCAATAATGTTGAAATGATCCGTGTTGGGTACGTCTTCAAAAGTAACCTTGAGTCCAGCCATTTCCAAAGACTGCAAAAATGTGGACAGGTGTGTTTTGTAAACATATCGGTTGTAAATACATTGTTTTTAAGATATTGCTTTAAAACAGTGGCTTCTTTCATTTACACTATACCACACACTTTGGAATATGGCTGAGATGCAGTACCTGACCATGGCATTAAAGACATTACAGGTAACAAGACCTCAAAAAAATGTGACAGAGCTCTGTTGTGAAAGTGAAAGTGTCATACATGAATCCCCACAGCACACAGTGTGAACAGCATGAAATTCTTCCTCTGCATTTAACCCATTCACCAAGTGAAGCAGCGGGCAGCCAGGAACACAGTTTGTGGGGACGGTACCGTGCTCAGGGTATCTCAGGGAATTTAACCCACTACTTCCTGATCGAACACCCTAACCACTAGCCTACCAGCTACCCCAGGCACTTTACTTCTATTTTTTTATTCTTTTTTGACTCACTGTCAATATACTTAACCTTTTGTCGAAACAGGGTTAAACTACCTAAAAATGGATACAACAAATTCATTAAGGGGAGACTAATCTGTACACCCCATTCTCTAACATTCCATTAAATTATTGACAGAAACGAATTATAAGAAAATATAATTAGTCCACTGCTGGAGGTAATACCAAGCATTTCAAAATCTGATGTAACTTTCTGATATTGCACTTAATTGTGTAACTCAAATACAAAATGCAAAGCTACTTCAAGTACTGTGATGAAATACCTTGAACAGCAGCATATGTGTCACGGTTCGGCCAGCGATCGTTAGGGGTCGCTGTTTTGGTTTAGTTTTGTCTGTGTTTTTTGGGACTTTTATTTTGACTTGTTCTGCTTTGTGTCATGTGTTTAGTTCTGTGATTACTGTGTGTATTTAAGTTCTGTTTTGTAATGACCCCACTGTCTGTCCATCGCCTCATTTATGTTGTATCCTGTTTTCATGTTCATGTCTGTAGCGGCCCTTGAGCCAGGTTTGTGTTTTCTGTTTTTCACGTTCATGTTAAATAAAGAAACCTGAGTTCATGGATGCCTGCCAGCCTGTCTGTCCCTGCTGCCCCCGAGGTAAATCACGTCGTCCGTGACAATATGCATATAGAGCTTGCACAGAGATCAACAGAAGCTTTTATTGTGTAAATAAGTGTAAATAATCCGATTTATTAACGCTGTTGTGTGACATTATTGCCTTTAAAATCGAATAATAAATATCCACAACGAAACATGGCATAATCACAGTAATACATAAGAGTGATTGCTGTACTTTGCCTTACTTTGAAGTAGTCCTCGGACTGCTTCCGAAACTCAGGGGAGTCGTTTTGTGCCACGGCAATAACGATCTCACCGCCTGATGAGGAAGCCTCGAGCTGGGGCACAAGCTGACTGGGACTGTTCCTAAGAGCCACCTCCCTAGACAAGACAAACAGGCGAGTGCACAATGCAGACGGCAAAAATGACGATTCAATGATAAAAAACTAACGATTAGCATGATCATGCATGCATGCATAGACAGAGCACATGGTTTCTCATACTCTGTCATCTTCAGTGGCTCATTCACGTAGGTGGACAGAATGGGCAGCAGGTCATAAATGCCACTGACGAGGAAGGCACCTTGGATAAACACAGAGAGGGAATAGAAACACAGGGCGAGACAAAATTACACATATAATTATAACACACCATTTCAAAAATGATTTATTCTGTTTTGAAACCATCAGCCAAATGGCACTGATTTAACATTAAAATAAATTTTGGTAAGTCTAGAAAGTTATTTTTAGCCATTTAGCCCCATCTATCTAAGCCCTCTCTCACAGGTGCCCTCGCGTTTTTCAGTCTATGAGTCTAAACAATGTTTCTTCTTTTGTTTAGCGCTGAAGACTAACGTATATTTTTTTATGTAAATGCATCCCCATAACTTCTCTCAAACAACCACTCAAAATGCAGTCCTCCATTAACGTGGAGAAGACTTGCTGATGTGGTTTAAGACATAGCATGACAAGCTGCAAGCTGTTGAAACCAGAGCTGGCATTCATGTAGCAGTCGTAAGGAGAACTGATCTTAGATCAGATTTTTCTGTATTTCTGATGGTAACTGTTTCTAGATCAGCACTCACACTCCTGAGGCAGTTTTTGACATGTTGTCTACAGTCACTGTCCACAGCGTTCGGCTACATCGTGATTAATAAAGCTTAATGGAGCTGACGGTGGTTCGAGATTAAATTTGAGAACAATTTTACGGAAATTTCACTGACAACTAACTTCTAGAGTATTCATTTGGACTCAAACGTGATCTGGCTGATTGCCTACATATGGGGTCAATCTAAGACAGTGAAAATTAAATTTTTGCCTAGTCATTGCCTTAGTATGGTGAAAGTTCATCGCACAAAGTAATTTTGGCCCACTTATTTTGGTCATAAGATCATTTTTTGGTCATATTTTGGTCATTTCTTGATGAAATATTCGGTCTAAAGGACAGCTAGCGCTTTTCAATGGCGCTTTTAAATTGTGAATGTGAGGAATACACTCCTCATAGCTGTAAATTATCATCCAAAACCCAACACACACATACACACACACCTTTGATTTGAGGTGTTACACTGTATGCTGCCCAATCAGTAGAGAGGACCATGGCAGCCAGGTGTGCACCTGCAGAATGGCCGCACAGGTACAGTCCGCTGTTGAGGGATAGATGAGCGTTTTATTAGGAGTGAAAGAAGATTTAATTGGAATATCTGAGAGATGGCCAGCGGCCCAAAAGCCCAGGTGGACGTACCTGATATGAGAATACTGCTGAATGACAGCTACCACACTTCTGCGCACCTGCTCTACCATCAGATCCATATTACCTGCACGGAGAAGAGAGGCGGTGATGGGGAAACATTAACGTGATGGAGAAATAACAACTGTTCTCTTTCTCTCAGACACTTTCTGCCTGACTATCTGTACCTTTGGGGGCTATGCTGTAACCAACGGCAACCACCACGACCCCTTTTTGGACCAATGGAACGGCCATGAACCCAGACTCCTCCTTGCTGCAAGATTAGAGCATGTCCTGTTACATTTGAGCCAGATACATTCCTTTGGCATTAAATTAAGCAACAGAACATCAGGGGTTTGATGAACTTTAAACATATTTAATATTAATCATTTCTTTGGTCAGAACAGTAGATCCAGCAGTTTAGAGTAAGCCTCAGTTACGTGGCACCTTTTTTTGAAGTATCTAAAAAAGTGTGGTTATGAGATATAACAACAGGTTTGTTTCATTTGATTGTGTGACCAGACCTAATTGCTGTATACTAAGGAAGGGATTGGAATCACCAGTGACCTCTCAATACAATATTATCGTGATACCTAGGTTCTGATTTAAAGTTTCTAAAAAATATCTCAAATCAATACAGTTATTCCTCACATCACTGTATGCCCTCAGATCTTTGCATCTTTGCAAAAATTCAATATGCACTGTGATTTTATAAATATCCCGATTCAGTACTATAATTATTTTAGCATTGTATAGTATAAAGATCTAAAGCCATCGACAACCCTATATGGCCCCAGATCTTGCACATAAAAATGTGAAGTGCTTCACTTTATTGGAGAATCTTGTTCAAACTTGTTTCTAGCATTTGTTGGCCAAAAAGGTTTATGTTTCTCCACTGCAATATGTGTCCATATGTTCATTCTAATTCCACAATACTTTTGCATGAAAAGGTTTGTACACATGTCCGACTCATTTTCATCCAGAATTTAAACTGTGGAGAAGCAGCACGAATCTTTGCTATGTCATCTGCCATTGCAGTTATTACTAAACAAATTTAGAAAATCTGACAAACTGCAACATTGCAAATTAAAACATATATCAATTTTAAGGTAAAAAAATAATTACAGTGTGATAATACACGAATTGCAGCACAGAAGAATCACTGTATATATCTGAATATTTATAAGAGTTATTGGAGTCCTAATTGTATACACACTAATCACACAGGAAACAACAAGGGAAATGTGAAAATCAGGCAATTTCTTGCGAGTGAGACAGTCAAAACCCACATATCCCTTTAGCTAGCAGGGGATATCCAAAATCTGTCTCAAAAGAATTTTAGATATGACCATTAATGAGGCAGAATAACCACAGCTCCTTACCTCAGGAACTGCCAGTAACCCCCATGGAGGTAGATAACAAGAGGCAGATCTGAAAACACAACAAATGAATCAAAGAAATGATCCAAACTGGAAAATAATCCCAATATTTTCCAAATATATTTGAGTTTGCATTAAAAATCTGTGTGAATACGTTTACTCATCACAGTCAGGGGGTGGTGAAATGGGGGGAATTATGACGTGACAATTTTTTCTTGCCTGGCAGTGCACAGTGATGCAATAAAAATTCAGGAGACATTTTTTTTGCTAGGTATTATGTTTTAAAGTAAAATTATGTGAAAATAAAGTCTTTGAAATGACATGACATTTTAAATTGTGATTCATATGAACAGGAACATGAAACCAAAGGGGGCAAAATGGTTAAAAAAAAAGTGTGGGTTGTTGTCCACGCGGGAGAAAGCTACACCAGTGAATATCAATCACAGAATACCAAAATGAGCTATTTTCAATACTTAGCACTGTTTTACAACAGGTTCCACTACAGCGCAGCAATTATCATGTCAAACACTATGGTGCTCATGTCCAGATGTTATGACAATGTATTAGTGTTTATATGGGATCTTAGATGTTAAAAAATGTTTTATTACACAAAGGACTATTAACTATATTGAAACTTTTAATTCTAACCAGATTTGGTGTTTTTATTATTAAGACCCTTGGGCCCAGAATACACAAAGATTTCCTGGGTTGTTCAGTGCAAAAAATGAAATCCTAACAAGCCAGAAAATCCTGAGAGGAAATAACAATCTTGTTTTTTCTTTATTTGAAGAATAACAGACTCGACTATGTCAGACAGTTTTTAGAAACATTTTCATATAATAAAGCTTAACAAGTGACAATTTCTCACTATATCAACAGACAAATTTGCTTGATTCTAGTACCTCTTGTTTTGCTTTTATTTGACATTTTATTTATTTTTTTACAGTAACTTGTTACAGTGTTGCAGGTGCCCCACCTGGGGATGAGCTGTTGGGTACATAAACGTCCAGCTTCTCCATCTCTCCATCTCCATAAGGGACGTCCAGAAGCGTCTGAGCTACAGCCCTTGCCTTTTCTGTACCTGCGGGCACAAACACACATTTCTACATGTGCATGAACGTTGCTGTCACTAGTTTTGTGGGGCACACGCACTCAAAGCCCCAGTCATAAATCCTGCCCTATTTAAGAAGGGTTTAGAGAAGATTTTCGCAGGCATTTGTAGAGCGCGGAACTCCTTAAAGGTGCAAATGCAAAAAATCAATATGCCTAGGATGAGTCATTAGTTTAAATAAGCTTTAATCCCAGTGACAAGGTGGATCTGACCATAACAACCTGCACAGAAGCCTTGATGCAGCAGTGACCATCTGCACTCTGGAGCACTGAAAAAATAAAAGCAGTCCACCAACCTGATTTCAGTGCAGCCACATGGGCTTTAATCACGTCGTCGGCAGCCATTCTGTGGGACCACTCGCTGGGGGAGTACTGCTTCTCCAGCTCCTATCAAACAGCACCGTGATCCCTGGTCACTCTTTCAGCCATGAGAGAGCCCTGACTGGCCGGCTGGGGGAGGGGAGAGCGCCCCCTGCCCGCGGTCTTCCTAATTACAGCCACATCTTTTAACCTACATATAGGCTGCGTTCCAAATCACACCCGTATTCTCTCCAAAGTGTATTAAACCAGTGGATCCTAACCCATTGGCGAGAAAGATACTTTGTTATGTGCAAAAGTATTGTGGCACACCTGTTTTCCAGGGTTTGGGCTAGCCACCTTACTTCCAGTAAAGGGCAATCTTAATGCTTCAGCATACCAAGACATTTTGGACGTCATGCTTCCAACTCTGTGGACAGTTTGGGGGGAAAACCCCTTTTCTATTACTGCAGGGCTGTGCCCCCGGTCCATAACGACATGGTTGGATGAGTTTAGTGTGGAAGGAGGTCAATCCCATCCAACACCTTTGGGATGAACTGAAACAGGGATTGCGAGCCAGGGCTTCTCATCATAAATGGTCATAAATGGTCTGCAGAAGCTGTAATAGCTGCAAAGCGGGATGAACTCCATAAAGTCTATGTATCTGAGTGCAATGTCATTTAAAACCCCGTTGGTGTAATAGTCAGGCGTTCCAATACTTTATTTTCATATATTGTGCATCAGAGCCTATTTAGAGGACTCTGGCCACTTCTTATTTCTAGTATGCAAAAACAGGGTGCCCTTTAAAGGACATAAATAAGGATTAATTGGCTAAAAATATATTTCAAATCTTTCCAAAACGAATTCACTTTAATCGTAGTACTGTACAAAATCACGAGTGCTGAGTGCTGATTGGTTGGTGAGCTGAGCAGCTCATTGGCTGTTGGAGCTCATGACGTCACGAATGAACACAAGCTATTGTGCTAACGCCTGTACCTAATTTTGGTCTGACCTGCTTAATTTGATTAAAATTTCTTTGAAAAGGAGTGCATTTGTCTGTGTAAAAATGATTTACTTGCTCAGGGGACCCTTAGTGTTTGATTGATTTGGAGAACATTTTCACATTCTCACAACAAACTATCAATATCAGTAGACAGTTTTGGCAATTACAAATGACCATAATGGGTTCTTTTAATTAATTAGCACATTTCTTTACATTGATCAGGTGATCATTACAAAACAACAGTGATTGGAATGCTAGCTAACCTACCATACACATGCCAGAATAAATTTGAATAATCCATAATGCTAAACAAAATCTAACAGAATTAGGTGTTTGTGCTGACGGGATTTGAACAAAATTTAACATACCGAATGAACGAAAACACAATCCTATTGTTTGCAAATGGACAAAAGGCCTCAGATGGCCTGTTACCATTCCCCAGGCTGTTCACTACATAGTGAAGACTACGTAGTGATCAAGTGAAGGAGTGGACAGTTTGGAACATTGAGTAAGTTAACAGGAAGGAAATACTGGCAGAACTTTCATTTTCTTGTCCCACTTTTGCTTCAGCCGCCCTCACTAAAAAACAGAATTTCAACCTACAAAACACGACCAACAAGTGAAACTTACTTACACTTTTCTCCATGTTTCTCCAGTCAGACATTGTGCCGCGCTGAGCTATCAGAGAGATTACACAACCTCAGAACTCTGACATGGGCTGAACAAACAGCCCACAGCCAATAAAAACAAGTTTCTTATTCCCTCTGAACAAATAAGTGAAGCAAAGCTGTCAATTATGAACTTTTCTGAAAGCTCTGCTTTTGGAAAAATTAGAAGTCCTACCTGTTCTGCACTCTGTGGCGAGCAAGAGTCTTAGAAGGGTCACAAATTAATTAATTTAATTTTTTTTCATTAGTATTAGTATGTTTATCATTTAGAAAACATGCTTCCAGGACTATCACAGCTAAAATGTCCTACTGCTTATGTTCTATGACTTATAATTCACTGTTGAACTAAACACATGTTTTTTTGTCCTTGCAAGCAACAAGCAACAGAAGAGTGATACAGATTTCTTTTGTGTTGGGTTAACATCACTTTTTTCATTTTCTAAATTCAGTCCTATTTTCACACCGAAATCGTCCTGTTGTCCTCTAGTGGACATGCTGGAAAACTAAAATAAAAAATATATATTCAAAGAAACTTAACGCTTTTTTTTTTAGTCCCAAATAGATAGGAAATCACATAAAAAAAGAAATTGTAGGAGACATTTTTCTTTGGTTGTCAGTATAACGTACACATAATAACTAGAACATGCATTTCCAAAAAAAAAAAAATGAATGGTTGCTGCCCGGCTTTCAGAAAACCTCTCTTTTACTGTAAAAACCCCAAACACACATAGGAAATGGTTTTGGAAATCTTACGCTTACACACATATTAATATTACAATAAGATTTGATGAAAAATGTTTTTAAAAATCGATGTACAAATATTTGTGATCAAGCATACAGGAAAGCACACACACACACACAACGTTGTTTGGTTTCACTGTGTGCTTGAATGAACTAATCGTGCAAATCTGTCTTAAATTTAGATCTTAGGGCATACGTTTATAAAATCTACACTATAGCAACCCACCCCCACACCAAACCCCACCTCCAGTCCCGCCAAGGAAGCTGATAGGAACCCTAGTGACGTACTTTTGGAGGGAGTTTTGAAGCAACAGCCTGAGAGAGACGCGGGACGCGGGACGCGGGACGTTTCTTGTGGAGTATTTTCTGGCCTAGTCTGCTTTGAAGATGGACTGTTTGAATGTAGCCAAAATTATGCCCAACTCTCCAAGAAAGACAAGGGGCCAAATACAGGTAAAAACTGAATTTACTGTTATTTTGTGCATTTGTAACTACTAACCCAACCAGACTAACGTTACTTTTACTGAAATATAAAAAAAATACGCACATGTATTGCATTTCTGACATAATTTGACATATTTTATATTGATATCTTTGTGCCTATAGGTTTTATTGTGCTTTTTGTGGCTTATATTTTGGAGAGGCTAACGTTACATTAGCTAAAGCTACTTCCTTTGTGCTGCTTTTACAGGTCATTTTTGGACCAATGTTCTCAGGGAAAAGGTGAGTTTTTTTTTTTTTTTTAGTAATTAGGGGGGTTGTGATTCATATTTCATGCTTACTTGTAAAATAGGCACTTTTAAGACACGTTTTGTTGCTGTACAGCTGAGGAAATGCAACAGCTGTCTCCTAAAAAACCGGGCAAATCTGCATCAGCAGCCGCGCCTGAAGCTCTCCGGCTAAAAAAAAAGAAAAAAATCCTCTTCAAATAATTTATGTTATGTTTAATATACCCTTTTGCCATGACATAACCATTGTTGTTGATCTCGTATGTACAAATATACAGAAACACATTGGAGGGCACCAGAAAAATTGCTCATTTGTGCGCAGTAATCTTTTACCAGAAAGGCTCAGAGTTGTTACAAGTGGAGCATATACACATTTAAAAAGGAAAGACATATGAATGGTAAAGTTTTAAAGACTAAGTGTATCAAATGTAAAAGTTGTTTACAAACATTTGATATACTAATCCACCAAGTTTTTCAGTGTTGCCTGTCTGGCAGCTGAATGTTGTCTGTATGCAGTGTTATAAAGAGGTTTCCCTCCTCTAATCTTCTGAATACTGCACTCCTGAAGAGGTTACTGTTAACTGCCATTGCAAATAATGCAAATAGTAGTTTTTAATGTAAATGGTCGATATATGCTTGTCTGTGAAATTAACATGTTTTGCTCAACTTGTCACAGCACTGAATTGATGCGGAGAGTGCGGCGTTTC
The DNA here is from genome assembly GCA_037974485.1 of Hemigrammopetersius urotaenia. Lineage (NCBI taxonomy): Eukaryota > Metazoa > Chordata > Actinopteri > Characiformes > Alestidae > Hemigrammopetersius > Hemigrammopetersius urotaenia. The sequence goes on from JBBPDC010000038.1 coordinate 1,208,599, forward strand.
CAGATTGCCCAGTATAGCTGCCTGGTGATTAAATATGCAAAGGATACTCGCTACTCTGATTCCGGAATGGCTACACATGACAAGTAAGGCGGCTCTGTTTGTTTTGTATCAAATGTGCATGCCCTTTCTGTCATTAAAGACAATTTGTTGATTCTTCCTTGTCCTGCAGGAATACAATGGAAGCGGTGCCAGCCAGTTGCCTCCGAGACGTGCGGCGTCTGGCCCTGGAGGCGTCCGTCATTGGGATTGATGAAGGACAGTTTGTAAGTATGAAATCATCTCTGTGGCATCACCTGGGTCTATATAAAGTGAGATCCAAGCCTTAGCAGAATTGAGAATTGACATTATTTTAAAAAGGCCTTTGCAGAAACCGCCAATAATGGGCACTGATTGTTGGTGCTTTGTTCTTGAATGTTCTCCATGCTCTTACACTACTAATTCAGTCCTTTTCTAATAACACATGTAGCAGTAATGCTAGAGCTTAATCTCAGTTGAAAAATGCAATGCAGTACAAGATTAAAGTCATTTTAATCTTGTACTGAGGGTGATGGTGGCGTAGTGGGTAGGATACTTGCCTCTAGACCAAGAGGTCCTGGGTTCGAATCCTACCTTCAGCACATCGCCAATGGGTTCCTGAGCAAGACCCTCAACCCCGAGTTGCTCCAGGGAGATTGTCCCCTGTAATTAGGAATTGGAAGTCGCTTTGGATAAAAGCGTCTGATAAATGCCGTAAATGTAAATTTATAATACTCTGCTGTTTTTTGCCGTTTAGTGTTCGCACACATCTGCAATGTGTTATGACTTATTTTCCTCCCCTCTTCACTTCTTAGTTTCCAGACACTGTTGAATTCTGTGAAGAAATGGCCAACAAGGGAAAAACCGTTATTGTTGCAGCGCTTGATGGGACCTTCCAGAGAAAAGTAAGGCATTACTGTCATTTACCAGCTTACATAGAGGAAAATTTGATTGTGCATCAAGTGATTTTGATGCATTTCCATGTACATCATAATAGTAATAACAATGATCATGATTATGATCAGTGATGATGATAATACAAATAAAATGTATAAACTTTAACAAATAAAACTTATTATCTTGAACACTTACCACTGGGCAGGTGCTAAAGCAGAAATCTTTAGTTTCCATTGTAGAAGTCAACAGCATTATTGATCTTTACTAAGTAACATGGAAACATGGATTGTCCAGGATATTTGCTTGTATTCCATAGAGCAGGATAAGAAATTGCTGTTGTATTCCTTTAATTTCCAAAATGCATGTATTAATTTTCTTTTTCTATCCATCTCATGGTTGATTCTAAACCGAGATGTGTTACTGTTGATACATTTATTCATGTGGTTGCTTGCTTTTACTCCTTAGGCCTTTGGCAACGTTCTGAACCTGGTGCCTCTGGCCGAGAGCGTGGTGAAGCTGAATGCTGTCTGTATGGAGTGCTATAAAGAGGCGTCCTACACCAAGAGACTCGGAACAGAGAAAGAGGTAAGAAAAGGACTAAATACATGTAAAATGTGGTGCAATGAGGGCTCATATGGCTAAGAACAATTTATTACAATTCATTTAGTACTACAACATTCAGCAGAAACTGTATCTGAATGAGCCAATTACAGCGTCAAGGACGAGTTGTGCTTCTAACAGGAAAGAATGTATAATATATGGTCAGCTAAATTATAAATAAATGGTCAGTTAAAAGCATACTACCAAATACTGCCACACCATGCAGCTGACAAAAGGAATGGTTAGAATACATTTGTGTTTTTTTTCTTCTCTCTTGTTTTAAATCCACAATATATCCCTTTTTTATTACCTGTCAAAGCTTCTATATTTGAATCCCCTGACTAGATCTCACTTTTACATGCTGTTCCCTTGGCTAACCTTGATTCAGGTTGAAGTGATCGGAGGGGCTGATAAATACCATGCGGTGTGCAGAGCGTGTTATGGAGGTCTGATGTGTAATAAGGAGAACCACCCACCCCAGAGGGTTGAGACGCCCATTCAGATGATGACCCGGAAGCAGGTGGAGCCCAGTATGCCACGCAAACTCTTTTCCACCCTTCATCTATGAACACGTACAAACACAAGGGGAAGAAAAAAAACACTTTGTCAGCAAAACTTGAAGCATTTGACTACCACCCGCAACACCTCTGCCTAGCAACTGCATTTACTGACTGTAGCAGGTAAATGTTTGGTTTGTGGTTTTTTTGTTTTTGGGGGGGGTTTTCTTGGTACCACTGGGTGAACAATCACTCGTTTAAATCTGCGACTAAGGTCAACCATTGTGTTTGATATTAAATAACGTGGGCAGTGAGTGGACACAGTGTTTTAAAAAGGTTGATATCCACCACCTAAACAATACCTGCTCACTGACCAAGGCTAATGCCTGATGCAGAGAAATTACTAGACTAGTCGGGAATTGCAACCTTCAAAGATGCAAGGTAGGCGTATGAAATAAAAGGCTTTGTTGGTGTCTAACTTTCTGTAAGACATTCTTCTTTTAGTGGTAAATATTTTTTCAAAGGTTTCATACATTTTAGACTGTTTGGACCTCTATTTATGTATGTAAATGTTTTTTTTTTTTTGTTTTTTTTTATATTTGTGACGGCAGTTCAACTGTATGACATCACCCACACTCGCAATGCATAATCGTGATGCATTTTAATTTGTATGTATACTAAAACTAATTTTCATTAAATGAATGAAAAAATTTGATTTCTGATTGGTAGGTATGTGTCATCAGTTCAAAAAATAAGTCCATGGTTTCTCCATCTGAGCAAACGTTGCATTAAAACAGGCAAACCGTGTTAAACACTGTCTTGTCTGGGATTTTTGAAAGAGGTGGTAAACTGACAAGATTTTTGACAGACATTTATTTTTCCTTCCCTGTTACAATACAAAGCTTTATTTCCTTATGTGGACATTTGGCTTTTTTTATGCTGGCAAGTGCAATTATGCTTTAAACATTTCAAACCAGTGTTAAGTCAGTACAGTACAAAATCTAGCAAACAATTAGTTGAATAATAACCAGAAAGAAATACATTAAAGTATGCTGACCTTTCTATTAGCCATGTAGAGTTGTCTAAACATTAGACTTTCATGAGAAAATCTAAAGCCAAATCAACTTGGCCCAGGAGTTTAGTGGTTTTATTTTCATGTCAAGGTTTAGGCTAAGAAAAACAAATAAAAATGATGAAAACTAGCTATTTAACAACACAACTATGAAGAGCCAAGTTGCTATGGATGCTTACTGTAATTAAAGAGTTTCCTTAATGAGTCAAACTAGTGTAAGAGAAGTCCTGTAAACCTGTAATATTCAGTGGCACTGCAGAGTTAGCCTGAGCTCTTAATACACTGACATGTGAAGGCCTGAGAGTGCATCATAAAACCATGAGACTTTGTGGTACAATAACTTTAGAAGAATGTGAAAAAAAGGACTCCTATGAAAGGCAGTTCTCTAAAAATACCACAGTGGGGATTCGGTTTGGTAATACAGGGCAAAAATCAGACCTTTTCAAGTTACACATTAATGAAATACAGCTTCATTTTCAGTAGTAGCCCACTTCTTTATTTTGCCACCAAGAAGAGCATTTGGATGTGCAACTACTCAACAACTTCTATTTCTTCTGCAATACTGAACGCTCTTTAAATCGCCTGAGTGACTCCATGGCTGACACAGTTGACTGACTTTGTGTCGTAAACAAAACGATGGCTGAGGAGTCTTTCATTAGCTGGCAAGTGAGCCATTTAGGTCTCTGGGGCATAACCTTCAGGGTCATGGCACAATTTACACAAGTTGTCCTGTGTGAGAATGGGGCACTGTTGAAATAAAAGGTCAACACAGATATATCAGAACAGTACAAGCTTGGAGCAGCAAAAGCCTGCCCCAGCATCAGCAGTTTCACAATGACTCGCATTATATATAGGCATCGTCTATGCAATCGGTGCAATGCAATCAGCTCTAGGCTAGACAAAAAAAAAAAAAAATTCAACTGTTTTGGGGGGGAAAAAAAGACAGACTGTCTTTCTCCAGATAAGTACAAAGAATATTTCCAACCAATAAACTTAAAGGAGTGCCAGGGCCAGTCAATACACAGGAGCTGTAATTGGCTGCTTGTTCAGGCCCCTCTCGTGCTCTGTGTCACATGATCGGGTCATTGAATTGTCCCTTTCCGCACTGTTTCTTCAGTAAGCTGGAGGCTGGTAGTCACTGTCCCCCATTGGCTCCTGCTTGGACATGAAGGAGGGCTGCTGATATATGTCTGAGCGGCCTGGGGGGAAGGACGGGTAAGTAGACGTAGGGAAAGACGAGGTATGTTCCGGAGGGACATATGATGTGGGGTATGGTGAGGTGTGATCTGGAGGGGATTCAGCATAGTTCTGAGTGATCTCTCCCACACCCTGGCGGAATCGCATCAGGGCCAAAAATGTCAGGCCGCCCTGTCAAAAAAACCAAAACGATAGATCAGTCACTCATAAGCATATATAAGATCAAGAATAAAGATCAGCCATTTCCTTCAGTTACAATTAATCTGAGGTCTCCTCATAATGAGGGAACAATACAATTAACAAAATCATCCCTCCCCCAGTTTTCACCAGGGTTCAAATCAATGGTGAAGGTATAAATGAACTTGTCTTTTATTGTAAGCTCAGCTCACTGTTACTATTACCTCTGTATTTACCAATATGTAGCATACAAAAATGTAAGTAGTTTATAATATATAGGTGTTAAATCGGAGGCTTTGTTTCCTTGTTTAAGAGTTGAGTACTGAAGTAGCTTGAACTACTCACAGTTGGGAGTGACATTACAATCAGAATGATCTACATACAAATGAACAAGGTCATAAATCTCAGTGAGCTCAGAGATAATCCGTTTGATTTGTTGGCCATCAAAGGGATGAGGAACTGCGCTCAAACGTGTGCTGTAAGCTGCAAGGTTTGGAAGCAAAGCCGAACAGTATTGACAAAATACCACTGTTGTGTCGTACATAGACCCGAACTGCCGAGTTGTGGTCCTGGAATGCAGGTGTCAGGACAGTTTGGGGGTTTACCTGATTAAACATACCTTCTTCAAATCACCAGGTTTACTGAGTGCGTTTGAGAAGGGAAATTACCAAACTGTGCTGGACACTGGCCCTCAAGGAGTTGCTGATATAAGCCGTATGTTGTAATATGTAAAGATCATTATGATAAAACATTTTGCATGTTCCATTTTGCACATAGGAATATGTAAGAGATTACAGAAATTCCTTTCACAATACAAACATTTTACAGCACTTTTTTTGTCTTGCCTTATTTTCTTTCATTTTGATAAAGCAGCTATGCTCCTAAGTAGCTTTTCCTTATTCCATTTCGCAGGGACTTAATTTGGTAATGATATTCAAATGTTCCATTATCTGAAACTCCAAAAAGCTCGGTTCAGTTCTGATGCTCACAACGCTACTATAAGCACTTTCGCTGATGGACAGGTGTCAGCATGGGGACTCTGACTGGTCTGTAGCTCCCAGCCCAATACATAGCAATACACATATACTGCAGGTCCTGATAGCTATCATAGCCATAGCTTTCAGCAGTGTGTGCTACTTCAGCTCTTTTGTGAAATCAGACCAAACTGATCAGCTTACTTTCACTTGGATAGTAATGGTGACTACATTTGTGCTTCAGACATTATAGCTGGTAGCCTAGTGGTTAGGGCGTTCAGGAAGTTGTGGGTTTGATTCCTAAGACTGCTAAGCTCCTCTGACGTACCCTGAGCAAGGTACCGCCCCCACACACTGCTCCCCGGGCGCTGTGTACCCACTGCTTCACTTGGTGAATGGGTTAAATGCAGAGGATGACTCTCGTGCTGTTCACACTGTGTGCTGTGGTGTGTTCACATATAACAGACTGGTCACCTCTACTTTCACTTCAACCCCTGATTCCTTCCACTACTGTTAAAACATTTTCCAATATACCCTTCCACTCTGATCCTGAATACACCTCAACTGAAGATGATTAAATTATGCAGATGTTTTATAATCTGTGGAATAAACCAAACCCACACCACACAGTTCTTCTTGGTAGAAATTCAGTCTACACAACAGCATACTGGGCCAAACTTGTCACGTTTCCAAGTATTGTCAGAAGCATCTGTTTTTGCGTAAACAAGCCAAAAATAGTCCTGTGGTACGAGTGACCTCATCAAAAATATCTCTCACATTCATACAATGGGTAAGGAGATGTGTTCAAGGTGTACTGAAGGGGAAAAGACTTACCCAGGTGGCGATGGAGAAGAAGGAGAAGGCAATGATGGCATGTACTGCATCAGTAATGATGCCATTTGTGTCAGTGGTGTTTGCCCATTGATTAGCCAGGAGGCAGAAACATATAAACCACAGGAACGTCCAGGCCCCTGTTCCAAACAAAAAAGGAGTTAGCTATATTATTTATCATTATGTACATGTTCTTAATAGTTTTGACTGCAAGAAACTGCCACATTATATACTGAACAATTCTACATATACGCGCACACACAATTTTTAAACATCCATTTGAGCATGGGCTACTATTCTAATCAGCATGGTTAACACTTACTAAGCCGTTCAAGCAAAAACACATGGTTTGTATGTGAAAGACAGGTAACAACAGCTTTGTGACTGGAAAGGATAAAGCCTTTAAAAGCTTCATTCAAGATTAGGACATTCCAGTTCAGACCAAAAGAGGCTGGAGGAGGACATGTAGACACCATCATGTGATTCATAGGGCCTAGTCTGTACATGCATACTGTGTGACCACAAGACCTATCGAATAAGACAGCAGGTGTGGGTCCTGTAATAGCACAGACTGACTTGGTTTTGGGGTCAAAGAACACCATGGTGTATTTGACTCCTAGGTTACATCTGAGAAGATACTTCTCATAACCAGATGTCGCAACAACAAGCTCCACTCTTTAATACTCATTCATTATAGGTGTGTTGGATCTGGATTTGGAGACCTGCTATGCTTTAACTGGTAAGCTCACGGTTTCAAGTCTCCAACCTTGCAATAAATCTGCGTAAATTCTTGTCGCACTTACAACGCAACTGTGTGACCTTCTTTTATATTTACCTGAAAAGACCAGGTCGGCCAACACCATGCGCTTCCTCTCCTGGGCGTTACTCATCATGGGCAGATAAACATCAGACATGAGGAAGGCCACACAGGCGAGGAAGCCGATGACACCGATGCCCACTCCGTAGTGGCATGCCCCGTCGTTTCTGTTGAACACACACGCCACCTGAGGTTGACCGGGGGGGTTTATGTACCCTTCTGCTGTGATGGTAGCAAAAACCACAATGGCAAACACCTAGCGTCACCAGGCAGAGGATTCAAAGAAGAAAAGAAGGAAGTCAGAAAGTGAACAGAGGCTAAAAACACCCACTACATGCAAATTCAAACTACTATTGTGTTACTAGTACATCAACTATATTATTTACAGCACAGAACACCGTGTATAATGCATAGTGTTAATATAAAGTATTTTATTTCTGTTTGAAGAGTTTTTATGTGACTTTTGTTTTAGACTTTATATTGTTCTTGTCTCTGAGAATCTGTGCAGTTTCCTCAAGGGTCAATAAAGCTTTCTGATTCTGAAATAAACACACTGCTTGATTTAGATACCGTAACTGATAAATAAGATTTTATGACTACACTCAGGTTTCAAGCTTCAAGCCAGGTGAAGTGGATGCAATGCTGTTCCTAGCCACAAAAACAGTCCCAGACCTTAATTTATAGAAAACAATTACAATTGAAGTCAGAAAAATTGCTAGTATTAGATTAATACTTGGAGAGAACTTTGTGATAGTTATAGGTGTTTGGCAAGAAAGTCATGGCAGTAGCAGTTTCTGATTGCACAGGTTTGGCAAACATTTTTATTTACCAAAATTGTTGGCTCATAATAAGAATAATAATAATAAGTAATAATACATGTTTCATTTCTCAAACCCAAGGATGCTTTACAGAGTGATGACAAGCACACAATAAACTTACAATGCAATACACTCTCAACATACTACACAACAAGACTAGACATATTTTCATAACATATATGAATTCATTTCATTGTTTGAAAACCCAGATCACATCTGTGGTTTGTAAGAATGCTCTCAGCATAGTAAACCACTCAGTGGTTAGAGCCTCATTTGCATACTGCAAACCTCTGGGGAAAATACTGTGAAAGTACTGAAGTTGACAATACTTCATAGAGAGAATTAATCTGTTAGGGCTGCATAAAACATACATTTTAGATTTTTGTTACACTTCACTTATTCACTGGTGTGTTTTCTTCTAACTCCAGCGTAAGGCAAAGTGCTGAGAGTCAACACCTTTAGGGAAGCCAGATAATTAGACAAGCAAACACAGAGAGTAATGGAAAGCATGCTTGGCACCAGAAAGGAGGGAGAGGCAGAGCGTGGGAGTCCAGTGATGCGAGCAACAGGTTTTCGTCTCACAGATAATTTTCCACTGATCTACAACCAACTTTCTGAACGCAGTGTGTCGCTTTACACCCGTAAAAAGAGGAACATAAATTTATCTCAAAGCACCTACAGTCACACTACAGTGACTGTGGCTGTTGAGTGTTGGGGACTTTTCGCAACCATGGCTGCGACTCGTCTCATATTACCACCCAGCTGCTGTGTTTATATTTTCACCGCCTGGTTGGACAGGAGAAGGGCGGCGGAGGGCACATGCTGTCCTTGCTCTGAGTATTTACATGTTATTGCATTATCCCTGAGTACAGCAGCTCACACTATTGGACCTTGTTTGTTATTTGAGCTATAAAGGATGTGAGGATGCATCTTGGTAGTGTGCACTGGCTTATATGGGTCAGAGACCAGAGGAGTGAGGCGCAGTTTACACATAAGGCCTTGGCCTTAAACACAACATAAGGCCACACTGCAGTCCATTCACATGCATTCATCCAGACTTATGCGTGTTCTGGAATATCCCTTTAAAAGAGGAACAGATTCTTTGAGCATCAGTCCCAGACAGCAGTTGCAGTACCAACTTGTGCTGGATGTGTTTTCTCAGTGGTTATGGATAAAAAAACAAATAAGCAGGTTAAATAAAACCAAATTAACTATGCCAGATCCTCTTTTAAGGAGCAGTTCCTTGTCACTGTTCCTCTTCAGGATAACTAGGAGTGGACAAAGAGCCTCAACACAGAGATGATCATATGCTGGACCCCTCTGGACGGCTCCATGTGACTGTGGGTGACGTATGTGTGTCCCACACTGAGCTTCTCCCCTTTCCAGAGTCCAACTAACTTTTTTCCCGGACTCATATTTCAGTAAAACTCGGTTTTCAATATGTTTTTCCTATTACATTTACTATAGACACAAAGTACCCTCATATTATAGCTCTTTCCTGAGATGACTGAGCTTGCAAGGTGTTTCACAAGCCAATAAACAGCAAAGTGCTGAAAAAAGGCTGCAGAAAGAAAACAACCAGTTTTGACAAAAGAGGAGGGGTGTAAGCTAAAGTATTGAAGTTTATAGAAGAGAACAGAAAAGGACAAACAGAAATTCGTCAACAATTATCACCCCGTGTTTTGGCTGAAATGTCAGTCGTCGTCACTCACCCAGCTGAGGACTCGCAGCACGGTTTGGGGCTGCTTGATAAACTTCATGAAGTCGAAGCTGCCTCCAGCTAAGGAGGCGCCGTACACGCTGGCCTCTCCGGACTCCATCTCTCTCTACACGGATAAAGTCACAGGACGGTTCCCCTGGTCAGTACGGCTCGAGTTCTTGCATGAGGAAGCGCCTCTGGGGAACTTTGCTGTTCTCCACCATCGAGTCGGCTCTTTTGAGTCGACTCTTTCCGATTGATTCAGAGTCGTGTCGCGAGTTTAAAACCGGTCCAAAAACTCAACGAACCTTTCGACTTCATAGCATATCGTACAATGCCATAAATGAGAACAATTTATAACCCATCTATGTCCCATCATAGCCCATCTATGTCTTGTTTTTGCCTCTGTGCAGTCTGGTTCCGTTAGAGAGTCGTCGATGAACCGAAACTTCCAGGGAACCGAACTGAAATGTTTTTATAAAACTGAATCATAGAACATTCGATTCATTCGAACGGACATTTGTGATACATCGGTTCAGTAAACTGAGTCCTGGGCTGTTTCCTGTTCAGTTAGTGAGGGTGGGTCAGTCTCTGAGAGGGGCTTAACCCGCACCTAAACACACAAAGAGCTAAACTGATCATTTACTTTTTCTATAAGCGAAGAGACCACTTCGAAAGTCACTCCCTGGCTATGGTGCTATTTAATCTAAGAAAACAATTGTTTAACCATTAAAAAGGTGTTAACCTACATCAGAAATAATGTCTTACTTTACTTTAGTCCTCAGCCTATAATGGCTTTGTAAAAAAAAGTCAAGTTGTAATCAGTTCAAAAGCACCGAGACACTTGTTTTCCCCTCTTCCAGTGAAGGGCAATCTTAATGCATCAGCATACCAAGACATTTTGGATATCTGCATTTTCCAGAAGGCATTTTTTCTATTCCAGCATGACTGTGCCCCAGTGCACAAAGCAAGCTCCATAAAGATATGGTTGGATGAGTTCTGTGTGGAAGAACTTGACTGGCCAGAGTCCTGACCACAACACCATTCAACACCTTTGGGATGAACTGGAATGGAGATCACCAACCAAGCCTTCACATCCGACATCAGTGTCTGAGTGTCTGCTCTACAGAATGAACTGGCAAAAATTCCCCCAGAAACTGTTGGAGTGGAAGCTGTTACAGCTGCAAAGGGGGACCAACTCCATAGTAAAGTCTCTGTATTAGCATGCAATGTCATGAAAGTCCCTGTGTGTAATGGTCAGGCATCCCAATACTTTTGTAACAGGATGGTGAGAGTGTCACATGACCTGCTTGTTTGTCTTAATAAATAAAAAGGCACTTCTGAAATGTGAACTGGCTCCCAATGTTCGCCGTAAAAAACAGCTCAAAGAGTCGACTAACACACGCACACCTATTAAAAAAACATCCGATTTTATTACATGAAAATATGTGATAATGTACAAATGCAATACTTCTCTCATGTTCTGTGTATAGGAATATGGGCACTTTGGTTTTAACACAGCTCACTCGTTTCTTAATCATGGTCTGTTTTTTTCTTTTCATTGTTGAGTTTCAAACAGGTCTTTGTCTGAATACAAACCTTTATTGAGTGACCTACGATTTCCTCTACAACACAGCAACAGTAAGAAAAAGCAGATTCGAGTTCTGGAGTTAGGACAATATGCTTTGTGGAGTGATCCACCTTGTGACCAGGTTGTTCCATATCTTTCGCATTCATCCCAACAAAAACCCTGTACACTCCAGTTTAAGAATAGCCCTCAACATTATTCAGCAGTGCCTTTGTTTACGTCACTCTCTTCCTCCTATACATTGGGCTCTTCCTCCTCTACGCTGGGTTCTTCCGGCTCTACAGTAGGTTCTTCCTCCTGTAGACTGGGTTTTTCTTCTCCTACACTTGATTCTTCATCCGCTATACTGGGTTCTTCTTGTTCTACCCTAGGTTCTTCTTCCTTACCACTGGGTTCTTCCTGCTCTACACTGGGTTCTTCATTCCCTCCACTGGGTTCTTCATGCCCTTCACTGGGTTCTTCATGCTCTAAACTGGGTTCTTCCTGTTCTAAATTGGGTTCTTCATTCTTGATACTGGGTTCTTCCTCCTCCACACTGGGTTCTTCCTCCTGTACCCCGGTTTTTTCATCCGCATCAGTTGGTTCTTTCTGCTGTTCACTGGGTTTTTCCTCATCTACACTGAGCTTTTCCCTCTCTACACTGGGTTCTTCATCCGCTACACTGGGTTCTTCTTGTTCTACACTGGGTTCTTCTTCTTTACCACTGGGTTCATCAACTTGTACCCCAGAGTTTTCTTCTTCTACAGTAGGTTCTTCCTCCTGTAGACTGGGTTTTTCTTCTTCTACACTGGGTTCTTCTTGTTCTACACTGGGTTCTTCTTCTTTACCACTGGGTTCATCAACTTGTATCCCTGTGTTTTCTTCCTCTACAGAAGGTTCTTCTTCCTGTAGACTGTTTTTTTCTTTCGGTACACTGGGTTCTTCAACTGCTACACAGGGTTCTTCTTCTTTACCAACTGGTCCTTCATTCTCTACACTGGGTTCATCTTGTTCTGTCCTGCGTTCCTCCCCCTCCACACTGGGTTCTTCAACCTCCACACTGGGTTTATCCTGCTCTAAACTGAGGTTTTCTTGCTTTACACTGGGTTCTTCTTGTTCTACACTGGGTTCTTCAATCTCTCCACTGGGGTCTTCCTGCTCTAAACTGGGGTCTTCCTCCTGTACCCCCAGTTTTTCGTTCTCATCAGTAGGTTCTTTCTCTTGTTCACTAGCTTTTTCCTCCTCTACACTGGATTCTTCCTCCTGGCTACGGGGGTTTTCCTCTTCTACACTGGGTTCTTCCTCCTGTACACTGAGTCTTTCCTCTTCTTCCTCTTGCCCCAGTATACCATTGTAATCATCATATTCATACTGTAAAACAAACCAAGACAGTAGTTATTTTGTTGCTGAGAGAGTAAAATTGATGTTAGAGCACAGTGTGAGAACAATACTGATGTTCTTTAATTGTGCAGATGGGCTGGAATCTCCTGAATGTTTTAGGAATGCTGATGCTCATCCACAAGTAAACAGAGACGTCTTTGTGTGGCGCACAGTACCTCATCAGAGTCTTGGAACTTGGAGGCTTCTATAACGTCCATATCTTCTCCGTATATATCTACAGACTACACAAGGCCGAAGATTGAGCAAATGACATAGTTGCATTAAAAGCAATAGTAAAACATTTTGTGCAATTTCCCCTTCACCCCAAAGGTTTGCACTGGAGCTACAAGGCCAATCTGAAGAGTGGAAGTCTACCTGAGATGACTCAACAATGTGAGACAAGTGTGTGAAGATTTAGGCATTTCACAATGCGAATTAGTGTCCATAAGCCTCCTTTACTTGTTAGCTACATAAGCCTTATAGCTTCAGTGCAAAATGAAAAAACAAACATGCTTTGGCTACTATATTAAGTGAGAAAGGCTTTGACAAAACGATTTCCCACCTGCATGTCATTTTCAACATCACTGATCAAGTTGCTCCTCTCTGTGAAGTCTTTATTTAGACTGAAAAGAGAAAAGACGATTTTTTAAATTAAATGTACTTCTACAGAGATCCTGGCTTTTAAATAAAAAAAATCAGGTGAAGAAAAGCTCATTGACAAGGCAAAAGGAAGAAGCCCTCAGACAAAGTATTTTTTTTTAGAGTAAAACCATCCTACACTGGATGGCAGACATCAGCGTAGTAGGGGAAGCACAGAGGAGTTGGGTAATTTATCCATCAATTGGCTTTTTTGTTTGCTAAACACAGAGCCTAAAGTACTTAATGGTGTGGGAAAATAACATAAGATGTGATCACTTCACTACAAACGGTCAAAGTGGTGAAATACATCTTTAAAAGCCAGAGTGGGTGGATTTTAAGAACCACCCTCTCTGATAGGTCAGGGCTGTTTGACTGACATGCAAATCGACCAGTCACAGAATCTACAAGTACAGCTCCGCATTCTCCTTTAAGCATGTTGAGCTGTCTAATGATGTTGTGTTAGCAGCTGTTTGAAAAGATGAGGGACAGCTTCACATGACTCAGAGGAAGCATGTGCTAGGGTTCTTCCTTCCAGTGTCAGTGGTATCATGTTATTGGGGGAATTCTAGCTAGTGGGTGGACTTTGAGATGACTAAAATGGGGACAACATCAGACCAATAAATTTGACTTGGTGATTACTTTGCATATGAATAATTCATAATGCTGTCTTTAGTTGATTCTCCACAGGGGGGAGCAATAGGCACTCTTTTGTGTGGCAGTCTGAAAGAGAGGAACCTTATCTGGATCTCACAAATAGTTACAAATTAAAGCAAAGCAAAGTGGACCCTTATAGTCACACATGAACACAGCACAGCACACAGTGTGAACTCCTTTGTCTGGATTAAACCCATTCAACAAGTGAATCAAGGGGCAGCCAGTGACGCAGCACCCGAAGAGCAGTGTGTGGGGGCAGTACCTTGCACAAGGGTACCGTGGTACCACTAGCATTCCTGAGATTCGAACCCACAGCCTTTTGATCACAGGGGCATGTCCCTATCCACCAGGCCACCAGCTGCCCCATCAATTACATGTTTGGTAATAGCTTGATTAATTACTAGATTTCTAGATTATCATCAAGTAATCCATGCAGTGTTAAATAAATTGATTGATTTGAGGATGATGATTCAGCTGCATTGATTTAGGTATTAGGACTTACTGTAGCAGAATATTACAAAAACATTTGACAAAATTCTTACTTATTTTTGGCCAAAAAGTGAAAAAGCAATTAGCTATTATTTTTAGCCTTTAAATGATTTTATTCCAATACTGTGTTCAGTGTATCTTTAAAAATGATTCCGAATTCAATCAAATTTGGGAAATGTGGGACTTCATGATGCACTGAATCTTTTTTTATTGAATTGTATATGAGCCTACTCTACTGAACAGAGTGTTCAGGTATTACAGGTCAGTGATCATCAATGTTCATCCTAATAATAATTTTAAAGAAACAGCACTCACTCTCTGAATTTGCTCTCTGAATTGGCTTTCTTCTTTCCTGTCATTGCAGATAAGAAATGATATCATTAGAAGCATTATGCATTCAATAAAAAATCTGAGATACAAATAAATTAAAGGGTTCATACAAGGGAAACACAAGTTATCACAGTGTAAGTTTGCACTCGCCAGTGCACATGATCCATATATAGAAACTTAACTGCATAAACTGCTTGTTTTGAATTCCCTGTTTTTGTGATGTCACAGAAACCAACAAATCCTCCTCTCTGGCCTACATACGTTTAGCCCTGCATTATGATAATGATTTTTGTGCATGAACCCAATAAAATGGAATAGAAAAAGAAAAAGGGATTTTTGTAGGATTTGAGCCCCTAAAGATGAATCCTTTTGACTGTAATGTCATAAATAATACAGTGATATGTATCAATGAGATACTTACGTAACACCACCCCATAAAGACAGCAAACTGTCACGCTGATAATCACCAGACAAAAACAGGTGAAAACGATGATCACCACCTTCAGTGGAACTCTGTTTAGGACTAAAGCGTAAAAACACTGATAAACTCTCCTTTAATAAATGATATACAATCTGATCTGTACATTATAGCATCCTTAGCAGCGTTTTATTGTGTCATTTTAATCTATTGTTTTATTTATTTCTTTGTTTGTTTATACCACAGGTCAGAAGTCCTGAAGTTTGGGCCCATTCTCGGATCTTTTATGTTTTCATTATTATTACAAGAGAATAAGAGAAAATGTAGCTTACAATAGACTCTGTCAGTGCAGGCTAATGGATGAGAAAGCTCTGAAACAAAGACACTCAATAACGGCAGTATACGCGAATAATTTGTAATAATACTTTGTAATAATTCTGACAAATTCTGCTCACCAAGTCTCAGCATTTATTAAGATTTGCTTTTGCATTAGTTCCTTGTACTGTAATGGAATAGTCCACCATTTCAGCCTAATCTCTATGTGCCACATCTATAGAGTACGGTTAGTTATCAGTTCTAATTTTATTTCCTGGTACTCACACAAGAACAGAAAATCTGTGCAGCTGAAACACACTTGTACCTAAAGCCTATAGGGGGGTACTGAATTAGGCCTGTATATAGTCTTGCAAAAGAAAACTTTTATTAAGTTGTCAATAACTTTGTATCATTTATTTTTAAGAGGTCTAATCTTCACAGGCTCGTCTTTGCATCGTGTTTCTGAAATGTTCGAAACTTGGATAAACTCTTATGGGCTTGCATTAGTCAATTCAAGGTTCCCTTACCTTCCTTACTGATCATTTGTTTTTGACTGGACAGTCTGGTGCCATTAAATGCATCTGCTGCCTCACAGTGGTAGAAGCCCTTAGTGTCTGGGTTCAAATTGAAAGGGAAGAACGACCCCTGATTCTCCAGCCTAGTGTTGTTGATGAACCAGTAGTACTGTGGAAAGCTTCCCCTCTCCACACTGCACTGCAGGATCACACCTGAGATCACGAAGTTCTGAGCCACAGTTTCCATGCTCATGCTCACAACGCCCCCAACTGACTCTGTTTGGGTGACACAACAAACAAAGATCATCAACATTTTGCAATGTTCTCTTTCACATTTCTCACAATCAACCTGTGAAATTGTAAAATTGTAACTTTTCTATTCAATGTGGGGATCCACACTTCAACAAAACAACAAAACAACAAAACAAGCAAATACAGCATTTCTAACTGGTGCCTTTTTTAATAAATCAAATTCAAGAGAAACGAAAACCAAAACGTAATAAAATCTTCAAAAATGGCATCATTTTAACACAAGTTTAAAAAGCTGGTTTTGTGGTAATTTGCGGATTTCCTATTTTTATTTTTTTGAGACGAACCTTACAAATGAATGCACAGTAATCTCTAATATTCTGTGCTTTTGTATCAGTCCTAAATAAAAACAAATATAGAAAATTATTTTTCGAAATAAAGAAAATAATTTGCTTTCCTATATTGTGTGTGTGTGTGTGTTAGACAATGTTTTGTTACAATTAAAGTTTGTACACAGTGGATCACAAATGTACCTAAAGGAACTGCTTAGACAAAAGTGGAATATATTGATATCTCTACTGGAAAATAATTACCTCCATGTAAATTTCAACAAATTTTCAAAAATTGTTCACAGTGATGGAGAAAGAATCCCTACGTCTGAATGAGATTAATACCTTTAATATCTCCTTTACAGAAATGGCATGAAATGGTTATGAATACACTGTTGGATGCCCTGAAGACATATGTAGGTGCACTGGTGACTTTGGAGTGGAAATAAAAAGGCTATATTAGTGTTGTAGCTATTGTTATCCCTAGTTTCCACCATGTAAAAAAGTCTAAGTAGGTCATTTTTTCATATGATGTTTTTGACAAAAGTGGAATGTTTTTGACAAAAGTGGACAAAAGTGGAATTCCACCTGTAATGGACTGTTACTTATATGGTGAATATTTTACACATCAGTGTTTTATTAGGACTATTTATTTATTAGGACTATTAGTCTAAACTCTCCAGTGTACTAATCTCAACAGTGGACCATTGGTCCATATAAGCCTACACCGAGTCCTTTTCAGTTTAAGTCTGTGAATGTCTTCTGCATATTAATTCATTCTGCTTTTGTGTGTGGTCCACATACCCACTGTGATGTTCAATGGTTTACTCATGGCCATTCTGGTCCCATGAGTCACCTGGCAGTACACCAAGCCCATGTCCTGGTCTGGAGTAATTGACACCATGAATTTGGCATTATAAAGCGTTGTGTTTACTTCCTCAACAATGCTGACGTTGTTTTTGAGAAGTCTGAAGATTACGGGCAGAGGTGCCTTTTTCAACCTGCATGTCACATAAGCGTTGTATTCTCCGTTGTCATTCAGATCAACTTCAAATGAGATTTTGACATCTGAGAGATGCTCTGTGTTTGGTACAGAGGTGTGCAAGAGAGGGAGAGAGAGAGAGAGAGAGAGAGAGAGAGAGAGAGTCAAGTAAATTGTCAAGTAAAATAACAGGCAAGGTCTCATTAGTTAAATTGCAAAATTAGTGTCATGCAAAGAACTGAAAGTTCAACACTTCAATAATAAATCAGATTTCTATTTTAATGCCATGGAAAAGGGATTTGAAATACACAAGAAATGTACATGAAAGAATTTGTCCATGCATTTTATATATTAGTAAGTTATATATTTTTTCTGTGTTCAGTCCAGTATAATCCAAAACATTGGATCTTTACTGGGATTTCATTTGTTGCCATGGTGTCATTATAGCATCAAGCACTGTGATACAATACTTGGTTTTAGTATCAAAGTTAAAATTGTGCTATCATGACAAACTTATTGATAGTCTGACTGCACTGAGCAAAGCAATGCTTTGAGTGAACTTTATTAAGTAAAATAATCTCATAATTTTCACATGATTGCATTATTTTACATTATGGCAAATGCTGCCAGAAGTTAATAGGAAACATTTAAAAGAACAGTTTAAAAGAAAAGTCTCTCTTCCACTCACCCTAGATGTAAGTTAGCCAAGACATGTTTGGTGCTCAAATTTTGCTTCTTTAGCACAGCAATGGAGCTATGAGGCTAATATGGCAACCACTAGAAGTCAATAGTCACCCAAATATTTTCCTACCTAAAACGTCTTTCAACATGTTCAAACCATATCCAACTCTTCATCAAGGTGGTGCAGACTTGAGGTTTGGTGCAGGTTTCAGTATGGCTTACTGTGAGCTGTAAAACTGAGCAAAACTTTAGCAAGCAACCGTTTTAACACAACAGGGTCTGTTTTCACAATCCACCTCAGGAACAGGAATGCTGATCTAGAATCCGTTTTTGCAAAACCATTGTAAGAATGGAGGAATATATTCCAAGGTCAGTCTTATTCGAAAGTCCCCTCGGTAGCATTAAGCCAAATAAGCAAAATATAGACCCCAAACATGTCTTGGCTGAAGAACTACACTGTAGTAAGCGGATAATTGTATAAATATGATTTTCCACCAAAATCACCTTTTTAGTGTTGATAAAATAAATATGAATCCAAAAACAAACACTGCATTACCTTTTACGTTTATATGCAAGCCATCAAAAGTGCTTTTGGAGAAGTCTGTGCCATTGAAAACGTTTGAAGCCACACAGGCATATTCGCCACTGTCCCTGTCGGAGAGGTTCTGAATGGTCAACGACTTCTGAGACGTGTTATCGCTCAGCTGAACCGGCGCATTGTTCAGGAACCACTCATAAGAGACATAAGTCCCGGAAGTCACCTCACAGTGCAGAGTAACACTGTCTCCCTCCCAGAGATCATCAGTCCGTCCGTCTGATTTGATGTGTGCTCCTACTATCTTCTCTGAAACACAGCAATTCACCTGTTATTTAAACATTACTTCTGTCTGGAGTTATTACTGTCATTGTGTGATGTACAGTACTGTGCAAAAGCCTTAGACCCCTGAAAAATGTGATTTCAGAAATACACATATCTATGGGAAAAATGAAAGATGGTTAATAATCCATAAGTTACTAATAGAGGAAATCAAAATAATTAAAAATACTAAAGATCTGATACAGAACTGATACAGATCTACTTTGCTGTGAAAAAAGTAATTTATCTGGGCAGGAAGTACTTACCAGGTAAAACAAAATGTGTTTTTTATAATAGAGTAAATCAAAACAAACACTGGAAAATGTGAGTGTGTTAGCTTAGTAATTGCTGGAGATTTTCTCAAGGAAGCCCAGTTTCTGCAGATACCTCCACTGCCTGCTTCCATTAATCAGTGCCGCATTAAGGCAGAACATGTGATGATGAGTGCAACCAGAAGATCAGGACCCAAACATTCTCTTCTAACCAATACACCTTTGAGTTAAGCAAAGGTTGAACTATTTAATTCAATCAATTATTATTATTTTGAGAAGGTTTTTGCCTAAAAGTCATAAAGGCATTCATGGCTGAGAGGTATATTTTTTTCCTGAATTTTTAGTCACCCTGGGGGGGTGCCAGCCTACCATGCATGTCTTTGGACTGTGGGAGAAACCCGGAGACCCCGGAGGAAACCCACCCCACCACGAGGAGAACAAGCAAACTCCACACACACACAAGACCAGGACCCGGATTCAGACCCCCAACCCATGAGTTGTGAGGCAACAGTGCTACCATGGGGCCGTTTCCTTTAATATTACACTCAAAATTCAGGACATTTTGGAGAATTAATAAACAGGTTTTGAAGACATCATGAACCCTGGTTCCATTCACCACCACTGTAAAGATTCATTATAATAAACAAATAAAAACGTTTTTTTAACTCACCAATAACTCTGAAGCGCACTGGGTCACTGTAAGTCGGCGTGATCTGTGTGTTGTTGTGTCCACTTGCTTTGCATATGAGCATTCCATCATGAGTATGTCTGACAGATATAGAAAACTCTCCAGTCTCTCCAGTAAGGGCAGTGTACTCCCAGATGGCCTTCGTAAAGTCACCTTCTTTAAAGAACTGATACTGAACCGGCAGGTTTTCTGGGACCGTATCTGCTTTGCACTTAATCTCCACAAGACTTTTCTCGGTGGCAGCGTGAGGAATCACAAGCACAGGTTTGCCTAATGTCTGACCATCTGGAATAAGAATGAGCATGGACACACTAAAGCAATGACTTTAAGATGAACACTAATATAGCACTTAGTAAAAGGTTTTGTGCTTGCACATATAACATGTCTATTCTCTGCATTTTTTTGAATGTAGGTACTGTTTTAGGTTGAATAAAGATATTGTGTTTAGGTATCAACACTCAAGGCTATTTATTTGAAGTATTTTTCTGAGAGGACATCAAAACACTTCTGCAAAGCACTTCTGCAATGTTGATCTTGCACTTCTGCTGTGTCCCATCGAAGGAGGCGCACACGCAGACTTCCATTTTCTTTCTTTTCCTTTTTTTAAACACAAAACAATCCAGGGAGGAGGGTCAATACTCTTTACAGAATCCAAAACAGGAGATGAGCACACAACTAAGGAGTACTGTGAGGGACAACAGACAACTGAAACAGGACGCAAAGCTAACTTAAATACAAAACCAACAAATCATATGAACCAATCACTAACAGCATTTAACCAAAATACAAAACAGCAGACGTGAACATGGTCTATAACCCCAGTGTCAACTGAAAAATCCTTTAGGTAAATTAAACAATGGCGGCCTCTAGCGGCTGCTGACTGGGATGTTACATACTCTTATTAAATAAAATCTTATTACTTGGTTGCATATCCCTAGCTTGCAAAAACTGCCTATAATCCAAAGACACCAAATGTTTTGTTTCATTGGTTATGTCTTTCCAGACTTTTAATGCAGCTTGTAGTTGTGTGTTTTGCAGGGTTTCTTTGTTCAGTTTTCTTCAGGAGGTTAAATGCATGTTGCACTGGGTTAAGATCTGTCAGTGGACTTGGCTCGTCCAAAACCTTCAATTTCCCACCAATGACAGTGTGTTCTGGATCATTGTCTTCTTCCCTATTAGTTTGCATGTGTTTCTCTTTAAGCATGCATACAATACAGAGACTTCAGAGTTCCTTATATTATCAACATGAGTCAATTTTTTTTATCATCAGTAAAATGACTGAGCCAGAAGCTCCAGAAGCAGTTTTGCAAGCCCAAGCCATGACACTATATCTGCCATGCTTTGCAGATGAGCTTGTATGTTTAAGATCATAAACTGATCCCCTCGTTCTCTACACATTGGCCTTTCTTCTTTTTGGTAGCGGTTAATCTTTCAGTCCATAAAACTTTGCTCCAGAACTGTTGTGGCTCATCTCTGTACTTTTCTGCAAGTTCCAGTCTGGGTTTCCATTGTTTACTGATGTTCATGGTGTTACTGACTGCTTCTGGGGTTATCTTTACTGCTCTCTGCATTTATCTGTAATCAGTTGTTGTATTCCTTGGTTTGTTTACTGTTGCTCAGTACGCAACAGGCTGTGGCCAATGTTTTTGCAATACATTTGATAGATTTTTCCCTTTACTCGGCTTTCTCCCATATACAGCTCTCTGGTCTTTATGTTGGTTTACCCTTCTTAACTACAAATGTAGTTAAGCTTAATCTGAAAGTTAAGGGCTACTTAATGATTAAACAATCAATCTTCTATGACACAATGATTGCTTTTGCTTTTATAATTTTGCTTAATGCTAAAATAGAAAAAGCAAAATAAGCCCAGAATATTATTTATTTACATAATTAACAATAGTACCCACTACTTTAATTCTTTAAATGAAAGCTCAAATTTTACATTGTCAGATATAACATTGCATAGAACATTTCTCAGCCAATCACAACATGAACAGAATCTGTTCATGCGGTCACTTACCTGCACCCTGCCATGTGCCACAGAACCCTAGTGGAAAAAGAAACAAGCCATAAAACATAGACAAAATGAAAAGATAGAAAGATAGAGAGAGAGAGCGATGGATTAAAATGTTTACCCATAAGGACCAGCAGAAGTTCTAAAGTAAAAGTCATTTTGTCCAATAAGATGTATCCAATATAGCCGTTTATGTCCGAAGGCGTTAATGTCAGATTGTTAACATTAGTGGAGCATAATTAGGCCAGAAATGATGACACATATAGCGGGAAAGCCCACACACACATGGACTCTCGTGCACACTATGCGGGACACACCTCACTTGGGTCAGTGCTGGACCTGGCACACCCCTAACTCTCTCTCCATTTCACCGTGTGCACTGGGCTGATAGGAGGGCTCCTGTTTACGCCCTGCTGCCACAAACCAAAGAAAAACCCAAAGTCAGGAACGGTCACATTACAGTTCACTGCACAAGATTTATTTTGTTAAAAAAGTGCCATTACTCAGTGAATATGAGGAAAACTGGTCAAACATGGTGGCCTTGTGCCCAAGGCTTAAAATATTAATTTCCAAGTCAAAGCTGTCAGTGTTTTAAACTGAGTTTTGACCTTCATAGTCTTAGGCACAAACCCTGGCTGGATGTGCTGGAAGTTCAAGGGCGTAGCTCACAGGGCCCTTTAGGCTTCAAAATCTTCATGCTTTTCTCCAGTGAACAGCTCTCTGCTCTTCATATCGGCCTACCATTCTTAATTACAAATGCAGTTTTCACAGGTAAAAGTCAAAGCTTAAACCAAGAGTAAATATCCAGAGAACATTTTGATTTACCAGTCAATCTTATATGTGACACCTGGGTAACAAGAAACACCTGTCAGCTTGTGATGTTCTGGGTGATTTGGGTGATACAAAATGTTATATGTTCTATGTTGTTTAACATATCGTCACTGTCGGGCGGAAACCTCAAATGTCCAAAACATCCCAAGCTATTTTCAACACTTTTCATTGGTTAATAATTTCTAAATTTTACAGACCCACGTGGAGACTGACCAATAGTATCGATTAATGAAATAAAACAACAAAGACCAAAAGTGGAGTTACGAGGTTTCCGTCCGACAGCGACGATATGTATATGTAAATACCAGTAAATAAAGGCTGAAACTGAAAAGGCTTTGCATTCAACTGTAAATGTAGGGTGTGAGAGGGTGTGTATGATGTGTTTTTATAAAGTAAATGGACAAACAAATAAGCCTAAAATTAAAACTAATAATGTATCTTTTTACTTCAGTTATGTAGGTTTCCCCAGTATGCTCTCCACATATGTGTGTGTGTGTGTGTGTGTGTGTGTGTGTTTAAAGGGGTATTCCATTTCTGCATCATTCAGTCATTCAGACTGGTTTGATTTGAAACCAGCACAGTGGACAGGAACCAGTGGTTGCCATGTCTACAGTGCAAATACGGCCAGTTTATTTACTCTCCTGAAGGAATAGAGATTATCTCCAGAAAGACCTGTGCATCTACACAGTCTACAATGTATCAGACCTCAGGCAGTGTATTTAAAATATGATGCACTGTGAGATTAAAGGCATTCTGTTAAATTTAAGGTATTAGCCTCTCCTGGAGGCTGGTTCCTGTAAAGTAAAGAGTTGGTAAGTTTCCATGTAGTGAAACACTTCACCTTAAATAGTTGTGTAGTTTTGTTGTCATTTTAATCACTGAATAATGGAATTCTCCTTTAAATATTTTGAGGTATTGACAACAAGGTCCGATGGTGAAGTGATTCTGAGTTGAAACCCAAAACATTTGTAATTTGTGGTGGTGTTTTAATAGCATGAAAAACAATTCACAGCAATAGAATTAAAAAACAATTTTTGCATAAGTAGGTTTTAACATACTTGTTTATTAGCACAGTATCATAATCATGGTAACAAAAAACAACATGATATAGATTTTAATGAGGAAATCAGTAAGCTGGTACAGGATCCACCTGTAAGGCAGCTCTTTAAGGGGGTGTTGTTCAAAGCCGCAAGTCTTTCAGATCCTTGTTCAGAGGTGACACGTCTACAAGCCTGCAACTCCTCTTGCCTCATTAGAAGCTGCTGTGAAATAGTGGAAGATGAAAGAAAGGGAAAATAAAAGCATACTTGAGTCATTAATGTACTGATGGGACTAAACTGGGAAGCTGAAAGTATGTCAGATATCACATGTACTTTATACGATGGATGGATGGATGGATGGATGGATGGATGGATGGATGGATGGATGGATGGATGGATGGATGGATGGATGGAT
>JBBPDC010000038.1:1232956-1267950 GCA_037974485.1 Hemigrammopetersius urotaenia
CCCCCCCCCCCCCCCCCCTGTCTGTCTGTCTGTCCCAGGACGCAGTCGTGGAGCGATCCTCTCACAGTATTATAACCGCACAATGCAATTGTGCAGACGCAGACAAAGCAGACCATCCATCCGCTCCTTCTCTCATTCCGCTCGGCCCAGTATCTGCGGTTATCGTGTGGAGACAGATGCTGTCAACTTTGAAAGGGAGGGTAAGGGAGCCCTTTGTGTGTGTGTGTGTGTGTGTATATCAGAATCAAAAAAATTTTATTGATCCCAGGTGAAATTGCTTATACTACAACTGCTTAGTCACACAGAGATCCAGAACTAAAAGTCTAAAATGCAAGTTCAGTAAAAACTCTCTTATGTGAGTATAAGACAAACTTGAATGTGTTGTATGTTTATTTTAATTTTAAATCTATTTTAAAAAACACTTTTATAGTAATTTTGTATGTTTTTGTATCGTATAAAATTCTATATTATTTGCAAAATGTAATCGAATCGTCAAATTTAAGAATCTGTTTCTGAGAAGTCACTGTTGGCTCAAATAATTTTCTCTGAGATCAACAATCTGCTCATCATGTCCACCGTAGTTTGCTTCATCCCCTGCTTAAACACACGTGATAATTCTGGAAGTTAACGGGAGTTGAGTCAGGTGTGTTTGAGAGTAGTTGAAAGCAGATGTAGTGTTGAGCGACTGGTAGTCTGTGTAAATGATTAGTTTGTCTTTGTATGTGTGTGTTTGTGTAGAGAATAAGAGGGAGCGTCTAGTGAATAACTTGCAGAACCTGTCTGAGGGTGATCGCGTGCGCATGCTGAGAGCCATTCCACTGAACCTGGCAGAGAAACAAGAACTCAGGTGTTTTTTCACTCTCTCACAAGCGCACACACACACACACACACACACACACACACACACACACACAATATCTGTAATCCTGTTTCAACTGACTATTCCAATATAGGAATAATGCAAAAATGTGCAGAACTTAGACACCCATTAAATATTACTTAAAAAGTTATAGAGTTTATTTACTCGGAAAACAATAATATTCTAATAGTGGTACACTAAAACATCACTAAATGCATTTAAGATATTTTTAACCATTGCTTAATTGCAATTGTATTTAAGTTGTCAGAAATGACTTCAAATTATGCATAAAAGTATGTATGAATTACAAATATTAAGTGAATGTTTTTTTCATATATACTTGTTAAAAGTACACTTAAATAGTATGTAAATAAATTTTTGGAAAGCCAAAAAAAATACAAGCCTGGAAACTCCAACTACCTTACATGATTAAAAATCTTTTGTAATACAGCCAAGTTTTGTTACCTTTTAGTGTATTTGTGTTTAGTTATTCTAGAGTGCTGTGCTTTTGAATGATTTATATTAACCCATTTTGTGTGTTTTTAAATAATGACTTTTATCTACTTCAAACCAGATTTAGCACTGAAAGCATAGATGAATAGATGCCCTCACTGTAGGCTGTATTGTATGTTGGTATGTTGGGGGGTGTGTGTGTATCGTTGCTCTGTGCTTTGTGTGTTGGACTCATCCTCTCTCTCGATTGCAGACGCCTGGCCTTGAATAAAACTGACCGCTCCCTCTCCCGCAAGATCCCTTGCTGCAGCCAACTCAAATATTACATCATCATTGTGAGTCCACTACACAGCAAGCCTCACTGATTATATAAGACAGGAAGTCTGAAGTCTTTGTTAATATTTGTTTCTGTCAAAGCGTTTGCTTTTGCCATCTAATTCCTTAGGACCTGGGTTTGTTTTGCCACTGACAGTCTGTCAGACTCTCTGTAGTGTTTTTCTCTGTGTCCCAGAACTCGGAAATACTGTACTGTCTCAGAGCCTTAATTGGCCTGTAAAGATGAGTCATGGGTCTTTCAGGCTCAAGAGTGTTGGCAGTTGTCCAAGTTTTGGCCTCTTTTTTTTATCTCTCAGACTGAATTCCTTCATCCAGCATGTTAATTACAGTGCAAGAGATGAAAAAAAGGCTGAAATCTGAAGTCTTTGAGGTCTATGTTAACTTTTTCTTTTTCTTCTCTTTCTTTCTCATTCTCTTTTTTTTCTCTTTTGTTGCTGTCTCTCACCTCTCTTCTCTTTCTTCTTCCTCGTTCCTCTTTCTTTTGCTCTCTCTGTCACTCTCTTTTCTTCTGTCTTATCTCTTCGTTCCTCTTTCTCTTTCTCTCTTTCTCTCATCTTTCCTCTCTCTCTCTCTCTCTCTCTCTCTCTCTCTCTCTCTCTCTCTCTCTCTCTCTCTCTCTCTCTCTCTCTCTCTCTCTTCTTTTCTGTCTCACTCCCTCCTCTTTCTCTCTCTCAGGCCTTTAGACAGAGCTGGTACAGCTGGCTGTCGTTCCTTTCCTCTCTTCAGTTGTGGCAGACGGCACTGAAGAGAGTGAGTGGCCGCTTCGGTACGGGCGTCCTCTCCTACTTTGTGTTTCTGAGGACCCTCCTCTTCTTCAACATTTTCCTGCTCCTGGTGCTGAGCCTATTTCTGGTGGTCCCACAGGGAGCGCGGCCCCCCACGCTGTACCAAACCACTCGCTTCTATAGCCTTGAGCTGCTCACCGGGGCGGTAAGACCAAGCTCAGCTGCTCTGGAATGTGATACTTCAGCCAAGAGCTTATTTACACTTAGCCACTTTTCCATAGGTAAACAGGATCCATGCTGTACATAAAATGCATGTAAGTTGCAGCACGCTTTTATGGTGACAGTGTCTCCGACACACCAACAGCACAGTTCTGTCTTGATACAATGATTCTTGCAGGGTTAGATAAATCCCACTAAAATTTATCTTCAGTTCAAACAGGTAGAAGTGCTTGTACTCGTCGACTTTCCATGTTTTTTTTTTGCATGGACATTAAATTAAAGTGTAGATGCAATCGGCAATCAGCTCCATAGCATGGATTTATATACACAATTCCTTAGACTTGTATGTAACTTAGAAAAGCAGCACCAATGTAGATCAGATGTCTGTCTCTCAAACAGAGCTGCTGTCACAGGGGCCGGCCCTAGCCGGCTCCAGTGATTTACCTCGGGGCAAGGACAAGGCAGGAAAACAGGGATCCATGCTGTGGTTTTACTTTTATTAAACAAAAACAAAACAAGAACAAAAACCTGGCTCAAGGGCCGCTGCAAACATGAACAAGAAACAGGGTGAAAATGAGGCGATGGACTGACAACTGAGTGATATACAAACAGAACTTAAATACAACCAGTCATTAAACACAGAACACAAAACATCTGAAACCAAACACGTGACACCAAACAGACACGAGAATCAAAATAAAAGTCCCCAAAATGCCATAACAAAACAGAACAAAAGCAGTGACCCCTAACGGTCACTGGCCGAGCCGTGACAGCTGCCTTTAAGTGGCTAGGTAAAAAGACCATGTGGATTGGATAAAAATGCAGATAGAATATGCATGACATGATGAATACAGAGGACAATTCTGCAGATTTTAATTGTTGAGGTGTAACCAGTCATGCACTGGGATTTGTTGAGAAATTGTAGAGAAACTTTCCTCACAGTGGTGATTGGAATTGGGTTTGTGGCATTTACAACACAGATATTGCAGGTGAACCTAGTCAAGTTTTTACTGGTAACAATTATGATGGTAAAGGAAACTTTGGCAGTGTTTAAAGATACCTTTTTACTATGAATGACTTTTAAAAATACATTTTATGCCAATATCATAGTAACTATTGTAAAACAATGTCAGCTTACTAATAGCCATTTGATGAAATGCCTTTCTGTGAGTTAGATTTCAAAACCTATATTTCCTATATATATTTACCACAGCTGCTGTGAACATTTTTGGCCCAGTCAGTTTATTTTGGGTATAATAAGTCAAATTGTGAGGAGGCCAGTAACCTGTGGGCAATTTTACAATGAAATTCTAAGTCTGTTTCCCCCATTTCTCTCTCAGGGCTATTTCACTGACTCTTTGATGTACTATGGCTACTACTGTAACTACACCCTCACAAAGAACTGTAGTCAGGCAAACAGCGAGTCTTCCTGTGGCTTCCATTTATCCTACAACATGCCTCTGGCCTATTTCTTTACTATAGGAATGGCCTTCTTCATCACCTGCATCATCCTCGTCTACAGGTAACCTGCATCCTCAGCTACATAAATGTAGTCGTTTGAAGCAGTTGAGCCAGTTTGTTTCAAATGCACTGAACTTTTTAAACCTTGAAATGGAGTGAATTGGGTTAGATTCTGATAGACAGATTAGGTGTCCTTATTACATTCTTTCTGCTTGAAAATCCAAAATCTCAGCGTAATCTGTGTCTGTCTGTGTTCTAGCATGTCAAAGTCATTTGGCCAGAGTTTCCGAATTGACCGATCCAAAGGCCTGCTCGCTGTGAAAGTCTTCTGCTCCTGGGACTTTAAAGTCACCAAGAAATCCTCAGTCAGACTGCTGTTTGAGAACATCTCCACTCAGCTCAAAGTAAGGAATGCACACACCCATACATTCCCATTTATTTGAGATTCCAGAAATATCCATAGCAGGAATTATATCAGTTGAGAAAATAGTTTCATAATTGCAATAACTGCAAATAATTATGTTTCTCATCTGTTCAGATTTCAAGAAAGTTATAGAAAGGTATTACCCCAAGAAAGTTAGAGCTAATTTTAGTATAAGTTAATTATTCAATAAGATTCTTCCTAAACATGAATATTACATGATTTCCATAGGATGAACACATCTTCCACCAAATTAATATACACACGTACGTGAGTGTGTGTGTGTGTGTGTGTGTGTGTGTGTGTGTGTGTGTGTGTGTGTGTGTGTGTGTGTGTGTGTGTGTGTGAGAGAGAACTGAAATTTTCTACTTTGCTGTTGCACTATCAAGCATAGTCTATTTGGACAGTTATGGATTCTATAACATACATCAGTGAGCAACTCAGCCTCTGCAGATGGCTTGAAGGTCTAAGTTGGAAAATGTCTCAATGATGATCAAAATTGCGTTAATAAGTTCTCATTCAGCATGTTAAGTTTGACAGCCCTAATAAGGGATATATATATTAGTGGAAGTGCCTAAGAGAAAAAAGGGGAACATAGATAAAGAAAATGCGCTAAAAGTACAAACAAGATAGAAGTGATAGGGCTCTGCTAAGAAATGTGAACAAAAATCTGACTAAAACAGACACACAAGGATTAGTAGAAGTGGAAACTAGAGTGGAGTGGTAATAAATCATATCAGCCATATTTTTCACTGTATTTAAAATTATGGTTAAACACCTTTGAATGAATAACTTTTATGTACTTTTTTTAAGTACTTCCTGTAAGTGTATCTACCCTTTAACTTATTATGTTTAGTTAAATGTCTCTGAGACCTTCTGGAACAATGTGCAGTTTGGTTATTGTCACGGCAGCTTATTGTAGCTGAAAATGTGGCCAGACGTGGGGATGTGGAATACGTCACTGTGTAGCCGAAATCTGTGGGCATTCTTTTTAGACAACAGAGACTGTTCACAAACCAGTTTAGGAGTAGGAGTGCTGATCTTGAGTCAGGTTTTGTGATATTATCATAAATACAGAAGAACCTTATCCATGATCAGCCCTCCTTGCAGCTGCCTGATGAATACCAGGTGAAAGGGCTGCTTGTAGCAGTTACATTTGTTCATATTCCAAGCTGACGGTAAATTTATAATGTGCCTGAAATTACTTCAGTAAACCTGTGCCACCTTAATGAACTGCTGTTCTGTGTGTATAGGAACTAGTGGCTGAGGTGAACTGCCAGGAGGTGAAGTCTTCATTGCTTCAGCGCCTATGGACCGTGTTCATCCAGATACTGGCATGGTTGATATGTGTTGGCAGCACTGCAGCATGTGCCTACGCTGTGTACTTCTTCTCAGAGCACATGCACAAGGTCAGTTTGAGAGTGATGTGCTGCAGACACATTGTTTTACAGCTCATTGTTCTCGTCTTTTTGATCGTAATTAGCTTTACCAATTAGCTTTAACATTTGCTCTTCCTTTCAGTCTATTCTCAGTAGGAATGCATCTTCTGTAGCTGTCTCTGAATTCCTGAGCTGTGTGTGCATGTTCAGTCCCTCAAGGCTTTTGGAATGTTTGTATTTAAGCATTTGAACTTTCAGGTTTTCTCACACACTCTCTCTCTCTCTCTCTCTCCCGCCCTCTCTCAGGACTTGCAGGTCCGTGTTCGCATCTCCTCTAACACTACAGAGAGTCTCCTGAAGAAGGAGGCGAGTCTTCTGGCTCTCCCTGTGGCTGTATCCTCTATTAACCTGCTCTTGCCCGGCTTCTTCAACATTGTGGCCTGGATGGAGGAGTACGATTCCCCAAGCAAACGTAACTACGTTGCCATCTTCAGGTAGTCCTCTGCTGCTAAATCCACAACTTGATGTCTCTGCTTATGGAAGGCTTATTTACACTACAGATGAAACACATTTTCTGTTCCCAGTATGAATAGTGGAATACTGATACTGATTCCATATTTTCTTTCTATTTTTACATTTCCTACATTTTTCCCTCTGAGGTCCATAAAACTTTGTGTGAGCTTGTTTATCAAAATCATTTGTACCCAGACATTTCCCAACCATTCCTTATGCATTCAACCATTGTGCCTTTAAGAGCCTTGATCATTGCCAGTGACCTCTGTACTGCGTGTGTTGGGCCTCAATCAAAAAGCACTCCAGGCTGAAACAAAAGCATGTAAGCCTGCACAGGTGAGGGAGGAAAACCCCATCCAAATAAATCACAGTGCCCCCTGCATAACAGTTCCCAATTTAAACCCTGGACATATTTAAATATATATATATATATATATAAGTTTTAAATATATATATAAGTATATAAAAAATACGTTTTTGTGACATCACAGAAATAGAGCAATTTTTACAGCATAATTTTTATATGAACCATACAAACTAAAACATCTTTCTCTCTTACATCTTAAAAAGTGAAAAAAATCAGTTCACATTACAGTAAACCCCTGTGAAGTTATTCGTATTTTTTTCTTAGAACCTAACTAGTAATTGTTCATTTTGCGTTTCTTCAATAGTCGCAGATGCTCTTGGAATGGTCCTGGGCTGATCCTGACACCGGGGACTTCTCTAATCTCTAATTTACCCTAAACAAGATACTTCTAATTCAGTCTTACTTTCTGTTACTCAAGCTATTAATAAATATGGAGTGAATGCCCTCTGCAATTGGTCTAAAACTAGTGGTGGACCGTTATCAGCGTTAACGTGCTGCGTTAGTGTGAGACTCTTATTGGGCGAAAACTAAAAATATCGCCATTAATCTATTCACAAAGTTGGGTTGGGAGCTGGGTCTATACTACGCAAGCTACCTACTGTGAAACAGGGACGTCACTAGGATGGAAAGACAAGGGGGGCTTAGCCCCCAGGGTTGTTGGAAGGAATTAGCGTGAATAGACAGCTGAAAACTTTTCACCAAACCTTTCCTGTCACTTAAGGAAACAAGTAAAAGTTAAGCAGTGAACAGTTATGGACACTCATAGTATTGTTCTGTTGAACTGAGTACAAACGTCGCTACAAGAGAAATATTACTAATCGGGTTCTGGTTGCTACTCGCTAACAAGCAGCGCTGTGTAGCTCCGCATGGGTCCTAATGCTACCTACCTACAGCAGCTCCAACAGCCAGTACATCATTTTAATTCAATAGTGATAGCTAGACTTATTATTTTTAATTTCTATTCATAATCTTGTTTCTGTTTGTAATGTGTGTATCTGGCCTCAGTGATATCTTGTGTGAAATGTTTGGATATATAATTTAAAAATAGTATAAATAGAATGACTATATATTTAGGGTGGCTTGGGATCATTATGGGGGGAGGGGGCTTCAGACCTTCGGCAGAATTCAAATTAGCCATTTTAATCTAGATTAAAAAAAAAATCTATGCCCACCTCTATCTAAAACCTTTTATCCTAAGAATAATCAATGTATTTTTTTTAAATGTGTTTTTTCAATGTATTATCTCTGTCTTCTTTGTCAGGAATCTGATGCTGAAAGTGAGTGTGCTTGGGATGCTGTGTTATCACTGGCTGGGCCGGGTGGCATCAGACCCAGGGAGTGTGGGCCTGAAGGTGAGAGAATCACAGCGTATTTATTCTGTTACAACATCTGGATTTCCTCCTCCTTATGTTACTTTATGAGTTCATTCTATATATTTGGGGATAAAGAAAAGTAAAACTGACATTTTGTTGACTTTGAAATACTGACAGGGGTGTGTATGTGTCTATGTGATTTCCAGTGCTGGGAGACTTTTGTTGGACAGGAGTTATATCGATTCCTGCTGATGGACTTCATCTTCACAATGCTGGATACTTTCTTTGGAGAATTCTTGTGGAGGTGAGCTTCCTGCATTCCACACTACTCCTCAAACACAAACAACAATAGAGAGATGAGCAAGCGGTCCTCCATAAAAATATATGCTTAGACATGCCTTCCCTTCATTCAGGCTGTTCTCAGAGAAGGTTCTGAAGAAAGAAAGGAAGCCTGTGTTCGATATTGCGAGGAATGTTCTCGAGCTCATCTACGGACAGACGCTGGCTTGGTAACTACACATCCCATAATGCCATCGTATGGCAATGATTGACATAAATAAAGAGGGGTAAAACACAGGTTCTTGGAAGGAGAGAGCTTTTGTGGTTGCCCTCAGTACAGCATGTTGTACAGCAATTTAGTTTAATTTAATTGGCCGAATATACACAATTTTTCCCTAAACCTTAATTAGCCAAAATGTGATGTTTGGTTCTTTACTGTTAATAGCTATTCTAAAATAGATTTCTTTATGTGGTTTCTGACACTGTATGACAAGGCTGTTATTTCACACTGACTCTACACAGCAGGGTCAGGTATAAAGCAGTGACCACAGTGGGACAAGTACCAATGTCCATTATTTAAATTCAAAACATGATTTTTTTTTAATAACAAATTATTTTCCTGCTACAGAATGGTAAATAAAATGCATTTACATTTTATCATGCTCTTTTATGTACTACTCTGTGGTAGAAGAATACATTTGACATGTTTGACCCTTTTTAACTAATCTTATTTATATTTTTATTTGTTTATGTTGAAAAGCTGATGTCTTCCGTCGTTATTGATGAAGTATTGCGTTCCTATCAATTTGCAAGACGTTTTCCCCAATTTAGTTGTGCCCAGATCCACTCACCAGCTAGCACCCTTTTAGTAACATGATACCACCAGTGTTGGGAGAGGGAAGGATAGCATTTGAATCACATGAAGTGCAGCTGCATTTTTATCCAACTGTGCCTAACATCATCGGTTAGCTTAACTTCTCTGGAGGAGAACTGCTAACAGATGCCCACGCTGATCAGAAGAGGAGGGGAGTCTCCCCTCATTACTCAGAGCAGTTGATAGGGCTTTGGCCAAAAGCTAGAAACCACATAAGCAAGTCTATATGAGAATACTTAAAACTCAACCCAGTTTGCGGCAAGTGAATGGTGATGTAGGCGTGCAGTTTGCACACAGCTAACAGGTGGCTATGAGCTTCTGTTACTTGTTACCTATATTTAACCTCACTGCAACACTAAAAGCAGCTTGTCTGATTATAAAAAAAACTATAAAACAAAACAGCTTGTCTGACTATATTTGGAGTAAGTATTCATTCCACGACCTTAATCTGTAGACTTGCTGTCCTCTGCTAACGTGTTGTTTGTGTGCAGGTTGGGGGTGCTGTTCACTCCTCTTCTGCCCATAGTGCAGGTCATCAAGCTGCTCCTCCTTTTCTACATGAAAAAGGTGGGGCTGTTCATTATACAACCTCAATTCCAATGAAGTTGGGACATTGTGTAAAACGTAAATGAAAACAGAATACAATGATTTGCAAATCCTTTCCACCTATATTCAATTGAATACACTCCAAAGACAAGATATTTAATGTTCAAACTGATAAACTGTATTGTTGTTTTGCAAATATTCACTCATTTTGAATTTGATGCCTGCAGCATGTTCCAAAAAAGCTGGGACAGGGGCAGCAAAAGACTGGGAAAGTTGAGGAATGCTCAGAAAACACCTGTTTTGAACATTCCACAGGTGAACAGGTTAATTGGAAACAGGTGTTTGTCATGATTGGTTATTAAAGGAGCATCCCCAATATGCTCAGTTGGGGCGAGGTTCACCACTTTGTGAACAACTGCATGGGCAAATAGTCAAGCAGTTTAAGAACGTTTCTCAGTGTACAATTTCAAGGAATTTAGGTATTTCATCATCTACTGTCCATAATATCATCAGACGATTCCGAGAATCCGGAGAAATCACTGCACGTAAGCGACAAGGGCAAATACCAACATTGGATGCCCATGACCTTCAATCCCTCAGAAGGCACTGCTTTAAAAAACTTCATTCAGCAAAGGATATTACCATGTGGGCTCAGCAATACTTCAGAAAACCATTGTCAGTTAACACAGTTTGTCGCCTTGATCTATAAGTGCGAGTAAAAACTCTACCACGACGTCGTGACCCTCCGTTGTGACCATCCGGATTGTTAGCAGCGCAAAGCCAGCATCTGTGATGGTATGTGGGTGTTAGTGCCCATGACATGGGTAACTTGCACATCTGTGAAGGCACCAGTAAGGCTGAAATGTACATACAAGTTTTGGAGCAACATATGCTGCCATCCAAGCAACATCGTTTTCAGAGACGTCCCTGCTTATTTCAGCAAGGCAGTGCGAAACCACATTCTGCATGTGTTACAACAGCGTGGCTTCATAGTAAAGGAGTGCCGTTACTAGACTGGCCTGTCTGCAGTCCAGACCTGTCTCCCATTGAAAATGTGTGGCGCATTTTGAAGCTCAAATTCAACAACAGAGACCCTGGACTGTTGAGAAACTGTACAAAAATGGGAACGAATTCCACCTACACAGCTTCAACAGTTCCCAAATGCTTTTTGAGTGTTGTTAAAAGGAAAGGTGATGTAACACAGTGGTAAACATGCCCCTGCCCCAGCTATTTTGGATTGGAAAGTTTTGCAAAAAAACAATAAAGTTTATCAGTTTGAACATTAGATATCTTGTCTTTGGAGTGCACTCAATTGAATATAGGTTGAAAAGGATTTGCAAATCATTGTATTCTGTTTTCATATACATTTTACACAGTGTCCCAACTTCTTTGGAATTTGGCTTGTACATCCAAAAGCGCTTCTATATAGCCCTATAAAACGTACAATGAACCTTTCTTACTTTATTTTTGATCACTGAATCTCACTACTCTCTCTCTCTTTCTCTCGCTCTCTCTCTCGCTCTCATGTAGACGAGTCTGATGATGAATTGCCAGGCCCCCAGGAAGCCATGGAGGGCGAGCCAAATGACCACCTTCTTCATCTCCTTACTGTGTTTCCCATCTTTTATCGGAGCAGCAGTATGTGTGACCTACACCATGTGGACGTGAGTGGATCACTCATTCATACACATTAACACACCCACTCTCACACGTTTTTCTTTGAATTTACTTTCTCCTCATCGTCATCCTTTACACAATATTTTTAAGGGTGCAATTAAAAGCCAAAAGCCAAACTACACTTACTTGGTAGAACTGGTGATATTGATTATTCAATAAATCGGTGGATACCAAGCTTGGTCATGGGGATCTACCTTCCTGTGATGTCCCAGTCAATATCTGCCACACATGGCCCAGGTAATGTACCTAAGAGCCAAGGGCTGAACTGTCACTCTGGCCGATTTTAAAGCTTCTGTCACAGATCTGTTTAAGTAGAGTGACTGCTCATGAAACCAGACTGGTTTGGATCAAGGTCATTCTGAGGAATTCTGAGACCTGTTTGAAGACAGCCATACGAATAACTTTGGATAAGAATAGAAGCAACAAGATCGGCCAATAATTCTTCTTCAGCAAGGCTGATCAAATTTTAGCAGGGTCTTTTGGAGCAGAGGCTTGTAGGAAGTGTTCCAGAGGTAAGTGAGGCATTAACCACATGCATGATAGTAGGTATAGTGAGACAAGGGCTGGCCCTGTGTGATTCAAAGAATTGGCTACTGATGGCGGCCAGCTGTTTGGTGGAGGAGGCGAAGACTTCTGCTGAGAGGTTTGTGTCTGGCGGAGGTGGAGGAGGAGAGAGCAATGTTTTGAATGTAGAGAACAGGTTTCGAGCATCTGTGGTGCAGTGGTTCATTTTGTTGTGTCTTTGGTATCAGTGATGCTGGATGAACGTTTCGTTTTTATGGTCCGCTGGGTCGCTGGACTTTTGCTATCAGCTCTGAGATCAGTGCACAGCTCTCAAACTCGCTCATCTTTACTGGGTTATGTATTCACACAAGGAGGGCTTCTTCTGATGCTTCAGTCACGGCACTTGGTTAATATCTAGTGAGCTTAATTGAACTTGGCTGTTCATATGTGAGCAATGATGGGGCAGCATGGTTACTCTGTGAGCAAGTAGACGTCCAGGAGGAAGCTTCCTGATGAATGAACTCTGTCTGTCTGAGTGTATATACTAAGTTCAGTCTATTGGCTGATAAATATATATAAAATTAACAAATATCTGTGTTCTCCTGTGTCTCTGTGGAGCAGGATAAAGCCATCTGAGAGCTGCGGACCCTTCCGTGGCCTCAACACCATGTTCCAGGCGGGAAAGAGGTGGGTGGAGCAGCTGGCCAATGACGACCCGCGTTTCACTTGGCTCACCTGGGCTCATACATACCTGGTGGAGAACCCTCTCTTCCTCTTTGTCGCTGCCGGCATCTTCCTGTGAGTCACACTCCCTATTTTCTCTCTCACCCTCTTTTCATTTAAGTTAGCAATAAACATAGTGTAACTAGTTACCACAATGTTCCATAATTTCAGATTTGCTCATGTGGTTTATAATGTCATTAGGACTATATGGCAATTTTGAGAATGTTACATTTCTAATAATATTCAACTGTATAATTTCCAGACAAAAAAAATTTTCTCATGGTGTTTTCAAATGTAAAAATCCAAAACCACACTTGGTGTATTTTTATTACATGCATTCCAGTCACATTCATGGCTCGTTTGTTAGTTTGTGTATTTTTAAAAGTAATCCTGAATTGTAGCGCAATAATTTGACCAAATTTTGAATTTTATTATGCACAGAATCCTAATCACTGACTATTTTTTGTGAATAATAAAAAGAATAAAGTGTAGATGGTTGCTTAACAGTAGGTAGCTGATTAATTTGCGTTAATTAATTTGTTTTTCTTCTGCCAGAATTGTGATATACTTTCACAGCCAAGTGGTGGATGGGCAGAGGAAGATTATCTGGCTTCTGCAAGAGCAGATTGAAAATGTAAGATGCTTAAAAAGTCTTTAAAAAAATTTGGGGGGGAATCTGTAGTGTTATGTCATTTACAGAAAATGACCCCTTGCCAGTAATATGGTCAGAAAGCAGGGTTAATGATCAGCTGTGTGCTTGAGCACCAGAACCATTGTAGCTATGGGGGACATACTCACAGTTGAAAGACAATTGAAGATTCTAAATACTGTAGGTATTACTGTGTGAGCGAATGGTGTGTGCACGTGTGTGCGCCCCTCCCATGATTAGTCCTTGCCTCGCTCACATAGACCCCAGGATAGGCTCTGCGTACCCGTGAACCTAGTAATGGATTAAGCGGTTACAGAGAATAAATGAATGAATTAATGTTTGGTTCTTTAGTTTTGCATTGGAGCTACATTGGAGCTGAAATGTAATAGAAATCTATGTCATCCCAACAACGTTATCATGTGAATAGTGTAACTCACAACATTCTTGTGTCCAGGAGGGGGAGGACAAGAAGTTTTTGATCACTAGACTACAAGACATCCACGAACAGAAACGCCCACACTCCCCTCGGCGCATCAGGGGAGCCAGTGAGGTGAGCTGTGCAACACACACACACACACACACACACACACACACACACACACACACACACATATATATATACATACATACATACATACATATATATATATATATGTATATATATATGTATATATATATATGTATATGTATATGTGTGTATGTATGTGTATATATGAACCCTTGGAATTAATAACTGGTTGGCCTTGGCAGCAACAATCTCAACCAGGTGCTTCCTGTAGCTGTGGATCAGACCTGCACATCGTTCAGGAGGATTTTTAGCCCATTCTTCCTGGCAGAACTGCTTTAGTTCAGTCATATTCTTTGGACGTCTCATGTGTTTGGCTCTATACAAGTCACTCCAGAGCATCTCTATTCTGTTGAGCTCTGGGCTCTGACTTGGCCACTCCAAAAGGCGGATTTTGTTTTTCTCCTCCGGTGTTACTATTTCAGGCACATTATATTTGTCAATACCCTTGACTTAGATGAAGATCAAATCACATATTAGGATATATATATATATATACACAGACAGATAGCTACCCTTTTCTTACTCTGGTCATTGCTTTTCTTTTTCAGGATTCCAGTTTCTCATGAATTCCTCCAAGCTTCAGTACACTCCTTTGAGCACAAAGCCACAACTAGAGCATCCTGTTCTCCTGGAGCAACAATACCTCTCTGACCGAAGAACATTTATATTGTCTCCTGCAGAACTGCCGTTGAGGACTGGCTGCATGTTGTCATCTCTTAAAGTCTCCAGGCTGCCGTGTGATCTCAAGGTTGTTAACCACTAAACTCTAGGTTGTTAACCACTAAACTCCACAGTGGCAGTTTATCTGCCTCTGAAAGAGGAGATTCTGCATCAGACTGATGCGCCTTGCTAAGACTTGCACATTTTGTACATATAATTTAGTATAAGACATTCTATTTCTTTTAAAAAATGAGCAGGGTAGCAAACAGGTGCTGTTTTTGGAGAAATCTGCACCATTCAGAAAACATTTGTTTTTATTTCAGTCCTGTGAAAAATGTTTATTTATGTATCGATATAATTCTATAGGTGCATGTTTTTCTGTCCGACGTACGCGACTCCTTTCATTCAGACTGTGAAATATGAACAGTAGTTATGAAATTTGGTTTAACTTAACATACCAAACACTGTACAGTACTTTTCTCATTCATACCAGGGGAGAACTACTGATCAAAAAGTCATAACACCACACAAGCTCGTGACTTTTATATGATTTTATAATACATGGTTTTTAAAACTTTTTTCATGAAATCTAGACCATTTTTTAATAACATTTAAGTGTGGGGTCACTGTATGATGTGCGATCCTCTGTAAAGAATAAAGGTCACAAAAGACTAGAAGAAAATGATTTTTTTTTTTTTTGCTCTTTGATTATAATGTACCTTTAAAATTTGTTACAAAGACATGCGGATCAGAAACAGCAAAAGGTATGTACACTTTACAAAGAATCTCTTCTCTGTCTCAGGAGTTCCTCATAAATATGATTTACATATTAAATTAAATAGATAACATTGACAGTGTAGCTTACATTTACCTTCTGTTCAGAAATATTACAGAATATGAGTTTGAAGGCAGATTCTCGGCTCTCTGAGAATGCCATAAATGGTTCTGTAAAATGAATGTTACCTACTGTATAACAACATATATAATATGTTAATAATAGGTCAACCCTGTGAGCTTCTGTCTCATTCTGCCCTGAGGGTTGAGTGGAAATGAGATCTGTGATTGACAGCCCTTCCTGAGCTGGCATTAGTTCGTTTGGACAGAGTTCCTGCTGGTATGGCTCAGCCCAGCAGCATATGCAAAACTGTAAAAAAAGAAGAAAAAAAAAAGAAAAGTGCTGCACATATATATCATACTGACTTTGTTGAAGCACCCAAGTTTCTTATTGCTCTCTTGATGTGCTGCTACAGTCCATGAAGAGAGAGAAAACGGCATCAAAGAGTCCAAAAAAGCCCACTCATGACTGGTGAGACTTGAGGAAGAATGGCTGGATAGCTGGTGAGTTTTGCGAGTTCTGCTGCAGTTTGCCTTTGGCACCAGCAGAGGGCGGGAGCTTATCACAGTGAAACTACCTCCATTAGAACATCTGAGGTCTGGAGAGCAGGACAACATTAACCTGTGTATAAACATCTACGAAAATATAAAAAGATTTGTATCATTAGAAAGGGTCTAGACACTTGGTGTTTAATATCTTAGAAACTGGCCTAACTGATACACAAATACAAATACATAATTGGCAAATGCAATTCCCACCATGTTCTTATTGGCTGTTTTCTTTCCTGCAGTGTGTTTGGCTAGTATAAATAGAATCCCTCTTGTGTTCTGATTGGCTAGTTACAATTTTTTGCTTGCAATCTGACTGGCTAATACAGAATTCCCCCTCCTACATTCTGACTAATAGAATATTCCCTCCTGCGTTCTGATTGGCTAATACAATATTCCCTCTGTCTTGCTGATTGACTAGTTGAATGTTCCTCTCTTGCTCCTCAGCATTATTTAATATGTGTGGCTCAGCTCAGGTGTCACTGTTGAGCATGCCCAGTAGCTTGCTGGGCTCCAGGCCCTGCTGCTGTGCCATACGTTGAACATCGAAGCCCGTGTGCGTGAGGAACTGAATGACATTCATCTCCCGTCCCGTCAGGTCACGGATGCTGGGACAGGTGGGATTGCAGTGGGGCCACGGGCAGCTGTCAATGAGGTGCAGCGGACAGCCCCGGGGCGAAGAGCGCGGGTTAGTGCTGCTGATGCTGCTGTTGCCTTGGTTACGGAAGCTGTGGTGGAGGCTGCGTTCCCAGCACTGTAGAGCACGAGGCAGAGACGTGCCCTTCACCTGCACATCCATCCAGGAACTACAGAGAGAGAGAGAGAGGGGTGCAGTCGTAACACCAGTCAGTGTGGGGAGAAGTGACAGAGGAACAACAGGAACTACAAATGTGTGTCAGTTACAGAGGTAGTAATCAATCAGCCAAGACATGTTTAATATATGAAGTTTACTTCTTACTTTAGCACTCTGTGCTTTATTCTGTGCAAAAGAAGGAAAGAGGAAAACTCACTTTCTTGTAATCACCTCATGTGAGAAGCATGCAGGTGCAAACATGGCCCTGTCAGTCAAACAAAGAGGAATCAGTGATGGGTCTTTTTTTATTTGAATTTACAAGAGTTTTTGTCAATAAGATGGGCATATAAAATCTCATATAAAATTTCTTTATTTAAACATTTTGAAACAGTTGATGGTGTGGTGTGTGTAAATGCTTACGGGACGTCTTTGAGGGTGTTCCTGAGCTCAATACCGAGGTTCTGGATGTATCGCCACTGACCCTCCTGTAACGGCTGACCTGTTAGATGGACGTTATCCACAGTCAGCTGAGCCTCATCAAACAGCCACTGCACCACAAACACCGAACCTGAGAGAGAGAGAGAGAGAGAGAGAGGAAAAAAGAGAAGGGGCAGAAAGAGACAGAAAAAGAAAGAGGGGAGAGCGTGAGAGAAAGAGAGAAACAGAGAAGGAAATAGAAAGAGAGAAATAATTGTGTGATCAGTAATTGTAATTGTCAGTGTGTTTCCATGTATAAATGATCCAGGCTGTAGTTTGTGTGTCACCACTTCTTACTTTTCAGTGTGGGAAAGACTTTATATCCAAAGAAGCAGTTCCACTCCTGTCCTGCGTGAGCCAGTCTGCACTGTTCGGGTACCACACCTCCCCAGTACCTGCAGCACCAACAGCACAGTGAGGACTTCACTCTCATTTCTTCCTCTCTTCCCTGTCACTCTCTCCCCCGCTCTCTGTTTTCTCTCTCTTGCTCTCTGTTATTTCTGCTCTCTCCTTTTCTCCACTCAAATTAGTCCAATTATTCAAGTAGGTTTTATTGTCATTTCGACCATACACACACAGTACACAGTGAAACGAGATAACGTGCCTCCAGGACCAACACAAGCAGAAGAGAACACAAGACCAGTTAAGAGAACATGAAGTGTAAAGATTCAGTACAATCAACAATAGCTATTTTTTTTTATTTTATTAAAAGTAGCTTTATTGGCAGGAACAATGCTGCTAAAATGGTATCTAATGTTTAAAGTTATGTAACATTTAAAATCTGAATGTCATGTGAACTAAGTATTATTATTAGTCAGTAATGAACTAATTTACTCCCTCTCAGACTATATGCTGCCAGTACCCTCCTTTCTTCCTCTAGGTACTCTCTCTGTCTCCTTCTTTCCATTCTTTTTAACTTTTAACTATCTCCTTTTGAAACTATTACTCTCTGTCTCTGTTTCTCTATGCTTTCTCTCTCACCCCTCTCTTACTCTATTTGTCTTTCTCTGACTCTTTCTCTGTCCCTCTGTCCCTTTGTCTCTGTCTCTGTCTCACCTGAAGCCCCGTTTGATGGCCTCTGTAGGAGCACAGCTGATTGTGTCCACACAGTCTGTAAAGCGGAACTGCTTATTGTCCAGAAACCAGCCGGAATCGGCCAGACCTCTGACCTGCACCGAGCTGTGACCTCGGCTCTTCAGGAGCTCAGCCACACGGTCCACATTCAGCAGAACACCTGTACCTCCAGCACTGACACAC
The DNA here is from genome assembly GCA_037974485.1 of Hemigrammopetersius urotaenia. Taxonomy (NCBI): domain Eukaryota; kingdom Metazoa; phylum Chordata; class Actinopteri; order Characiformes; family Alestidae; genus Hemigrammopetersius; species Hemigrammopetersius urotaenia. The sequence goes on from JBBPDC010000038.1 coordinate 1,251,393, forward strand.
ACACACACACACACACACACACACACACATCAACGTAAGACTTCTGTCATAAAATACATGAAGCTTCTCTATAGAATGTGGCCTGTGCAAAAGTTCTGTCATCTGTTACACATGTTAAACTCAACAAATAAACAGAAACTGCACATAAAATTCTAGAGAAAGTGTTTGGGTGTTTACTATAGAAAATCTCCATACAATTTTACATCCAAATAAATATAAATAAATACAGACATGCATCTGTCACACTAACAGCTGACTGGACTGACCTGCTCCCTGCTAGCAGAAGGATTTTAGCGTTTTCCAGCCCTTTAGTCAGGAGCTCCTTCACAACCTCCTGAATGATCAGAGAGCCCATGAAGGCATAGTCGTCTACACACACACACAAAGGCAGAGAAAGAGAGACTTGTCATTAATAGTTGAAATTGGATCTACAAAAATGTATGATTTAAAATAATGACTAAAACATGAATAATTTTTGTTAGAATTCAGTTTTTAGAATCATCTACTACATGAAACATTTCTACATTTATTTACAAGCAAACTCAACACAGAAACGACCCTCGGCCCCCACACCTTGGAATCAAACCCAGGCCCTGGCCACTGCACCACTGAGATGTCGTACCTGTGGTGGTACCCTGAAGAGTATGTTTGCAAAACAGGGACCGCAATTTTACTATTTTGTTAAGTTGCATTGATTTCATACAAAGCATATAGAATTGAATCTTTTTATTTTATATTGCTAATAAAAAGACATTGACAGAGTACTGTAATAATGTTCTACTTTTATATGTGTGCCTACAACCACGTTGGACCGCACCCAAACACACTGATGTGTGACTCACTTTGGTCTGTTTTGGGTGAAGCTCCACTCCACACATCACTGGAGCAATAGGGAATGAATCTGCAAACAGAGGGATAAAGCACAACCATTTCTTCCCAAATCAATTGAATTAATGTAGATGTTTGAACCCCCCCCTTTCCTGCAGTAATAGCCCAGCTCTTCTGGATCAGCCTTAGACTAGATGCATGATGCTTGAACATTGCTGTGTATATTTGACTGAGAGCATTTGTGAAGTCAGACACTGATGTTTCTCAGTTACAAACAGTACTCCTATGATAGAGAATTGTCACAGAGGGCCACATGGACCATGGAGCAATGGAAGAAAGTGCACTGGTCTGTATATATATACTATTGTGCAAAAGTCTGGACCTTTCATTTCATTATTTTGCTTTGAATCACCTTATTGGTGCAAAAATACTACTTCCTGCCTGTCAAACTGTCTTATATCTGTCACACTGAGTAGATTAAATTAAAAAATGGGAACAAATGTTTTACCCTGAAAGCCTGCAAAGTGCCTAAAGATAGAAGGAGCCTAGATAATGGTGATCCAACCTCTCAGCATTCAGCACCACCAGTATACTGATCACTGCATTAAATTAGATGTGATCTGTTACATTTGAATGATACATAGGTCACTGTGTGGCTTAACAAACAAAACATTTTCCCCTGAAATTAGTCAGTTTCAGGAACTGGGCTGTAAATGAGAGAACATTGAAAGTCCTTCAGGAAGACTGGAGAACTGTTCCTCAAGACTACAATAAAAACACAAGGATGTCTGGATCTTTGGTAGCAAAATATGAAGAAATGAGGGGTTGCTCAAGACGTGCACAGTGATGTATACATATATGGTCTCCACATGACCTTCAGGTCTTGGGTGGTCCAGATTCAGCAAAGTGGAGTGAGAGTGTGTCTGTGTTTGCCTCTGTATCTGTGTAAACACACACATGTTGTGAGCTGGCTGTAGAGGCTGTGGAGCGCAGGACTGAGAGCCCTTATTCACACAGAGTGGAAAAGGCCTTTGAGTGTGTATGGAGCAGTACTTACACCAAGTTTGCATTCCACCAGTGTGGGTTTTTCTCAGGCTGAGGAGACAGAATCCCTGTACCTGAAAAAACACACACACACACACACACAAACAGGCATCATTAATCATATTGCACTTTATTACCGGCACAAAATAGCACCATGTCTCCCTCTTGCTTTCTTTTTCCCAGCTAAGAACTATGATTAAAAGAAATGTCCAGCAACTGATAAACATTTTGGATCTGAAATTTGGAACAATGAACAGAAAACTCTCTTGTTCAGATGGCGGTAACTTGGGTGCGGAGCCCTGTCCAACTCCAGATGGTCAAAACAGCCAAAACAGCTTCTTACTTCATTAGAGCTAAGCCTTCAGTTTGGGTCATACAGTTAACAGTTAAGCACAGTCAAAAACACTCCTCTATATTACCACTAATTTCTGCACCCCTGTTCATTCATTTAGTAGTTTAGTACTAGGTGTAGTGAGCAGCACAGAAGTGCATTGCTCCATAAAAAACAATGAAAAAAAGCACATCTAGAGAAATGAGCATAGTCTGAACACCCCTTTAAACATCAATAATCAATGCCTCTGTGGTTTCTGACACTTTCTATCATCATAAACAGAAATACAGAAAAACCCACTCTCAAATAGCTCTGCACAGAAACACCAGTGTTGTATGTATTTTTGTCCATGATTATACATAACAGCATGTCATATAGTGCCGGAAACGAGTGCTGATTGTTGATGATTTAGGGGGATGATCTACAGACAAAACGATTCACTTAAAAGCTAGCTGATTTGCATAGGGTGTGACAAGCATGGACAAGATCAGGAATGAGTTTTTTTAGAAGGACAGCTCAGGTTGGACTTTTTGGAAGAAAAGTGAGGCGAGATTGTGTTGGTTTGGATGTGTGCTGAGGAGAGACTCTGAGTGTGTTCGGAGGAGGATGCTGAGGAGAGACTCAGAGTGTGTTGGGAGGAGGATGCTGAGGGGAGACTACATATGACAGATGCCATTACATGTTTATGCCAAGTTGTGAAAGGGTTACAGGAAAAGGGAGGTGTGTATCTTCATTTGCAGATACCAGCAGCAAGTAGAGCTGAACAGAAAAGACTACTTTAAGAACACTTCTAGGAAAGGAAACCGCTGTATGTTTCTCAGTCAGAGTTTGCCACAGGAAGGGTTAGCTTAACCGTTTCTGTGTGTGTGCGTGTGTGTTGGCCACTTTCACTGGAAAAACAAACACATTAAAACATTTCATTTGAAGTCTGTCTTTTTTTCTCCCAAAAAAATAACAAGCCAACGCACCAGAGTGGTGAATCAGACCAGTGTGGCTTTACCCTCAACCCACAGAGTGTACCCAACCTGGATTCATACACACACACACACACACAGAGTACACAGTACTTCTAGCCGCAGTATAAGGTGGGAAGAACTGGCCCCAAAGAACGATTCACTTAAAAGCCAGCTCTACATACAAGCCACTTGAAAGTGTTTTTTTGGGTTTTTTTTAATTATTTTCCCCAATTTTCTCCACAGTTTAGTCCTGTCCCTTTCCAAAACCATTACAATCAGCTGAAAGCTGATTACCCTGTGATGAAAGATATGCAAATCAACTCATATTGCACAAACAATTGCCTGTGCTTCTCAAGCACATTTTCCACAGCACAGTCAGTGTTTACAAGAACACAGGTGTTAAGAAGTTTTCCTCATCATCACCTTCATGAACCACATGCATTATAACACAGTGTAGTATAGCAAAACACTGAAAAACATTTTTAACCAAACTGGTGCTCTATTTAATTCAGCTGGCTCACCCAGAGTGGGCTATGGAACTGAACACAGTATTGGATGGGGTTTTGGTTGTTGAAGAGATGGATGCATAATGTGAATCACAGACTATCTGAATGTGTTCCAGACCAAGTCAAAACTGTTAAAAAAATTTTTTAAAGCATACATTCTTATGAATTACAATTAGAATAAAATAGAAAAAACTTTACTGGTCCCAAAGGAAATGGCTTATGCTAAAACTGTACAGACACACAGAGACACAAAGAAAAGGACAATATAAAATATTGTGTAAGTCAAAATGAAATACTCTAAAAATGCTTAGTACAAAATGCACAGTGCCATATATACAAAATGCTGTGATCAGTAAGACGGGTGGATATAAATACTATAATAAATAGATACAATTACAGCTCAAATAGTTTACAAATAGTGGTTTGGAGTTGCACCCTATATCAAATTTGTTACTGCGTGTAATTTAGACATAATAAGTGATATTGTACATGATAATACAATTGTAGAAGTAACAATTAGTGACAGGATATTAGGCAATATAATAGCCTTAACTGACATCTCACTTAATTAAACAGCATCTTAGTTTTTCCTGGGGCATCATTCAAGCACAGTCAGTATATCCAGTAGATTATTAGAGGGGGTTGAGGGAGATGCTCTCCCCTTTGTTTGCAAAAAATCCAGACAAAAGAGTTTCTGGATGGCTGTGAGCACTGTTTGAGTTATGCGGAATATTTGTGGGTGATAACATTTAAACTGAACAGCACCTGGAGGGGTTCTGGCTGTTGAATGTCTTAAACAGATGGATGCATAATATAAAGCTCAGATGCATCTCAGACCATCTGAGTGCTTTTCAGACCAATTCAGATGTGGATTTCTGTTGTAAAAATCCACAATGGATGTTTTTGTGAAGATTATCCAGATACTTAAGATGCCTGAAGGTGTAAACAGGGTCTATGATGGCTCACAGGTAAGTCATGCTGTGTCCTAATCCACAGTGACAAGTCTGCACCACCTTAACGAAGAGCTGGATGCGGTTTGATCAGGTCAAGAGAAGTTTCGGTGTTGAATGGAAATTGACTGGTGTGTTAGTAACATCAACCTTGGCTTTAAGGGTTTTGATTCCATGCTTTGGTTGATCAACTACATCTAAGTCATTGAAAATCTGCTGAACTGTCCCTTTAAAGAATCCCTTTAGAGTGGAGTAATCTTCCTCTTTCTCATTTCATGTGTTCTGAGCCGTATGCCACCCGGCAGCAGAAATAACAAACATGGGAATGAGAAGAGAATGAAGCCGACTTGTCTTGTGAATTAATTAATTAATCAAACATTTGATGAATGGAATCAGACACTTTGAAAGAATAGTTCCTCTTTGAGTTTTCCTTTCACTCGCACCGGCATGAGCTGCTACATGACTTTGATCTTCCTGCTCTAAAGTACAACATAAACCTGCTGGCATGCTGGTGAGATATTTGGTAATTTATCACAGATCAGCTTAAAGAATGCTTCTGCAAAGCCGAATGCGTTTGAACCACTTCAGGCCAAAAATGCAGGTGGTCTTCACCAAGAACCAAAACCATAAGAAACCCACAATTCATTTTAGAGCCTGTTTCCATGGCAATACAAAAGGACCAGAGAAACAAAGTGATAATGACTTGGCTGCATTATTGATATCGCAGTATTAGGAGTTAATTTATTAATATAAAACTTTTTTTTTAATCTGAAATGAAATTCTGTAATCAGCCACTGTTTACATGTTTGCTGTTTCCATTACATGTAAGGGAACAAACTGTCTGAAAGCAAAGCTGAATTATCATAACCAGCCACTGACAGCAAGAAACATTGAGGATCTGAATGCCTTTAAAACACACAATGTAAATATATTTTTGAATAAACCATTTTTATAATACATCTATAACCCGGTCACCATCAGAGGTAATAAATAACACAAAATGGTTTTCATATTTTACATAAAGACAGCTAAAATTTAGCATCTAGCATTTTAGAATTTAGCAATTTTACACACAAATTGTACGTTTTAAATCTGTTGCTACCAGATAATCTTTTTTGTGAACTAAAGCATTCAATACATATCAGTCCTGAGCCTCAGTTCTAGTGAAACCATTAAACCACCCAGCCGTGAAGCATCTTACACATTGTTTAGTCTTTAACTTCCTCTTAAATCTATTTTTGCTCAAAAAGGTGTAATATTGGCTCATCAAAGTAGGTGAGAAAACGTGAAACTACTCAATAGAGTGGCTTACTGCTCTACACCATATATATTGACCAAATATCTAGACTTAAACTGGCAATTAATCTACACTATTATAGCCCTAACCGACGACCCACTTAATTAAACAGCCTCTTAGCTTCTCCTGGGTTATCATTCAAGCACAGTCAATATATCCAGTAGTTTATTAGTAGGTGTTGAGAGAGGTGCTCTCCCCTTTGTTTTCAAAATGACCAAAATACATCACCCTTGATTAACCTGCCATCAGCTGGAGAGGGTTGGTTGGTGGTGTGGGTGCAGAGGGTGCAGGGCCAAATAACTTGGACTATAACTACAATTTGAAATTTTGTCTCTTTCTGACCCGCAAAGCATGTAAAAAGCCAATCTGTGCACCAGTAGTTGAAATACTGGAGGCCCAAAATCTTTTAGGTGTACACTAAAAAAGCTAAAAATTAAAAAAAAAAAAAAAACTAAAAAAAAAAGCTAAAAACAACTTTGGACATCAGATCTGCAAAAAGTACGACCATTATAGCCAATATAAACAGTGTAACAGTATAAAATGGTATGAAACAACTGAAAATATCAGCCTGAAAATTCATTCTTAAAGATGTGTTCTTAAGATGTTTCTTAAGATGTTAAGATGTTCTGAGCCATTCAACAGAAGGTAAGTGAGTTAAGCATGAAGGGTAAAATAAGCAGCTGAGCTCACCTGTACGTGTGTTAGACCACCTGCAGGAGCTCATCAGCCTCCTCGTGGTTTCATATCTGTCGTCACAGTTGTCTTTACTGAAGCAGTACCATCCACCTGAGAAACCATCAGATCATTCATGTAGTTTCACCAAAAGATTCCAAATCAAAACATTTGATTTCACAATATGTAAAAAAAAATCTGTGTCATATAATCATATAAAAGCATATATATCACACATATATATATATATAGACCACTGCAATTTATTTTCAAATCAGCATCTCTATGTATGATAACCATTCCATGCCAGCTTTAAATACAAGCATCTCATTCTGCTTTATGAGGTTCTGATTAGTGATCACCTGAATCACATCTTATTTAATGAGGAAAAGTATAAAAACACTGCTGTAATCAGCACTCTCCTCTCACAAAGGGACAAGTTGGATGGTAAAACACTACGAGAAGTCCATCAAAGGTTATTATTTCCATTTTGTTTAAAAGTGAACCAGTGATTTGTTTTCTTTAAATTATTCAAAGACAGTAAACACTGCATTTCTCTTATTGGATGCATTTCTTAAAAACTAAGGCAAATGCTCTTCAGTTCAATGCTGGCACCTATAAAGCTAAAACCTGAGTAATGGAATGTTTTTTGCAGTGGTCTCTTATCTGTCTGTTTGTCTGTCTGTCTGTCTATCGGTCTGTCTACATGGTTATACTCACCCTCTAAGAACACCAACCACCTCCTGCTTCCTTTAGACTCCCTTATGTAGTACCTGAAGCCAGAAAAAAGAGAAAATTATCAGGCACTGTTTTGTACTGTAGAATTAACTGCATTGATTTTTCCTTATCTTTGATCTTTCTAAACACACACACACATACAAATGCATGAGCGCGCGCACACACACACACACACACACACACACACACACACACACACACACACACACACACACACACATATCAAAGAATGTCTACTCCAGAGGGGTCAGGAGGGAGTTCATCAGCAGTGGGCTGTCTGCCATGAGTGTTCTCTCAGAGCCAGGTCAATCTGAGTGTGACTGCTGCTGAGCCTCTCCAGTCTAACTGAGGTCACTCAGTGCCTGCAACCCAGCGTCCACACCAACCCTGACCCATTAGGACGGGCTACAAAACGCTGCTGTTTCTTTTCCCCCCTCATGTCGTTCACTTTTTTCACATCTTTGTGTGTGGGCCAAGAACAGAATTGCACCAGAAGCAGAAGGAAGCAAATGAAACTGTGCTGGAATCGTACTCCAAAGAGAAAAAGATATTTGCCACAATAAAACATCTAACCGATGACTTGTTAGTTTGCATAGGTAGAAAAACAGAACCTATATCCGAGCCCACTCTTTGATTTCACCCTTTCATAACTAACATATCAGCTTCATAGCAGATATTCTATAATAAGCTTGTGGTTTAAATGGTTGGTAAAGATGTCACCCACTTTGTTCACACTTTTGTGGCTGTGTATTGTGTACTGGGTTCCAACACTCCCGCTACAGTGCTGAAGCCACAATAAAGGTAGCGTGGTTTTATATGGGAATTCATAGGAACTTGGGAAGACTTTCACCAGGAGTTGAAGGTGGAGGATGCAAACTTTTATCAACTGTTTGAGGGCACAAAAGTTCACCAAAGAGAAGCTTCTGTTAAGTATTGAAATGTACTGATTGGTGGGGGACGAAATAGTGGAAATAACTTTCAGACCTCAAATGTTCAAAATCTCGCCCATTACAAGTCTTTATGATTCAAGCCACTCAACACTGCAGTGATCAATCTTGAGGCCACCTCTACTCTTAACAATGAAGATCCATAATAATTCTAGGGTGGGATGCACAGCGCTGCAAAAGTTAGAGAGTAAATGCATTAGAATAAATGCAAACAAAAAGGAAAGCAGTAAAAAGTATCAAGATAATATTTTGTGAGCTGGTGAGGAGAACACAGATTTGGTTCCAGATTCCTCCTCGGTTCCTCCAGCCATTGTTTGGATTGTGAAACTCCATCAGCAGCTCCTGATTAAATTTAATGAAGGACTGATTGAGTCAAACCAGGTTTCTAATGGAATCTACAGTAATACTGGGCTTCCAAAAGGAACACAGTGAAATACTGAACATAAAATCAGTATTTACTGTATGACATAATTTCTATTTGTTCTTTTCAGTTTTATTTAGTATAGGTAGCAATAAAAATCTATATCTAAACAGTTTTAAATATTATTTAAGAAAGTGCCCAAGACTGTTGCACAGTATTGTATGGATTCAGAAAAAAACCAAAACATTTACTACAGTGGAAGTTCACTGAACTAAACATCCAATGGAAAGAACTCAAACTGGTAAAGAACTTTTATATGATATGAAGGTTCTTTTTAACTTTCTTCCGTTTAAACTAACAAATATTATTAAACTATCAAACAATGTAAAGAGAAGCAAAGGGCACATTTTGGTATCTTTTTCATTAATAGTTTAAGCCCCACCAAAGAAGCGATGAAAGGATATTATAAATGCAGATGCCTTTGTTTGTCCATACCTGTGTGCACATGTACACTAATTCAGACTCCTCTGTCAATATACTCACAATACATTCAAAAAAGGTGAAAAACGGTTCTGTGGAGCAATGCCATAGGATTGCTTTCCTAAAGAACATTTAAATGGCTGGTTCCATACACTTTTATTTTCATATAGAACCGTTCAGTGGATGATTCTGTACAGAACAGAACAGTTTCTGTAAAGGGGATGTATAAGAGTATGAGTTTTATTCCATATGGCAATTAAAGTGTCTTTCATTAAACGAAAATGAAAGAAACAACATTATTTCTCTTGCCTGAAACATCTTTTGTGGAGGCGCCGTGATATTAGATTCTTTACCCACAAGCCCCTCGGCCCGTCTCCCCGAATCCAGACAGCTCTGCATCTTTTCCGTCCCGTGCGCTTAAGGCTGCCAGCTTGCTTCATATTACTGGCCTCCTAAAAAACATGCGCTCTGACCTTTGCCTTTGATCAGCAAATTGAAACATTTGGCTTTGATTTCACAGCTAAAGCCCTCACTCTCTCCTCATTTTATTTGGAGCCCATTTCAAAGAGTTCTGAAAACTATTATTAATTATTGAATTAGAGTAATAAGCGCAGTGGCTTCCCAACAGGTGATTATGCTCAATCGCCCAAGTGACCCATGCAAACCCCCTCCACTGCTCCCCACCCTTTAATCCTTCCAGGAACTTTCAAAAGACATAGCTGGCTTTGTGTTGTGCATCAGGCATTTGGAGGCACCAGTAAACACACGCTTGGGTTGTTTGGGTGCGGTGGAGTGCCTTTATGAGCTTTGAACCAGGGTGTTGGGTCAAAGCTATTTGAGGAACAGAAGGTCAGGATCTCTGTGTGGGGTCTTGCACTTTAGGAATGAGATCAGTGGTCACACAGCCAGGACCATCATATCTCACATGCCTATGGAGGTTTGCAGTCATACAGTTTGAAGTTCCGGGAATCGTTCTCACTCATTTGAAGCCTCTTGGAGATGAAGCCCACTGTCTTCAAGATTTGACCACCAATCCTTTGCTAGACTATCTTATCCTACATACATTGAGCTGATTGACCATTTTATCTATATTCCACTACAGTGTAAATAGTTCAATCGAATCAGTTTGAATTGTGTATTATTATACTTGAAAGGACAAATATAATAAAGTCAAATAATGCTCTGTCTACATATAAATCTAATCCTAACTGTAACCCTCATTTTGCCTCATGCAGTCTTCTTTTATTTTTGAAAAGTTTACCATTTGAAGAGTTGAGAGACACAACAGTACTAAGCAAATGAAAGTATAAGTAATTTTTAATTTGGCATTCTTTAGTTAGTTAGCATAAATTTTTGCCCGGCATTTGAATGTGAAGAACCACTGGAAGATTCTCATTGCGTAAAGGGTCATTGCTAATTTAAGGGTCCTTATTAGAACCTTTATTTTATGAGGAGGTTAAAGAGGGCAAGGAGAGACACACTGCCACTTACAAGCCATTAAAAAAAGTCATTGCACTCTCAGCATTAGTAAAAAATTGAAATATATCATTTTTATCTGTCATCTCTAACACATTTTGTCCTCACGTTGGGCCAAAATAGGAACGGACAGACACACACACTCAGATCATGCTGTACTGTAGGCTCTCAGATGCTCTCACACAGAGACACGGTCGCAGACACAGAGCGCATCTTTCAGTGCTGCCAGGCTCTGACTGTCTCTATTACACGCCGTGTTCATGTGTTCTGTGTTAGCAGAGGGTGAATCTGTCTCAGCGGCAAACAGCTGCTACTGAACCACAAGCTACACTCATTCACTCTCTTTTTTCTCCATGCAGCTCACTCTCTCTCTCTTTCAATCGCTTCATCACACAGATCAAGCAGAAACAGAGGGAAAAAACTCCAGAAAGAAGCCATCAGGCACACATTGCCCTGGAGATGAGAGGGAGAGGGGCAGTCGTTTCATCTTAGGGATGAGAGGCCAGAGATGGATGGAGGGAGTGACAGAGAGAAGTAAAAGAGGTGGGAGGAATGGTGAAAGTGTGTGTGTGTGTGGAGTTCATTCCAATTTACATCCTTACATATCTTCACATATACATCCATGGTCACATACCGATAGCTCCCTTTGATCATAGATTAGGGTCACCAGACTGCTGGGATTGTGTGTATGTGTCAAAAAGATATCTTTGTGTGGTGTCATAGAACAACCTCTTTTGGTTCCTCCATTCATTTGGATGGTTCTTTTTAGAACCATGGTTATAAATGAGATCAGTTTGGAACAGTTTGGAAGTTTAAAGAACATGTTCTTCTTGGAAAAAATCACAAACATATATGAAATCCTTACACGAAGGTCCTTTAAATGTTCTCTGCATCTCTTTTTCAAATGTGTGAGGGTGAAGAACTCTATTAAACAACAAATAACATGTAAAAGTTCTAGGACGTTCTAGGCTTTACATTATGTATGGGTTCTTTACAGTTTTAATGGTTCTTCAGAATCACATTATTTTTCAAATATGGGACTTTAGGGATCCAAAAGTGGTTAAAACATAGTAGATCTAAAAGTGTATCACTTAAAGAGCTCTATTTAGGCACCTTTGATTTTGAAGAGTGTGGCTGGAGATGTGTGCAAGAAGAGGGTTTCGATGTGGGTAAAAAATGTGTAGTATTTGTGTGTGTGTGTGTTTGTGTGTGTGTGTGTGCGCTTCACTGGCGGTATGGCAGCCAGACAGCAGTGGAAGTGGAGCTTTTTGCCTCACATAAAGCGCTGTGTCTCCCGTGGTGGAATCCCTTTGATGTGTCTCTGGCCCTGGTGAATAAACTGTAGGCCTCTAACATGTAAGGAAACAGCAGAAATCATAGCACAGCCTCATCTGCCTGATCCTAGATCAGCCGTAAGGCTGGACTAACATCTGAGAACATTACTAGCACGAGCCACCGAGCTGTTCCTGACGCAGTGATACAGAATATACAGTTGATTCTGGGGTCCAGAAGTGACCAGATCGAGGATTTTCTCAAATTTAAACATAGAAATAAACAAACGTTTTAAGAGTTGTTTAAGATGGTGAGTAAAATAAAGGAGAAAAAGAGGTTACTATTCAAATTCAGGCAGATTTGTGACTTTGTTAAGGTATGCACCAAAAAGAGAAACAATAAACACTCCTGATCACAGATGACTACAGTATTGCCTAACTTGCTAAATAACAGATGGTTGTAAATTCCTAATCAAGTTGTCTAACATGATTTCAATGGATCTTCAATGGATCACAATCAAAAGTACCCGTACATCAGCCTGTCCTCAAATATACATCCTAAAGGTCACTGCACTTTTTCCACCCCTACAAACCTGGTAAGCTTTTGAAATTTGGCAGAAAGGGACTCTTCACAAACCCTTGTCTGGGTCTAATCAACATCACCTTTGGCACAGACCATAATGCCATTAATTTATAATGACTCAATCCTGCTCTTTCCACCCGTCTACATATTGTTAGTCTTAAGTGCTGAGAACAAGTCTGCGGTTGATAATTCAGTCTAAAACAACCCTTATTAGCAACACAATTGAGCTGAGTGTGGCACATCTAACCACTATTCCCAGAGATACTTGGCTGGGGAACTAAAAGCGCTGGGTGTGAAAGACCATGCAAGACCATGATCACTGAATGAAAGATTAGATAAGTGGTCCACTTTAAAAACATTTTGACAAACTCTTTTTTTTTCCAGTCCAAAGACTGACCAACTGACCAAATTACTCTTAGAGGTCTTGGCGATTCTGGTCTCAGAGGTAGAAACCTGCATATCTGTAGTGGGGATCTTTCTTCTTCAGTATCCACAGGGTGCTATTAAACACATTAGTATGGAAATGCTGGGAAATGTGTTCTTTTTTAAAACGAAAAAATTTTTTTTTTTGTTTACTACATCAGAATAGATCTTAGCCGTGTAACTGGCAATACAATCTGTGCCTAAATGCCTACTTATTTAGTAGTAACTTCTGAAACGCTTTAAGACTTTGGGGGCTTATCATTTGTGTTCATAATTTCTATCTACAAAAAGTTCTTTCAGGTATTTCCTAGATGTAGATTAAGCCTAAGCCTAGGCTAAAAGGAATGTCCAATGGTGACTAGGCTCGACTTTGACTGGAAAACTGGTTCCTAGATAATACCAGGGATTATCTAGAAAAGAGACAGAGAAAGTCTGTATTCTTTTTCGGGCTAGTCTATATCCTGTACGAGTGATCTTTATTCTTTGTGAATAGTTATAAAGACCACTCTTAAAAGTGTAAGTGGTCTTTACGAGTGATTGCATGCCAATCTTTACGCTTAATGATTATGTGCTTGCCTGAACTCTTTATGAACATTTATATAAAGAATATAAACTTTCTCGCTCATAACCATGGAAAATACAAAGAGTCATCCACACTTTTGGCTGAAAATGGTTATTAAACTACAATAGATGAATACTGATGATCATGAAAATCCTTTAATACACCAAGGCTCATTACATCCTATAGACGTTTGGATCCACAAGCCATTAAAAGGACCGATGATGGAAAGTCAAACAGAGTACGTGAACACTGTAAAATTGACTCAAAACATTTAAAGTTGTAAAAGTTATAAAATTATACAAACAATTTAAGTGGATTTCAAGTGGGATAAAAAAAAATACAAAGGGTAGTATATGGGCTCTTTAAAACAACTGGATTCTGTTTAGCATCTGACAGCATGATTAGCTACTAGAATTTAATTTCCTCAAATCTGAGCATTCCTGTCCAGGGTGCTTCTATGTCTTTTGCCCTCTGAGAGCTGGGATAGGCTCCAGAACCACCCCGACTCTGGTTAGGATAAGTGGATGGATGGATGAAAAACTAGGGATGTGTGACAAAATGCAGACGGCAGCAGCACTGCAAAGTGCACCTGTTTGAAGGAAAGTTACTCACCCTGCAGGCGAGCCATCGTTGCAGGTGACAGTGGAGTTGTCCAGAAAGCGCAGTTTCATCTCCTGGTCCAGTTTGCGGCCGGAGCAGTGGTACAGGGACTTGGCCAGGTTTTGCACCTGCCGCATCACTGCCTCCATGTTTCCCTGCACAGGTGTGAAGTCCAGGGGAAAACTCTCTTCCACTTCACTCCTGCCTTGGGGGGAAGGTGGTGAGTGTGAATGGCTCCCCCGCGCCCTCCTGCCCTCAGCACCCTCGGCCAGAAGGGTGATCACTAGCATGGCCAGAGCCAGGGTCCAACCCCCCATCTCCAAATGGGACAGGGAAAAAAAAATCTAACTCCTCTATGAGTGTGCACTCTCTTCTCCTGGTGGTCTCTTCCAGATATAAAGTCCTGTACTTGTGTAATAGTCAAAGATTGTGTAAAAATAGATTTGGTTGACAAATAAACAGCTGCAGTTTAATAATAATAATAATAATTTACAGTCTCATAAACAAAGCTGTAATATTATTACAAAAGTCACAATATAATAAAAAATGCTGCTTAAGGGAAAAAGTTGTGGTTCAATAAATTATAAAAAAGTTGCAGTCTGAAACCTGTCTCTGGCTCTCAGTTCTGTTATCCCACTCTCGAACACGTCCTGAAATGATCCTGACTGAAAATCTAACTTTAAAAAGGAAAAGCAGTGCAGTAAAACCTGAAGTAACGGATGAAACGATTCACTGATTGGCTGATCGTTCGGTGTCTCTGTCCTGTTTCTCATCCCTCGGTGTGTCTGTTGGAGCCCCACGCTGCGGCTGCTGCAGGGGGCTTTATTTTAAAGCCTCAGTCCCTTCAGCCAATCAGAGCGGTGGGCTGGTCGGGAAGGCGGGGCTTCAACCTAGCGCGCGCTCTTTTTTTTTTTTTTTTTGCTCTTTGAAGGTTTCTCAAAATTATGCTTTGATGTCCAAACATCTTAGTAGAAGTCTGTCAATCAAGTAGTCACCAAATAAACTAAGTTTCTGAGGCATTGTTTCACGAATTTATTTGTTTATTTATTTAGTAAGCAAATGAGTTAGTTAGTTAGTTAGTTAGTTAGTAAGTTAGTAAGTAAGTAAGTAAGTTAGTTAATTAGTTCATTATAGCTATTCATATCAGATTTTTAAGTTCAAGAACTTAAAAAGTGTCTGGTAGACTTTAAAGAGACTGTGCCCAAAAGGAAACATGTAATCATTGCTATCTGTTGTAAAATGCATAGTAGTCTCTAAAGCCAGATAAGAACTACCCCTCCTCCGATTTACATTGAAAGTGTAAATATTAAATATAATTCACTATTTATTAAATGAATACTTTAACTGATTTATTAAGGAGAAATGTTTGTTGACCAGTTGAGATCAGTGCTGTATCAAATTCCACCTAGTTCCACAGGTGCCCCCAGCAATGTACAGTAATTGTATAACACATTGTGGGACATCCCTCTATCCATCCCTCCATCCATTCACAATTCCAAAGTTTATCCCAGGGGTCAAAGGGTGAATGGCTGAAAACACCCTGGACAGGTCCATGCTGGGACAAAAACACAGAACTGAAATCATGATCACTGCCAAATCGATAAAGTTAAGCAGTTCAATGCTGCTCTATGATTGTAGTATTTTCAATAGCACAGCAAATCACATATAAATACTAGCTTTAAGTTCTTTGATACTCCAGTATTATGTGATCACAGTTAACACAGCTAATGGAGCAGAACGACTGTGGTGGAAGAGGAATAATTATGACAGCACACAAAATGCCAAAAGTGTTGCTTTGTAACTTGATATGCTTTATCAAAGCCACTCTTTAAATAAACATCAGTGTTAACATTACTGGGATGTTTCATTTATGAACCTCTGTGACGTCACACATGATACAATCACATCATGACTCTTGAAAAGTGCGTGGTATGCTGGGGATTTAATAATCAAACAAAATCAAAACATACTGAGCCGTTTTAAATGGACTGGAAAAACATGCTCAGGCGTTCAGACGAGAGCTCGTTTCCCTAAATAACTTCCGTTCTGTAGTACACTGGCTTTGCTTCGAGAGGTCACACAAACACAGGGCTCAAAAGGTCCTCAGCAGAGCGACTGAAGGTTTATTTCCTCGCTCGATAGCCTTGACGGATAAGGGGCAGAAAGTGTTTGTTTATTCAGACGGCAGAAATTTCCCCAGGGTAACAGCAGGCCCTGCTTCACCTTCATAGCTTTGAAAATGAGCAAATAGGTGTGCAGGAGTGTTTTACTGTGGAGCATATCACAACTTTTAGCCTTCTGGTCACTGAATAAGCCTAGTTTTGGACTAAATGTGAGGGGTACGGTGTGAACTGCCATCAGGACTGGATCTAAGCAACTGGTTCTTAAACCGGGAACCTAAGCCCAGATTTTGCACTCATCAAATGATGGTCATATAAAATCCTCAAAGAACTCCCTGAGTACACACACACACACACACACACACACACACACACACACACACACACACACACACACACACACACACACACAC
>JBBPDC010000038.1:1279481-1294048 GCA_037974485.1 Hemigrammopetersius urotaenia
CCCCCCCCCCCCCCCCCCCCCCCCCCACACACACACACACACACACACACACACACACACACACACACACACACACATACACTGTCTTTCTCACTCATTGCTCTCATCTCACAGCATCTTTCTCATCAGGCCCTGCCCTCTCTACTGGGTGGTTTGGCACCTGTTCTGAAGCCTCGCTCTCACTGGCTGTAGTGGACTGGCCATTGGCCAGCGTGTTCCGCTCTCTGTCTGCCTGCTTCTCATCACCGTGACATCACAGCTTTATTGTTACTCTTTTTTTTTTTATCCATGGACGCTTCCAGACTTTTCTGAAACTGTGATCAGAGGCTAAATCATTTAAACAAACTGTTTCCTTTGATATGTCCTTATGAGCTGCGTAACTACAATGTGTTGCATCTCGCAGATGGAGGACACACATGCTGAGGACACTTAGCCTTACTCACTGAATTACTCATAAAGACAGTCATAAAAGGGTCGAAGCATGACGTTCTTACGCATGCATTTAAGCATTCGAAACGCACTTTCTTGCAGTCTGATTCATAGATGATAAACTAGGCCACTTGTTTGTCAGTATAGGTTCAAGGATCCATCATGAAAAATGTATGGGTTTTTTTAATGGAAGAGTGTAATGTAGCATGTAAAACGCTTTAGAATGAGCATTCTTTCACTCTCTGATCCAAGACGTCCATTTATGGAGATGAGGCTGCAAAAAACAGCCCATAGGAAATGTTTCAGTGCAGACTACATTGTCAGATGACACATGATACTCTTGTCTTGAGGATGCAGTAACAACAAAAGGCTGTTTTATTCTAAGGCTTAGAAAAAAATAAAATACAAAAAAATCATGAGCACTTATTTTATTTAAAGAAATTCTACAGCATTTTTCAATCTAACCCATCTGTCACATCTGCAGTGTTTGGTCAATAGTAGATTTTCGATGCATGATGCAAGATACTGCCCATTGACTATTAAGTCAAAACAGGTTTTCTCTTAATGAAGCAACTGCTCATTGGTTTTAGTTGTTATAATGTAAGTGTTAGTCATGTCATATGAGTGTGGCAGCAGTTTCCCCCTTAAAGACATGCATGTGGTTGATGTAGTTTAGGTTGAAAAATGCTGAAGAATTAATTTAAAGGTTTGTATTTTTGATACATTTACATTAACCTAAATGTTGTCATTAAAGGTTGCTGTCCTATGCCTCATTGCAGAATATGCGATGGTACACCACTAACGGCAGCCATGCAAATGTGGTGATAGTGGCTTTTCTGCTACTACACAAAATTTTTCGCTATTTTATCACAAGAAAACATTACAAATACTTAAAACTAAATGTAACTGAATGGTTTTTAGTCAATGTTTTATAGTCTGTAGTTACACATTATTTAGCCACAAACTACTGGTTTTAAAGAGACATATCAGGTCTGTCTGATATGTCTCTTTAAAAGGTCTGTTCACTAACTTTCACTCACATTCATCATGAAAAAAGAGAAGTATCATTCTTCAGTTTCATTCTTCAACACTAATTATCACAAGCATTCCTCAAAATTACATCCAGTCCAAAGAAAAGCAAAGCCTTTGTGAGTAATATCTTGGACTCTTCAGTCTCCCGATCTTTCTCCCATTTAACTGCATGGGACAGGCTGGACCCACAAGTCTGAAATGAGCCTCCAGCAAATGAGACAGAACTGATTGCATGCTATAAGAAGTCCGGTATAGAAAGGATATGGTGAATCTGCTGCCGTGATAAAGGCGAGGAGTGGTTATTTTGAGGAAATTTGTGCATAAACTTTCATATCCATTAAAATGCACTTACAGTGTATACTGTGACATTTACACTTCACATACAGTCAGTGTTATTTTTAAGTATTTATATGTTCTGGTTTGTACTGTATGCAATCTTAAAAGTGATTTGAATACATTCTAATGTTTCTAATACTGTATTTTCATTGTAGTTCAGTTTTGGGCTTTAACTATGACCATTTGACAACTGTCCAGGGTTTTTTTTGCCACTGTGGCCGATGACAAATGTTACGAAGATTAAACTCACTGCTTTGGTCAGCAGAGCACAGCTTATGGCAATCGCAGGATTTTCCATTGTGGCTCTATTGAAAACAATGGATTATCTAGTTTTCTGCTGCTGCTCTACTGCGATCATGTAAACACAGCATTAGTGTATCTGCGGAAGTGTTTGGGCCCTCTTTGTCATGTTTTGTTTTGATTGTTCTGTTCTTAACAGGATATCTGAGCTGGAAGTGCCAGGACCTACACCAGTGTGTGTATACATGAGAGATGAGGTAAAGTCTCTTGCCTTTTCTCCTTCATTCCTTCTTCCTTTCTGTCTTTCTCCCCAAGATGTGATAAGGTGTGTGTGTGTGTGTGTGTGTGTGTGTGTGTGTGTGTGTGTGTGTGTGTGTGTGTGTGTGTGTGTGTGTGTGTAGATCGGTGGACAGGAAGCTCTTCAGAAGACCACTTTGAGGTCACTGGGACTGACTGGAGGCAGTGCCATACTGAGGTCAGACTGCTTTTAACTAAAATTAAATACATACATTACTGCAATGTAATACAACTTTCTGTAATCATATGTAGTCTTATTACAGAGATTTTTGAGCAAAAAATCAAATACACAAAATATACATCCAAACCCAAATGTGAAAACCCCAAATGTTGACTATAGTTTTGCTCTGGTGGAAGTTTGTGCTGTAGATTCATTGATATGTAATTTGATATGCCATAATAAGTGATAATGTCTTGCTGTGGCTGAAATCGATATCATGAACTGAGTTTCTAAAACTAAACAACATGATCTTGGCTTTGCTTTCAGTAGAACAGCTAACTTACCTACAGAGAAACAATCAAAAACAATCAGAAGAAATCTGGTCATTGTGTCTTAAATGTCCACATATCTGGTCACTGTATATATAACCACAATGTTAAGATGGTACTGTTTGTCTCTTTATCTCTCAGATATGTATTAAAGGGGAGTAAAACGCCAGGGCCTGGTGAGCCCATGGAGACTGCTGCCACACCAACTGACACTGTAGCCACAGCACTCACATCCCAGCCACCTACTGAGCATCTTGGTGCACCCAGTGGAGCATCAACTGCTGTTAATCCAACGCCTCCTGATAAGCCAGCTGAGCCCACACCTGCCCCGGTACCCATGGAAACTCCTAGCCCACCCTCTCAGAGTACTGAAGCTACTGCTCAGATAAGCCAAACACATCCTGTCCAGCAGGAAAATGTGGAGCCTACTCAGGAACAAGCTGTGCGCCCTAAAATCAGACAGGGCAGTACCCAGGGGCAACAAGAGTCCAGAGCAGAGCCACATGTGGATGATGAACAACCAGGGCCATCCCACGCCAGTGTACCCACACACAGTAACTTTGTGCCTTTCTCTGGCGGTGGACAGCGGCTTGGAGGATCTGGGGAAATTCATGATTCATCTTCATCATCATCTTTATCACCACTTTCCAGCGGCCCGCCAAAGGCCAAGAAGGCCAAACCCAGCCATGAAGTTCAGGTGAGAACACAATTTGATCAGTCCTGGAGATGAAATTTCCAAACCAAACCAATGCGATGTGAAGACAGGGCTCGAAGCATAGGACGATGGTGCGATCGTCCAACAGACAGCAGTTCTGTTGATAGCACTTTGATGTAACATAACATAGCATGGTGCACAAGCCCCACCTCCCTAAAACAAGTTTAGTATGTAGATGTGGGTAATGTTTTGCATGAGGTAAAAATAAACAACCTCTTTCTAGGGAAAATACTTCCATTAGCTTACCTGCAAGCTGGCTTGTTTTCCCTTAACTTGAGGAATTTAGGCAGAGTGTTTGAATATGTGTACCCTTGTTTGCTGCAATTAAGCACCAATTCAGACATTTTTATTTTTATTATGTGTGGCCCTAAAAAAGAAAAGGTGAAAAAAAGCTTCATTTTGTAAGCTTTTGAAGAATGATCCTTCTCTTTTTTCGGATCACTACAAAGCGTTCACGGTTTGGACTATTTAAAATATTGGTATTGCAAATGTCCAGCTAATCACATTGAAATTGTGTTTTCTTTTATTCTGTTTTGTCTAGTATTTTAATCAGTGAACCCATAATATGAACCCAGTCTTTTTTCTTAGGCAGAAAGAAGCCACTTGCATTCCAGGGAGGATGCCGATGTATGTAGGGCGAGAACCTATAATCTTTTCAAGCAAAGCTTTGACTTAAACGTACAGTGTGGTTGACCCCTGCCTGTCCACCACTTCAGCGCAGCTTATATGTAATCTTTACTGTGTTCCACAACTGAGGGAGTGCTTTCAGCTTTGTCTTTTTTGATTAAAGCTTAGAAGACCTCAGCCTAGTTTCCCCTTCCAGTGCTCCAGATAGTTGGTGCAATCTTTGATCAATATTTGATATATTATTTATCTGTATGTTAGGTTTGATTTTCGCTCTGTTGAGATGTATAAACTGAGGGAGAGTAACACTGAATAATTTACTATGATTTTTTTTTTGTTGTGTCCGTCCTCGTGAGTGGTTCTTTTTTGTTGACGGAAACGTCAGCCGCGGGTTGGCTGCTTTATTGCTAACCTGTTGTTTGCTGTATCTGCTGTTTTCTCCTTTGAAACACTCATGCTGGCGATGGCTTTGAAGTGCTGTTATAGTGGGGAAGAGACTTCAGGCTGTTGTGTCTATTCTAACATGCCCCAACAGAAGGAAGATATCAGTCACATACACAAGCCCAGAGTTTCACGCATGCTAAGAGTGGGTGATATGAAGTTGATTGAATCATGATAAATTATGACACACTATGCTTTTCTGTGTCATCAGTACTTTTTGACCGGTACATGTAATATTTACAAAGCAGTTCATACTGTTACTTAATCGTATTTGAATCATTGAATATTTTCCTAGGTTGACCATCTCTTGTGGTGAAGCTGAAGCCCAGCTGCTCGTGTGCTCTATGCTACTATGATAGAATATATGATTGTAGCTCCATTCTTTAAACAGTGTTTTGAGTTCTGTTTATGACCCTTCATAATTTATATCCACATATGACGCATGATGAATTTGTTTATCGCCACTATGGAATTGGAAGTCATCTGCAAAAGTCAAGTATCGTCATGTGCAACAGTAAATTTATAGAATTAGAATTAAAACGTTTTGCATAGCCCTATAAAATATATAACTTATAAAGGCATATAATGTTCTATATTTAGTTTTTATACAATATGTTAAACTCGGCAAATAAATATTTGCAGAAAAGTGACTTATTTAGTTTGATTACCTATAGATGTGTTAGATTATGAGAACCATTTCCATGGTTTCTGTTTCAACTGTGATTTACAAAATGCGTTGATGCAGAAAATTAGTCAGACTAACCTGGAGAATGTTTGCGGTGAACTGTTGATAGATAAATGAGCAGCAGACTAACAAAAGCAACAACAAAGTGGAGAACTCTTATTCCAGTATGAACCAGACCAACAAGCTACAATCACAGCAGACTTGGAACCACTAGCTGTATCTGTCAGCTTGTTCATAGAACAAAGGTGCACTGCTTTTAAAAGGAAAAACTTTCTTCATTGAGCACAAAAACAGATTAATTACAATTAACAACAATGTGATATGTTATTTAAGCCCATTATTTTTGTTTTTAACATATTTTATCCTTGTACTAAGTACTTTGTTTACAAAAGACTTGTTGCTGCTGCTGCTTTTCTGATGTGTTTGGTCCCTCCTAACTTGTTTGCAAAAAACTACAAAAAAACATGACATTGTGATGCATGTCATGTTTCGTGAAAATGACGGTATTTTTGTCTTTTCACTTTTTAATGCACATTATTAAACCAAATCTGTCAAGTCTTTTGCATTGAGAATGGTTTTGCACTCACTTTACTTAACCCACAATCTTTTATGCATCTGATTTATATGTCTCTTTCTCTCTCTCCCCCCATTTTAAATCAGCAGTAAATAGGTTTGTCAGCATAAAGCCTCAGCCTGTTGCTCTGTTTCTGTAATTATGAGACATCATTGCTTTCCCTCGTCCTTCAGTGGCTGTTGCCTTTGCAGCAGCCGCTCTGTCACTCCTCTGTCGGAAATAGAAAGACGCAGCCTTGTCATTTGCCCCCTGTCCACCGTTGGATGGGCGTTTCTGAGGTTTTTGCCATCTTCTCCTTTTTTTAGTGGCCTTTTAAGTTCTTTTTCTCATTTGTTTTTAGAGTTTGTCCAGTGCCAAATATGGAGCAAAGGAGTCAGAAGAAGGAGAGAAAAATGTGGAGGTAAAGAAAAGTTTCCATCCATCACTCCCATCATCCATCCATCCATTCATCCATCCATCCATCCATTTACTGAATCCTGGAGTGGCTGGTACCAGCTAAAATATACTTCTGAACCTCTCCATCGCTAATTATCCATATTCTCTAATTCCCCTGTCACAGTGTCAAGGTTTTCATCATGTGCCACTGTAAACTATGGCAGTTTATATGTTGCATTTCAGTAAGAAATAATCTCCTCACTGCAATTCATGAACCACCACTCTTTCCAGCTTTTTTTGATGGAAAATGTCACTTATCCAAGTAAGCTAATCCTCTATGACATCATCCTGTAGATTGCGGACAGGGAGACTCTCGTCTACCACCTGGACACTGCAGCCCGGCGCACCAGTAACCACGAGGAGCTGACTGACGAGTTCTTTGAGGTGACGGTGGATGATGTGAGGAGAAGGTTCTCCCAGCTAAAGAGTGAGAGGTATGTCTGCTCACTGTAGACACAGTGAAATGGCTGGAGCCGTAGTGCAATCCAGTCCTCGGGGCTGTAGATCAGCATGTCTGAGCCAAACCATTTATGAACAATGAATATCTAATGCAGATGGACATTGAGTTAGGACAGAGCTGTTGCATAGCTAGGATGTCATCCCTGGTTGGATTTAAA
This sequence comes from Hemigrammopetersius urotaenia, assembly GCA_037974485.1. Taxonomy (NCBI): domain Eukaryota; kingdom Metazoa; phylum Chordata; class Actinopteri; order Characiformes; family Alestidae; genus Hemigrammopetersius; species Hemigrammopetersius urotaenia. Next base: position 1,286,396 of record JBBPDC010000038.1, read on the forward strand.
TACTGTTACAGGCTGAAGTCCAACTGCTTTCAAGTTGTCTTCAAGCTGCCTTCAAGCTACTTTCAGGCTCCTTTTTGCTTTAATAGAATCTGTGATTGCAGTAGTTAATGAGCAGCAAACAGACAAAAGTTCCATATAATCATTTCATATGTGAATTATTTTTAAACCCAGTGTTTACAGTTACCATTCAGTGAATACTTTAGCTGATCAGTCCCTTGTTAATTTAAATCAGTTTTGCTGCTAATGGAATGGAACTTACTTATGCTGCTGGAGCTGGAGTCAGGACCCAAGAACTTTTAACAGCATATGATTTAAAATTTTGCACCCTAAAAAAATGTTGATATATTTAGTAGACATGCTATGTCAAGCCTATCGCACCATTACATTCTATTAATGAAACTGGGTTTGCGATTCAATATTCTCATGATATTTGAATGAAGAAATCATGTTGCATAAATTAGTCATGCCATAAAGGTGAAATCAGTGCTGGACAACTTGATTGGTACAGTTTGCAAATTTGTTGGTTTTAACTTGGTGTTCAAACATTGCAGTTACTTTTCAGCTTGGACCAAGTGTTACAGAAAAGGAGAGCTGATTGTTTTATGTGCATGCATTCCAGCATTCTTTGCTATAAAAATGGTCAGTTTGCATAACATTAACACTTATTATAACAGTATCAGATAACTATCAGCCCAAAGCTTATTACAGTAAATTGCTAAATGAGTAGAATATCCCTTTTCCTCACATTTTTGCATTGCAATAGTACAATTCAGGATATACGGACTTTATTTTTGTGTTTATTATAATTGTACGTTTTTTTTCTGGCCGAAGACTGTCGGTACAGCAGTCCCTTGGTTAAAGCAAAAAAACGTGAACCTCTTAATGAGCCTGAGGACTATTTTGAGAAACACTGATGACGAGAGGGCAAGAAGATGATGAAGATAGCTACTTTGTAGCTTTTAAGGCAGGAGATGAAGGATAGGCTGGAGGCTGCAGAGTGGAGGTTAAGCGAGGGGATGGAGAAAGGGGCAGGCATGAGCTCTTGTGGTTTGGTGACCTTTGCCCTTTCCCCCCATACATGCTGTGCTCCTCCGAGAGGCTTTCATTTGAAAGCAAGAAAGCAAGAGAGTTATTCTGGCTCTAAATTACTGCCTTCCAACCCCACACACACACAAAGCAGTAGAAAACATCTCTCTCTCTCTCTCTCTCTCTGCCTCTCTCTCTCTCCTTCTTTCATTATCTTTCTCACTCGTTTCTTCCTGTTCCTCACTAATATCTTCCTTCTGTTCCCTTTGTAACATCTTTGTTTTCTTGCTCTGGTTCCTCTCCTCACTGTCTTCCCTCACTTTCTTGTTCTTTAGGACTTTTTTTATGAGGCCCTCTTGGAGCAGGCAGTGTGAGGAGGCTACCAGAGATGAATGTGTGTGTGTGTGTGTGTGTGCGCATTGCATGTTTTCGTTTGGTATGCGTGCGTAATGCCATTTGAGTGTTACCGCAGCAGACATGCGTCTGTGACCAAAGGCCTCATCTCCGTCTCGCCTCTTTGAACTACTCGGCGAGTGTGTGTTTGTCTGTCTTTGTACAGTGTGTATCTATATCTGTTCTGTTTTTTTTGTGGTGTGCGTACTTGTTTGTAGTCACATCTGTATAGGTTTATGTGTTAGTGTGTTTTTGGTTGAGGCTGTTTGAAGGAAGGAAGGAAAGAGGGAAATATGCAAGGAAAAATTAGTGCTAATAAACCTTCAGGTTCTTTCGTATGGCATTTATTTTGATAGTAAATATGTTTGTGGTAAACATTATATAGCCAAAAGTGTGTAGATGCCTGACCATCACATCAATATGAGCTCGTTGGACATCCCCCTCTGCAACAGTCTTTTCTTTCCAAGGAAGGCTTTCCACAAGGTTTTTTCGATGTGTCCATGATAACTCAGTCAGAAAACATTTGTGAGGCCAGGCACTGATGTTTGCTTGGAAGGCCTGTCTTGGTATTGACGTTTTATTTCATCTTGAAGGTGTTCTGTTGAGTTTAGGTAAGAGCACTCTGTGCAGGCCGATGGAGTTCCTCCACATCATACTCGTCTTTACTGACCTCTTGGTGATGCTGGAACAGGAAAGGGCCTTTCCAAAATTGCTGCCACAAAGTTTAAAATGTCTTTGAATGCTGTAACATTAAAATGATCCTTCTTGTAGCCCAAACCCTGAACAACAGCCCTAACCCATAATCCCTGCTTCACCAAACTTTACTGCTGGCGCTATACTTGACCGACTTAATTTGATACATTCTTCCTGATAGTGTTCTCCTGGTTTCTGCCAAACCCAGATTCATAGATAAATAGAAACCATTTAGAAACCATTTAAACAAATAAGACAAAAATTATATCCTCTGTCATTTACTTATGGAGGAACATGATCCACTGTGAACCGCCCATGAGTGACAAATGTAGGTGATCGATTCGGCTGTTTACAATCAATGAGATGACAATTTGATGGTTCCCTGTTTTATTTAAAGAACAGCGATGTTTCAGAGTCTGATCTTAACACATTTGTGGAAGTGTATCATGGCATGAGCAAATGAGATTTCCAAGAACCTTACAAAAAGAGCTGTTGTTGCTCATCAGGCTGTAAAAGGATACATAACCATCTCTGAAGCGTTTGATTTCCACCAGCCCACACTCATATTGTGTGAGAATGTAGGACCATCGTCAGTCTTACCAGGAGTGGTCGACTATCAATGATCACATTAGAACATTTTGATATAAATGTAAAGTGTTTCATTTGGGGGAAAAAGGAACCTAATCCGTTCTGTAAAACATGTTGGGGGTAGTGTGATAGTCTGGGTCTGTTTTGCTGTATCTGTTAAAACAATTAATCCTAAATTATTCCAGTGAATACTAATGGAAAAGTTTGGGACATTGTGCATATCTGAAAATAGCTCACAAAGCACATAAGGCCTTCTACCAAAGCAAATGGTTGAAGAAGAATAAAGGTATCTTGACCCTAATCCAATAGAAATGTACATCTCAGAGCTGTAGCTGTTCTTCATAGAGTAATCTACCTAGCTGGTGCTTAAGACTGATCAACAGTTCTGTCAGATTCTGAAAGGAAAGGTTTACATACTTTTGCCACAAACAAATATATAATGTTGGATTGTTTTCCTCCATAAATAACCAAGTAATTGAAAATGGGTGCTCTGCATTCTTTCCACATACTACCACTCCACATGGATTTTGATTGTGTTTAGGTAATTCACGTGCATCTTTTAAGATTTTTCTAGTTCTTTGACACAGGGATGTAAGGAATTAAATATAAATAAAACTGTCAGGAATATGCCCTTTAAGCTGGCACCTATATTTCACAATTAACTGACCAATAGAAATTGCCAGTCCATGTGGATTAAATGTAATAAACATTTGTTTCTTTTCTATTGTGTTACCAAGTCGACAGGGTGTATATATTGAAATATATGTTCTGTAATATATATATTTTAGATATAAAGTATAAATACTTCAAAGTGTGTGTGTGTCTTTATCTTTCTAGTTATCCTGTTATTTTGGTTCCAAACATGGAATCCCGCTTGTGTGGATATTAAAGGGTTAGTCTGAGGTGGCGTGTCACTCCAGGCCTCCAGCGCTTAGCAGGGGGATGTCTCAGGGCTCTAATTGACTGATTTGTAATCTTGTTTATTTTGGGTTGGAGCCAGACACCCTGAGGTGTTCCGCCCGCTTCCCTTAATTGGCAGTGGGCTCACTGTCGCCCCATTGGAGGATCAGACAAGCTGATGGCGCGGTTTCTGGCATGTAATTGGTTCCAATTATGAACCATACAATTGAGGAACCACAAGGATCTGTCTGTCTCTGGCTTGCTTTTTTATACACATGCGCACACGCGCACACACACACGGCAGTAAATCTCAGAGTCTGGAATGGTATTAATCATTTGTGGGATGGGTAATCAGATGCTTTTCTTCATAATCATTTCTTTTTCTCTACTGTGCCAGACAGATCTTTTCATCTTTCTCCAGTAGCTCCACTCAGATTGTGTTCTCTCTCTTTTTCTCTCTTTCTCTCTTTTTCTCTCTCTTTCTCTCTCTCTCTCTGTCTGTCTCTGTCTCTCTCTCTGTCTCTCTCTCTCTCTCTCTCAGGAGGGCTTTGGAGGAAGCCCCCCTTATTACTCAGGCTCTGAGAGAGGCACAGATAAAGGAGAAAATGGAAAGGTACCCCAAGGTGAGACTCCTTCCCATGCATGGCAACACCGGGTGCTTCCCCTTGGAATTGTACAACCCCCTCTCGCCTCCTTGTTCTTGCATTTTGTTTTGACAGATAAAGTCACCTTGACTTATAGGCCCTTTAGAGCCAATGTTTAGGGCTGTGCACTACTTGGGGGGCCTCAAATTAAGTAATTTGAAAAAAATATTGTTGTAATATTGTGATCATTTAAACTTGTTTGTGTGTTTGTCTGTAATATTTTCATATGACAGGTGGTGCTGAGAGTGCAGTTCCCTGACCGACGAGTCCTCCAGGGCTTCTTCAGGCCTCTAGAAACGGGTATGGTTGTCTTTCTTGAAGAGGGAATTGGGGGGCACTGATTATGGTGGAATTCAGTTTAAATGCTGTTTTGGACACTGACAGATGGCCACGTTTCACGGCTGTGATGAGAATGGTCCACTAGCCAGATAATACAATCAGTTATTGTAAACCTACAACGTGCACCTATGTAATAAGTGTGTCTTAGCTCCTAAATTGCCTTTTTATTAAAACATTAATTCTGAGAGAAATGGCAGAATTGCAAGAGCAACAGCAGCTCTGTAGAAATGACATACTTATATTAGGGTTATAAAAGAGTTATAAAAATGCTGGTTTAATAGACATTTACAAGACACTGTGTGCATGAATGACTGAATATTGGCATGTAACTTGTATGCCATACATTATCAAAGGATGTGTGCTCTGCTTGCAGTCGGTGCAGTGAGGCAGTTTGTCAAAACTCATCTTGAGGATCCTAAGCTCAGCTTCTACCTGTGTGAGTTTAATGGCACTCATTTTTCTTATAGTTTTTACAAACTTGGTTTAGACTCACTTGCACATACAAACATGAGACAATCTTTCAAACACAGTCAAAGAGCTAGACTCATACTGATAGAGGCACCACCATACTCACTACCATACTCAGAAAGTGTATGAGTGTTTGTGTGATCTTGGGGTGAGAATTTTAACATTGTTTATGTATTTGAATATTCATTTTTATTCCTTTTTATTCCTTTTTGTTCGTATGAGTATCCTGCACTTTGATCAGTGATCTGAAGCTATAGTCTTAGATTTACTTTGTTTGCACGCAGAGCAGTAAGTAGCCCTGTGAGTGACAGTGACAGGGTAAACAAAACCATCAGAGACATCAGTACGCCTTTTACACTGAGGCAATTTCAACAGCCGTAAAAGCGGATGGGATTTTTAACACACTGAAACTTCGCTGGTCAAAGTTGATCAAATCTGCTGCTACAAAGACAGCTACCAAAGTTCCTGCTTGACTCAAAGCATTGTACCAGCCCTGTCAGCATCTGATCATTTGATCTTCGGAGGGTCTCCCGTATCCTCTTTTCGTGGAAGCCACAGTCAGTGATCAAAACCTGGCATCTAGATGCATTCTGTCCGAGTAGAGTGGGCGGGGGTTAATGATGTTGAATCCAATGAATGGGCTTTTTTCCCCATATAAGCTAAATTGTAGGACGTCACAGCAGGCTTTGCAAAATTGGAGAGCTTTTAGTTATCTGAGCCAAACTTGTCTGTGCTCTCATCAAAATTCAACTAGAACCTCAGAACCAAAACAATGTATCATTACACTCTTACCATGGCACCACATACCAGATACACCCTCTTTTGCTGTACTGAAAAATGTAAAGTATCGGGACACTATTATTTACGAATTTTACTAAATAGTGTTTTTTTTTGTTCATTAGGTCTGCTTACATGTGGTGATTCACAGACTCTTATTTATTTTAATCCTAACCACACCTGCCTTATTCAAATGGCTGATGAAATAAACGAATGCTGATATCTATATATCTGGATAACCATGCTCATTTTGCTGAGATAACTGATTTTTCTTCTCTTGCCAGTCATTGCGCCACCTAAGACCGTACTAGACAACCACAGCGCTACTCTTTTTCAGGTGAGGCCCAGATTGTTGATTATTTTGTGTGGACATTTGCGTGAGAGCTGCTCTACGTGCCAGCCACATGTGTGTGGTGCGTTTGGAAATGTTCCTCCATATGATGGATCTGTGCGTGAGAGTGGGTTTCATTTTGGGGTTTGAGGGGTAGACGTGTACGCGTGTGTGTTTGAGTTCTCTGTGGGTGGTCATGGTTTGGTCAGTTGTACAGGGATAATGGTTTATTTACAGTAGAGCTGATTGCGTTCCATTCCTGTAGACCCCCTGTGGCCCTCTCAGCAACTACACCACATACACACGCATTCTAAATGTGCACTTTTCTCACTCACAACAACACATTTTCTCTCTCTAAGCTCAGCTCAACTCGGTGAAGCTTTACTGATGTGGCCATGTTTCAGTTACACTATTGTCAGAGCATTTATATCTATTTAATGGTACATTGGTCAGTAAACTAGTCAATTAACACATGCACTGTATCACACAAGCATTTTCCCATTTAATCCCACTTATGTGACATAACGTTAGAATATTGACCATATTTATCCAGATCATGCCTACATTACGCTAGAACCAGGGTCTGACTGCAATATCAAGTTTAGATTCAGATTCATCTGAATGAAAAATGGTGTGGTGATATATATGAGAAGCCTATGTTCATATCATAATGAACAGAGACTTCTGATTTGCCAATTTCTGTGTACCTGACATTAATACGGCAGTACAGACTAAAACATTATATAATCTGAAGTAAATTATGAAGTGAAGTGTGACGTCATAAATTATAAAATAATTTTATTGGAAAAAACTAAATGTGAAATTCCTTCCAAACTTAATGTATATAGCCTTTATTTAAAGATAGCCAGTGAGAAATTTGAAAGAAGTAAATTAATAGAAAGCAGTAGAACTGCTAAAAGGCTCAAGCTTTTGTGCTACAGTATTTAAAGAAATGATTCAGAGAAAAACAAGTTTACACAGTTTTCCATTTTACCCAATGTAGTCGATCAACCAGGACATAATTGTTCCTCTTTAGTTCAGCGTAGGAACTACATGGGTAACATTGCTAAAAAACTTTCTCAAAACCTATTCAAACTACAACTAGATCTTCATTAGGGTGGCCCAGGCGATGTGGTTTAGGACAAAGTATACAGGCAGCTATTTCAGACAACACTAGCAGTCACAACTTGAGCTGATCTTGGATCAGATTCCTCTGTATTGATGGTGGTTGTCACAGGATCTGTTTCTAGTTCATCTACACTGTGAAGTTTCACAGGCAGAGCATAGAAACCAAACATGTCAGATCACTTGACTTGACATTGTATCACTGATGCACTGTTTAACTAAAAAAGATATTACAGCTCATTGAAGTTGGTACAGAAATGGTGACAGCTGGGCCTAAACAGAAGAGCAATGCCATTCAATTCAATTCAATTTTATTTATATAGCGCTTTTAACAATGGTCATTGTCACAAAGCAGCTTTACAAAATGAA
>JBBPDC010000038.1:1294148-1313008 GCA_037974485.1 Hemigrammopetersius urotaenia
GCGTGCGTGCGTGCGTGCGTGCGTGCGTGCGTGCGTGCGTGCGTGCGTGCGTGCGTGCGTGCGTGCGTGTGTGTGTTGCACAATATCATAAAAGCCACTTGCTTCCCAGAAACCAGCAGAGAGAAGGCTTATGATGGGTTTAGAGACCAAGCCAACTGAAGGAGTCACCACTTATCCATCTGTACACACACAGTTATAAAAACATACACACATACATATTAAGGGAATAAGCCTTCTCTCAGGAGGCATTCACTTCATTTTGACCACTACAAACTCAATGTGTCCCACAATCGCCCCTCTCCCAAACACACACACAACCACACAGCATAAACCACACCAGAAACAGCAATGACACAACATTTTCAGCAACCACAGGCCATTCACATTCCTTTCTTCTTGATGTTTGTGTGTGTGTATAAGTGTATATGTGTGTATAAGTGTATATGCTCTTTCGTTCTTAGTGTCCTTGTTTAATTACAGGGCACAACAAGGGAAATGTTTCCTTTAATGTGTATTTCTTTAAGTTGTTAAGTTCTTTGTTTTTCCCTGTGATCATTTAGCTATAGGGTAGTTGGCATTGTGTGCATAAATGTATCTTTTGGTACACAAATACATTGTATAGGAGCTAACTCAAGATCACACTAAGTGATCACACAGGTATAGCCATCAAAGTAAATTATATGTTGGACATTTAGCTGTTAGTTCCCTGTTGTCCAGTATAGTCAATGCTAAATGTAGCCAAGTATTACAGTGTTTTCACACACAGAGTCAGATGCATTACCTCTGCTTAGTGTCATTCAAATGTGAAGACATTAATCTGTGTTTTACCAGGGCGGACATGTTCTTGTTAGCCATGTAATTGAATCTGCTCAATATGCCAATGATAAGACTGCTTGACAGATATAATATAGTATTTTTGCATCAACAAGGAACTTGTTGTATCTCAGCATATGGTACCTTCAAAAATTGTTCAAAACTGGATAGGTGGAGGAATTATCCAGTCCAAAAAACTGATACAGCTGATGAACAGTATCTCAAAGTCATGTCCTTAAAGGTCCCGTGACATGCTGATTTTTTAAATGCTTTTATACAGGTTTTAGTGGTCCCCTCATACTCTATCTTTTTCCAAAATTCAGCCTTAGTGCAGAATTACAGCCACTTTGAGCCAGTCCCACAATGAGATTTCCCAAGGACACGTGGTTTCTGTGTCTGCAGCTTTAAATCATACCGAGGAGGAGAGAGGCGGGGCAAGGTGGAAGATGGGGAAGGTTGGGGAGGGGCCACCTTGCGGCCTCCTTGCGGCCTCCTTGCGGCCTCCTTGCAGCCTCCTTGCGGCCTCCTTGCGGCCTCCTTGCGGACACAGTTGAGCTAAACCAGCAGACATACAAAAACACTTGTTTGGAAGCCATGATATCTCTACAGAAAAAAAGTGGCCTCTCACACGATCGCATTGACAGCCCAAATTCTCTGGGTGGGCAAAGCCTGAGAAAGGGGAGGTAACTCATATCAATGTTAAAATATCTCAATGTGAAATTTTCATGCTGTTGTGTCCTTTAAGAAATAGGAAAAAATCCAGCAATGATCTGACACAGGACCTGAGAGATGCATCTGGCCCTTCAGTTTATCCATCTACTGTTGGTTGAGGCCTCCTCAGAAATGATATCTGTAGAAGAGCGACTGTCAAAATGCCCTTCTTAAGGATGAGAAACTGGTATAAAAGGCACATCTGTGCTAAATTACACAACACCTGGACTGAAAATCAGTGACGACAGGTCTTATGGATCGATGAAGCCAAATTTGAAATTGTCTGTTCAAATTGTTGTATGGAGGAGGTCAGAAGAGTGTTTACATTTACATTTATGGCATTTAGCAGACGCTTTTATCCAACAGTGAGTGTGTAAAGTTGAACATCTACAAAGTATGATTGAGGATCTATGATTGATTGGGGCTGTATGTCTGCCAGTGGTGTTGGGGATCTTGCTCAAATTGATGGAGTTATGAATGCTGAGAAGTGCCATCTGATAAACCATGCAGTACCATCTGTAATTGAAAGAATTGATCATCGGATTGACAATGGCTTCATTTTTCAGCATGACTGTGATCCTAAATACACTGTCAATGCAGTAAAAACATACTTTGAAGGAAAAAATAATGATCATCTTGAATTAAAAGTCAGTAAATGACAAAAGACAGAATCTTTAGAATGCCTTCAAGAAGTCTGGAGAACTGTTCATGAAGACCACTTGCCTATGAGCGTTAACATCAAAGAATCCTCTTAAAAAGCATGACCCACCCAGACAAACACTCTCATACCCAGCTCTACGTTTGGTCACATGAGTGGAAAGATTACTTTTGGAATCCTTATGAGATGAATCCCACTGTTCAACAAACAGCCTTCAAAAAAGTTTGTTTGTTAGATTTACACAAAGCTATAGATATACTGTATTTACATGAATGTTTGCACAAGCTACAATACATCACTGTACCTACTCATACTACTTTATCTTGTTGGACTTTCTCTCTCTCTCTCTCTCTCTCTCTCTCTCTCTCTTTCTCGCTCGCTCGCGTGCTCTTTGCCTCTCTCTGTGTTACCATCTCTTTCTTCCTTCTGTCTCCATCTCTGTCACCCGCTATTAGGACTTAAAAGCATTAAAGGCACACAAACAGAATCTTTAATCACTCTGTGTCATGTCACGGAAGGAATGTTTCCCATCCCAGCCAGCCTTTGATACTCTGCCTCCCCCCGCTTCATCCGCCCTCCACCACACAGTCCAGCCCTTCTCCCTCTCCCCTCGGCAGCCGCTTTTGGAGCCACTGTTCAAACGGGGGGCATTTGTGGCTTTGTGGGGACAGAATGCCTGGTAGCCCATTTAAACACATTGTTTCCCCCTCAAAGAGCCCTAATAATAGCAATTAGGACACAGCTCAGCCCATTATAGAGCCAGTGCAGAGGGCCACAGCCTGCAGCCTAGCCGGCCATGTGAGCACCTAGGCAGTGCGCACGAAGAGTTTGAAGAGTTACATCCAAAAAGTTGTTTGCCATGAAACTAAGCAGGCTATATTCAGTTTGACATTGAGTAACACTAGGTTCCTTTTTAAAAGAATATTCCAGTGTTTTACTATAGAGAGCTATACTATAATGATACTCTAATGTTCAACAATAATTTCTTTGTATTTGGAAAATGAGAAAAGCTACATTTGTAAAAGTAGAAGTAGATCACTTCTACTTTTGCTTTTTGGATTCGGTTGAGACGAGTGTGGTAGGATGTTAGCCACAACCTACAGCGACTAGTGTTTTTTTTAAGAAGTTAACAAGGAACGCTTAATGTTAGCAGTCTGCAACTATTCTACAGTGTAAATGAAAACTATATTTCATTAAAACACCGGCACATAAAATGTGAGTGAATGGTTATTTAACTTCGTCTCGTCTATTTTCTGCCACTTGCTGTGGATGGCATTCCAGAAATAGAAGGTCCAAAATTCACCGGCACATTTTCACTTGCAAATCTCAGTCAGTGGAAAACAAAACTATTGTGAAGCTTGTGCTTTAAGTCGCTGGAGAAAGCCTGCCCATTCAAAGGCCATCTTGACAACACACCCATGCAGTTACTTCCACTCCTGCAAGACTAGAGTCCCATCTCATAAGTGAACGGTCTCCTCCACCTTCTGGTTTAAAACCTGTATTAACAGAAACATTCAAACCTGAGAGAAAGCAACAGCTACTGTGCGCACATTAGAGAAGTGTGGACTCATGCTGTGTACTGAAAAATGTGGTCTACAGAAACATAACAGGGTTTAATTAAATATCAAGAGGTTGGTCAATCAAATGACCATTCTGTAGTGGATTAACATCTGTTATGGTCAAATTTGATTTACCAGCCTACTGATATTCTACTAGCTTGTCGTATTGGCACAAAAGTGAAGTAAGGAAGTGACTGACCTCTATTATCAGAGTGTTCTGAGTCAACATATATTTTTGTTTACTAAGACTGTCCATGGTAATTGATCATTAGGTGGAAAACATTCTTTTCTGACATATTCCATTTATAAAAAATGGTTTCTGTTTTAAATCTATATGCTATATATGTGTGTGTTTCCATGAATCTGTAGGTACAGGGGATTGAAACACTTTTGAAACCTTTTGCTGTAATCACTCTGCTGGTCAGAGTCTAATTTAGTTTTGTGATTGTAATTGTATCACTCTGTCTCCCCTCTCTGCTCTCTGGCCTCTCCTTTCCTCTCCCAGGCCAACCTCTTCCCTGCTGCTCTCGTGTACTTTGGCTCGGACGTGAAGACAGGTTTGTTAACAGCGACTTCCATTTCTGGATGTCTCTTTCATCTCCTGTCCAGAGCAATGACATCAAATTAATCCTGTTTACCCAAAGCCCCTACGCCACAGAGGGCACGCCGGGCAACAGTGTGTAGAACAGACGCTGGAGAGAGTGATGAAGTGCAAGTTTTACTGTGCTGTGGTTTAGTTGCACAAGAACATTGTTTTTGCTGAAAAGAGGCTTTCGGCTGCAGATCATCATAGCAGGGGCCGCAACCCCAGATCACTTGGTGATTCAGTTCATCAGGTGTTTTAGATACATGGAAATCTAGTGTGTCCTTCCATTTCCTAGCGGTTTTGAGCAGCCAGCATTGGTGTGTAACTGACCATGTCTGTGTTTTTGACAGAGTGCTACCTACGCAGTGATCTTGTGGAAGGCAGTGTGTCTGCCCTGCAGGCTGATGAGCTCATCGCTGGGTACAGTATTCCATCTTCCTGTATACCCTTTGTACCTTCCATTTTGTCCTTCTTTTTTTCTTTGATCCTCATGTTTAATTCATTTTGACATAAGCTCGTCTATTTGAGAGCGCTTTAAGGCTGTGTTTCCCTGGTCCTACAGGCTGCCCCTGCACGTTTTTGTGTGTTCCTTGCTCCTAACACACCTGATCTAACTAATCTAGCTACTTAACTACCTTTACTTGGGTTAAAGTGGACATGCAAGAGCAGGGAAAACACTGCAGGGCAGGGAGACCTTGCGGACCAAGGCTGGGAAACACTGGTTTAAATTCAATTTGAACAAACTGGTATAATCTTCCATAACTTGACTGATCAACTACAGTTGGGGTAAGGGGGTGCTTGGTGTTTCCGTGAACTATCCCTGTAATCTTGTTCCTGGCTTATGACAAAAGAGCTATTTAGTCAATTCTCCCCAACTAATGATGACCCTGAATGCCCCCACAGCGCAAACACACACACACACACACACACACAACCACGCATTGCCCTCATTTGCCTCCACAGTTTTAGGATACAGTTGCATGATCACTAGGCTCTCGCTATCTCTCCCTCGTCCCCACACTGTGGCTGTTTTTCTGGGAGGATTCTCATCCGCCTGGCTGGAATGCCTTTGAGGTTCTTTCCAAATGGGAGTGTTCCACTGAAACCACAGGTGCCCCCCTGTCTCCCACTAACACGCACATACACCTTCACAGCCCCCATTCCCCATTCCGCCCTCATTTCCTTGAGCCCTGAACACATTTCTCCTCATCCTCTCCTAAAGATAGCAGCTTCCCCCCCCCAGTATCCCTGAACGAAACACACACACACACACACACACTTATTCCCTCCCACCTGTTTCTCTCTCTCATTCACCAGGGCATGCACACACACACCCTCTCGAGGATTCACTTCAAAGGGGATGCCATTTCCTGCTGCTGCCTGGCATAACATGTCAGTATGATGACTTAATGGGACAAACGGACACACTCTTTCTTTCTCACACACGTACACTACATGCTTTTCGGTGCAGAGAAGTATTTCCTTTCCATTAGTTGAAAGCCTATTTCTAATGGAAACTTAGTAAGAGACCAAGGTCTGTATTCTCAGTTGAAAGTGTTCGTGGTGATTCCAAACCTGGTGCTTTTTCAACCTGGACCGATTTCATAGACTGTATCAGTCTTTTTTTATTTTTTCTTAATACATTTTTGCCATGTACAGATCTGTCTGCATCTATGTACCATTAATGTCTTTTTGGACACATTTTTAATTTAAAAATATCAAACAGGAATTTGAAAAACTAGACTGCACTGATATGGAATTGTTGGGCCTGATATAATGTCCCATAATGACACCTTAATCTATTAAATCTTTAAATCTTATCTTTTTTTATAATTTATTTACGTATGTTTTAATGTTTATATTAATGTATATGGATATTATTAAGTAGGTTGTAAATTTTTTTTAATTCTCAAATATAAAGAACAGGAATGTGGTTATCTGACCACAGCTCCTAAGATCATCACCACCCAACAAAGAGCCTGATATAAGAGTTTTGACATCCAAAGCGAAGCTGAGAGCATCACTCATTTTAGACACACCTGAACACGAAGACAGCAAAGTAATATATTTTTATAGGAAATCACCTTCATTACCTTCATTTTAAAAGCCAAAATACCTCATCAAGCCATCCTGAATGAGATTTGTGTTAGTCTCTTGATGTTTTTTTCTCACAATAGAGCTTAATTAGTATTGAAACACGAACCGAGACTGCTGTCTGGTCTAAAAAGGGAAATTCCCACCTGAGTAACTTCACATGATGTGCAAGCTAAAAGGAGGAGCAGGTTATTGATTCTAATGACTGACTAAACCTTAAATATTGGACCAATATCGGATAATTCTGTCTTTCCAATTTTCGGCTCATATTTTGATACAGTGTGTATCTTTAACAACCAGATATGTCACTGCCTGACCATCCCAAGGCAATTTGGAAGCCTGTATGTTTTGAAGCCATTTTTGTTTTAATAAATAGTTCAGATTATGACCATTTCCCTTTTTTATTCCCAAAATCGGGATTTATATGGAGCATTGTGGACTTCGCGTTTTATGTTTAATGCTGCTTCTGCTCACAAATTGAATCAACAGCGAGTAAAGCACTGAGCAACTAAGAGCATTGGATTGTTTTTCTGGCAATGTAAAATGTAATTGCCCAAGTTAATAGTCATATTTTTAGCTGTGCCTTTTTTATATCAGTTAGTATAAATCAGTAAATGTGGGATATGGTCTCAGACGTTCTACATTCTGAATTTGCCTGGGGATGCGTTCGGCACGGGCTCTTGAGTGAAGGAGGATATGGATTTTGGTAGAGGAGCAGCAGGTGGCTGGTGTCCTGTGCTGCGGAAATGCTTGTAGCCGGAAAGATTAAGATGTTTGCGCTGAAGTGACTCTCCACAGGAAGCTTCTAATAACAGCAGCCTCTCGAGAGATCGTGACCTTTCACCTCTTTACTCTCTTCTCTTTCACATGAAAGCGGTCAAGAGAGACTGGGTTAACCCTCCAAACCCTCCCCACACACACACTAAACACATTCTACAGCCCGAAAGCACTTTCAGGGGACCAAAGCATCAGAACCTGTTGTCTCCTTAAGCCTCTGTTTTCTTCCTCTCTTCCTTCCTATTTCTCTCCAAATGTTTGATATCCTCCCCTTTAATCTTTCTCCCTTTTTTGTAAATCTCTTCTCCCCCTTCTCCCTCTCTCTTTAGCTGCATTCCCAGGTCCCCGGCTCCATCCTCCAGCTCTTTGCCCCCTGAGGAAACTCTCCCACTAGAATCCAGTGTGTCTTCTAACACCCAGGAAGACCCAGAAGATACATCAAACCATCAAAGCCAGGCAGCCAAACCCGCACGTACTGACCCGGCCAAAGTACCCAAGTGGCTCAAACTATCAGGTGTGTCCAGGCCCCTGTCCCATCAGAACAGACCATAACCTTTCTTTTTTTAATGACAAACTCTTGTTTATGAAAAGCTGTGGAAAGAAATATTAGGCTTTGCTGGAAGTTAATGTTCAGTCAGATAAATAGACAGGTAAGCCTGACTGGAATTTTATAGATAACAAAAATGATACAGCAGTAAGTTCAGGACATAAATATAATTTTTATTACCAGTTTAGCTGGTTTACCAAATGAAGAATTTTGTTGCTAAATTTAAGTTCCTTGCCATTGTCTTGCTGGAATTTTCTCTTTCACCTTAAATGGTCCAACAGTCAGAACATAACATAGTGTAACATAATGTTAGATGTTCCTTTCCTGGGGAAGAGATGACACCAGGATGCACTATGGGGAAAAAGCTACACTAGCGGAGGCAGTGTGATGTTCTGGACAGTGTTCTGCAGGGAAACCTTGGGTCCTGCATTCGTCTGGATGTTATTTGACATGGGCCACCTATCTAAACATGAGCCCTGCCACACAGCAAACAATGTTCCGGAACCATTTGAGGAACATGACAAATATTGACTTGGCCTCCAAATTCCCCAGATCTCAGTCCGATCAAGCGTCTGTGAAACGTGCAGGATGAACTAGTCCAGATCCACTTCACAACTTACAGGACTTAAATAGACCTTAAGAGGTCTTTTGAAGTCCATGCCTTGAGAGGTTAGAGCTGTTGTGGTGGTATGAGGGGGGATCTACATAATATAAAGTGATTTTAATGCTATAGCTGTTTGGTGTAGGCTGAATGGTTATGTGTAAATGTCACCACACGGACATCTTTGTCAACAGAAGTGCTATGTACATTTTTTATACTCCTCCATGTGTGATAAAAGCAAGGAAAATTATATTTTCTGTGGTTACACACATTAAAAATACCAGTCAGTTGTATATATTGACATAGAGTGCTTTACGTTGACATTTGAGTTGTCACCTTTGATAAGGTTTTGGCAACAAGAATGAATGATTTTTGTTGTTTAAAGAGAGGTATAGAAGGGGGTGCCCATCTGCCTTCCTGTTACATTCTGCTATGTCCTGCAGTACTAAGCTGTACCAGACCCTCGAAATTCCTCCATCGGCTCTCCAAGCCACAAATACTCACACTGTATATACCCTGCTGGAGATATGGGCCTTCTCAATAGGACACCTTCCTTCCTTCTTCGTCTTTATGGCCTCCACCTCCACTTCCAGCAGGCCTCTGGGGGGCTCCAGGCTGTCACAGAGCCCCAGCAGAGGGGCCCAGTCTGGACCACATGAAGCAGCGCGGGGCTCCTGGCTCCGGAGCCCCTGGGCCTCCTCTCTCTCTGTTGTGTGTTGCTCTGTGGTCATGGTGGTGGCCAGGCTGCTGATGCGTTTTGTTTTCTCATGTCTCTATTGTGCTTTATTGTGTTCCTCTGGGTAATTCTCACACGCAGTACAGCCCTTTTTGTCTTCTGGGATGGAAAATAGAGAGTGAGAGAAATGAAGAAAGGCTGATTGATCTTCTCTGCTACATGTTTAAATTTCGTCTAGAGCTTTTTGAGGGTTTAGAAGTCCTGGAGTTGTACAGAGAGAGAGGAATGTCTTGGATGTTCTGAATGGACAACACTTGCATTGGCGTAACCATTTCATCATGTTTTCTGAGAACACACACTGTCAGCGGTAGTATTAAAGACCTACATTTATCAACAGCGGACAGTGACAGTGCATCTGTTATATGTGCGTATTCGAGAATCTGTATTTAAGTAACCACCTCCGGTTCTGCTGCATTTGAGGGAAGTTACTCATTGTGCATACTCTGTGTGCTTGTTAAACATCATTATTCTTAAACTTTGGCCATTAAGGAGTTGGTCCCTTTGCTGCTATAACTGCATCCATTTTTCTGGAAACACTTTCCAATAGAATTTGGAACATGGCTGCTTGGATTCTTTTCTTTTCAGCTTCTTAGTTCATTGGTATTGGGTGGGTATTTTAGTTCATTCCAGAGATTTGAATGGAGTTCAGGCCAAAGCAGTCAAATTCTTCCACACATGGCCTTCCCAAAACTACTGCCACAAAAATGGAGGCACTAGAATGCGAGTATGTGATGCTGCATTAAGACTGCCCTCCAGTCCAGGAAAAAACATGAAATCACCCCTGACCATTATTCCTCCTCCACCAAACTTTACAGTTGGGGCTCTGCGCTTAGGGATTTTTCTGCTCATCTGCTAAATTCAGATTTGTCAGATTCCTAGACAGTGAAGCATGATAAACTATGTACTTTACACCACCCCAGCATTGCGCTTGATCATTTACATTTACATTTTGCCTTGCATTAGGTTTCTTTTAACATTTTATACCTTTCCTTCCTTAGGCAAGAAATAACTCCTCATGAAGTCGATAGATGTCTTAAAAGAGGACTGAGGGATGGATCCTTCACACCAGAAAGCCTCTGCCTTCTCAGATGATGCTTAAAGGCAAAACCAATGTAACAGAAATGGATTCACAGTGCAAATAGAGCCAAGTCCATAGTTTTGCAATAATTCCTGGGATGCTTTGATAATTAAAGCTGACACTTAAATTACCAACTATTCTTGCAGTTTGTTTTATTTTTCAGCACATTTTCATTCAATTATAGAACCATTTTTACTCTTTGCAAATGTGCCATCATAACACAGCAGCTGTGCTATCTTTCTATATTATATATTGTTTCTGATTGATCTTTAAAGATGTAGTTATGCCATCACAAAGGAAAAACTATTAACCATGCAAATAGCCGTTAAACGTTAATTCAGCTGATTGTTTTGTATAATTGGATGGTTAAGATGGAATTCATTCAGAATAGCTTGATGTGAAAAGCACAGTTAGAATTGATCGCACTGATGGTAATGGCTGCTTCACAGAATGTTATTACATGAAATGTTAATGAATATTTTGCTTGATGCCTGAGATGCGGTTTTATATTCGTTTAGAGAATAAAAATTTATTTTGGCCATTTAGTCATGACCGAGAGGTACACAGACAGGATAATAAGCAAAACAGAACAGAAAGAAAGCTTTACTTTTACTATTGTTACACAGTAATACTGTGCATGTGCATGTGCTTGTGTTGTAGACCTGGTTCCTATCACCACTGCTGTAAAGAAATCCTAGTTTTGTGTAGTAAACCATTTCACATCAGAACTGCTTTAAATGGCTTTACATCTTTAAGAATTCAAATTATTTTTCTGATTTATTGTTTTTTTAATGTCTCAACAGATTGACCCCCTTTTGAAGGCTTAAGTATTTCTGTCTGGTTGCTATTAAGCTGAGATGAAACCTTCAGGAGTAAAAGCTCAAGACTATAGCCATTACCACCTTAATTAAGTACCGTTTTCTTATTGCAGTATTGAGAGAATGTGGCCGCACTGCTTTTTCCAGGGCGGGGGGATCATTTAGAATTTGGTTTTTAAAAAACAAAAACAACTGGGTTTTAGAAGTGGAAATGCCAGATGGAATGAGATGCTATCCTTCAGTGAAGTTTCCTTTTGGCCACTTGCAATTTAACTTATTATTCAGGTGACTTTAAAAAAAAAAAAAAAAAAAACCCTGAGTATCTGATGCTTTGATGTTCAGGGTCCCCCTCTTCCTAAACACACTCTCCCTCTCTCTCTCTGCTGCCCATCTGAGGGAACTTCAAAGGGTCCGGAGGGGGTAGCATGGTGCTCCTGGCACTTGTCATTCCTTAACTAGCTGACTGCCCCTCTGTGCCCTGCTCTTCCCGCCCTCCATCCCCATCCAGCCCCCTAATTACTTCCAGCTGTGGCCAGGCCTTTGATGAGGCTGTGGGAGGGGGGGTGAGGAAGGGGCACATGCTGCACGCACCTGCTGGGTGGATTCGAGGCCCATGTGCAGGTGACACTGGAGAAGGTTACGGATGAGCGCTCCTGATAAAACCCCACCAAAGACGTGGGGTTTTTTTTGTAACTTTTCAAAGCGTTTCAGCCACATGGATTTAATATGACAGTGGTGGGTTTTCTTACTCCGGGCATGAGAGGCCCGTGTTGCCCAAATGCATCATAGCAAAACCATCATCATTACAGTAGAAGGGTCATTTCGGCACGTTCTGAAGGCCGCATATTGTACATTTTCTTCTTGTATTTCATTTTTGGCCCTGAAGTGAACTCGTCAAACACTTTCCAGCCTGTGTCAGTCCTATTTGAATTAAGCAGAATGTTTTAGTTTCTGTGCCATTAATTCAATAATACTTTAAGACTGTGCCTTTAATATGCATGTCTAATTGGCAAATGTACTGTGTACTGGGCAAAATTTTTTAAAATGAAATGTTTCCTGCATTTTCTGTTACTGCTTCATCCCTACTGGGTACATGGAGACTATCTCTGGGTCTACTGGCACGAGGCAGGGACTCACTCAGGGCAGCGCTCCAGCCCACCACAGGGTGGACACACCATTCACTCACACCTAGAGTAAATTTAGAATCCCCAAATCACCTGACACGCATTTCTTTTGGCTGTAGTAGAAACCGGAGACCCTGGGGAAAACCCACACCACCACATGGTGAACAAACACACACACACACAACAGGCCAGGACCCGGATTCAGACCCCCAAACCCAGTGGGTGTCGTTGTGCTACCCTCTGCGACACATTGAAATGATATTTCCTTTCCAAGAACTTTCCAAGGTTCACTTCAAAATCTGTCTAATGTGTACAAAAATACATAGTGAAGTTAAACAGTTCAGTTGCACTTAGTGTGTATGTAAACAATACAAAATAAGCTGTTTTACCAACATTCATGTAAACGTTTGGCAAGTCCGGCCACACTGGACAGCAGTGTGTTGCGTGCAAGGAAATGACACCTGCAAAACGTGGAAATGAAAGACACTGAACAACATGATCTGTTGTTTGGAGTTTATACTATATAATGTTCTTCCATATGCAATATCGTTTAGGGAATTTTTAAATAATTGGATTACTGTGATCTTATGCTGCATTATAGATAAACATACTGGATTTATCTCTTAAGTTTCAGCACAATGGTGGTGGTAGTGGAACCAGAGCTTATATTGTCTCCAGTGCAGTACTAACACTCCACTTCAGTGTGAATTGCTGTATAGGCCAATATGTGTATGGTTGTGACATCACAACCCTTTTGGAATCTGCCTTTTTGTGGATTATGCTGTGTTTGGACTGGGTTCACATTTGTACAATCACATAGTCCTTCCAAGTCTTTGAAAAGGATGTTTTTTGTGCCAAGAGGAAGAAAATATAAGGATATTTGAAGTAGGTTTTATTCAAGCACTGGCAAGTGGGTCTGTTCTGTAACAGAAAGGTAAAAAGTGATTGCCAAGGCTGTATAACCTCTGGGAGCTTTACACATTATTCCGCAACAGCGTAGGCTCCCCAGCTTTAGTATCCTTGGGGGAAAGTGAAGTAGTACTTGTTCTGATAAGTGTGTCTATCAGGTGTGTATGAGGGCCTTTCTCTGTTTCCTTTATTCAGAGAACACAGACAGAGGAAGAGTGTCAGGAAAGCTGGGGAGCGATAAACAGAGGCAATGTTTTAGTTGGAGAATCTTAGAGATTCTTTGTGCTGCTGGGGGGAGACTGAGCTGGCATTTAGAAGATAAGGGTCTGCAGTCTGCAGTCAAGCTCTTTTAAGCACAGGGATGCCAGGTGGGCACACAGTGTCAAAGTCAAAATAAAGAATGTAATCTCAGCTACATATACAAGCTCAGTTTATGTTGGGCATGCTGAGGTTTACCTAGTGACTCTCCTCCATGCTTTGTACTTTTTTGTCCCTGAAGGAAACTCATCTGGATGTTTTATTGTACCAACATTGTCAAAAACACTTTCCAACCTTTGTCAATCTAATCTATGCAAAAGGCCTGTGTTCTGATTGACTGTGTACTAGGCTGTGTACTAAAATAGTAAAACATTTGCACCTTGAGTAAATTAATAGCGGCAGGAGGGGTAGTTTGATGACATTATTCCATCTCTTCTTTTAAAGAAAAATTTCCATTTCTATTATTCAGTCTTTGAGATGTAAGCGAAGCCATTCGGAAGGAGGTTTGATGTGAAGTGTTTCATTAAAGAGAAAGTCACTGATTCATAATTGATGGTGAATGGAATCAGACATCCAAAGTGTTTATTCACTCTAACAGCTCCCTCGCAGAAAGGTTATGAAAACGCTGACTGTTGCCGAAAATATTCTTATATGCATTTTTAATTCATGAGAGTGGGGTAAATGTAAGTTTGTAAGGCAAAATTGTACCTAATCTATTTTATCCTATTTTTACCATCATAAACATGACATGTAAAAGTCCAGAAGACTTTTGCAGGTTCAACTTGGATTGTTAATGAAAAAGACAATATTTATGTCATCCTATCACCACCCTTGTAAAAAAAAGTCAAACTCTGTAAGAGTTTAGAAAATCAGTGGAATTCCCTTTAAACATTTTCAAGGACTTGCCCTTGGACCCCTAAAGAGTGTGGTTACAGTCCAGTATAAGTTCATCAGTACAGGCCTTCCCTTAGCAAAATAAATAAAGTTCATTTTATGCTTGCGTATAAGTATAACAAGTATACGTACCATGTACTTTAATACTTCTTCAGACCAAATTGGAACATTTTTCTGTTTATAAAAGTATACTTTAAGTTTACTTCGGGTCATTTTAAGTTTACAAAAGTATACTTTATATATTTTCTTTATACTTATCAATATAAGTCAAGTATACTTCCTATTCTTAAGTATATAAAAAGTAACTTTCAAGTATCCTAACTTAGTTTTAGTATAAAATAAGTATACTTCTAGTACACTTCAGTAAAGTACTTTACCGCTAGGTACTGCTGAGGTTCCCTGAGCAAGGTACCGTCCCCACACACTGCTCCCCGGGCGCTGTGTTCGTAACTGCCCCCTGCTTCACTTGGTGAATGGGTTAAATGCAGAGGTTGAATTTCGTGCTGCTCACACTGTGTGCTGTGGTGTATTCACGTATGACATGTGGTCACTTTCACTTTCACTTTATTAGAGTCACTGGAGCCTAATAAGTAAGAAACTTTAAACATTTAAAACTTTAAACATTTTAATTTTCGTTTATTTTGTCAGTTCTGAGTCATCCCAAATGATCCAGGATTGCATTATTAGAGTATTAACAGTTTATCTTAGAGCTGAAGCTTTCGGTGATGCTAAATGAGAAGCATCTCACCTGAAGCTGCTGACTTTCCATTTTATTAAATGTATTTGTCCACTAGATGGCAGTAGACACCAAAATGGATTTGTTATTAAGGACGAGGGACATCGGAGCGTGTTTTTCATTCATCTAGAAGCAGAGGAAGATAAAGTAAGGAATTTAATACTAGAAGACGATGAACAAAGCATGGCTATTACAGCACATACTCAGAGAGAAACTGGGAGCTGCCCTTGTCTCAGACATATACTAGCCAGCTCTGGTTTTGATTTCCAGTCCGCATCCCACATTGTGCTTGACAATGGAAGTGTATGGAGACCCCTATAAAAATGGGTGGGTCATATTTGGGATTATTCATCAAAGATAACTTTTTTTTTGCTAAGCTACATAAAAAAACAGTGTCTGTCTAACTGCAAAAATCTATTATAAGCAGTTCTGTTCTTTAAATATGTTGTTTCGTATCCCCATCTGTTTTATCTCTGCAGTCAAGGCCGTCCTGAGGAGACTGTGCCAGAGTGTATGTGGTCCAATTGGTTAACTGTCAGTACCTTGATGGTTCCTTTGTGGCGTCAAATGCTCCTATTTATAGCTGAACTATCCCCCCCACAATGTCCGGGTCAGGGGCCTGTTGCCCCATCCTGCCTAAGAGATGCATACCAACCCTCAACCATCCACGCCCTGCCAGGGCCACACCCCAGCTTAAATAACTTTCACTTCCCCAGGCCTCTGCGTCTCTTCATTTGGGGGCTGTTGGCCATGTGGGCACATGGTATCAGAGTCATAGAGGCTAACGCGTAAGTGAGGAAAGCTTGAAAAGCACAGGAGGAGACACGTTTGTCCTGTTGGATTACTGTTGGGTGAAGCGACCAACCATCCAAATTACACGTGTATCTGGTTCTACTTTTTATCTCTTGGAGATCCTACCGTCTGGCCCCCTGGAAGAGCAGGCACTACAGGAAACAAGTCTTGGGATATCCAAGCAACGTCCTCTGGTAAATGCATGATGTGCTGGACATTTTAATTGATAAAAGAACTGATTTATACGCTTTATAATTGACTGTGACGATAGCAAAGCAGTGAGCTTTCTTTTCAGACGAAGGCCCGAATGAGCTTGTAGTTAGAGGCGCAGTCCCCAGCCATTTTGATGGGCTTTGTTTGTGACAGTTTGTGAGTCACACGCTCCAAAATAGAGACAGAAATACTTTGCGTGCCCGTGAGGAAGAGACAGCGTTCTGAGGAGCCGGAGGGAAACGTCTGAGAGAAAGAGAGAGAGAGAGAGAAAGAGAGAGATCCTCAAAAACACCCACTGTCATCTCCCCTGCCCAGACAACAGGCAACAGGCAGCCGGGGGGTCACCGTCACGTCGGAAGACCATCACCTAGACAACCTGACACGACTCGTACATATCTGTGGTCCGAAATGATCAAAGTCAACACAGCTTTGGTTTAAAACCTCCACACGCTCAAGTGGATCTTCCAGGATACTAGTGGACCAGCAGCAAGTCCTCCCACACTGTGCCAAACTAATTAGGCCTGTTTGAAAAGCAGAGTGTAGCCGAGAAGCCTTGTCTCTGAAAATCTAGGAGACATGCTAACTCAGAAAAGAAGGGGTGCAAATCTGAACCCCCAGGAGGGGCCTTATTTAAACTTGACAGCCATACTGTCCCCCATCGGTGCTGTCCATTTGACCCAGCTTGCTTTGGGATGTGCAATTGTAGCCTTAGTTGCTCACAGAGCTGGTTACAGCACCCCTTACGGCTTGTTGTGCATGGCTGTATGGTGTGCCTGCTTTGCCCTCTCGGCCATCATCTTCATCTTGGACGTGACACGGCTCCGTTCTTATCTTCCGGTGTCCTGGGACGACCTGACGGTGACACTGGCAGCATCATCCTCTCTGGTGTACCTCATGGCCTCTGTTTTGTACCCAACCTACTTCGTGAGTTCAGAGTGCCCCTACAACGACTGTGAGGTGCGGAACTTCCGGATAGCGGTGACCACGTGTTCCTGGGTGGCCTTTTTAGTGTACGGAGCCGAAGTGTTCCTTTCCCGGGCTAAACCGGGCAGGCCAGCGGCCTACATGGCTACACCGTCCGGCCTCCTTAAGGTGGCGCAGGTTTTTGTGGGCTGCGCCATTTTCGCCACCAGGAGCGAGTTCTCACTACACGGGGCCACCATCTACTGCGCAGCTGTGTTCGGTGCTTGCTTGGCCTTCACCTCCCTGATGGTGGCCTTTAAAGTGTGCGGTCGCTCTTTCCCACTCAGAGCGCCCTCCGACCGCTTGGTTACACTCTACGCCTTCACCGCTGTGCTGCTGTACCTGAGTGCGGCTGTTGTCTGGCCCATCTTCAGCTTCGACAGAAAGTACGGGACCCCGATCCGACCCCAGGGCTGCCCCAGGGGGAAGTGTGCATGGGACGGCCAGCTGGTCGTGGCCGTGTTCTGCTTCGTCAACCTGGCCCTGTACATTGCAGACCTCTGCTGTTCACAAAGAGCACGCTTTGTGACGCAGCACTCACGTGTATAGAAAACACCTTATTTATTTTTTAAAGCACTCTACAAGGACCATTAGACTGTTATTCCAACATTTCTGACATTAAAAGTGCTGAGGGTGAATCCCTCTGGCCATGACCTTGCCCTGTGGTTCCCATGGTACAGCCTTGTCTGATTGAGACAATGTTCATTGATGTTGCTTTTAATAGTCTTTAATACATTAGTTTCATGTCAATGCATGTTTGTGGTGGTCTCTCACAAGTATTTGCCAGAAATAGTCAAACATCGATGAAATTATCAATAAAAAATATTAATATTTCTAACGTATTAGTTTCTATATAATGCTAAAGCTGCAGCCTTGAAGACCAGATGTAAGAGAGTGTGTTGTCATGACTAATTTTGGCTTCCATAATTAGAACGTGAACAGAATTTTTTGTATTCATTCAGTAACTGTGTATTAAAATGTGCAGAGTGCATTCTTTGAATGCATTTCTCATAGATCATCAAAACATGCGATTTGAAACTGGTGTGACCAAACTTTTTCTTATAAGTGTTCTTGCCAACCGCACCATCAGACTGCGTGCCAAGCATTCCTGTCATTACTCTTAAAAGTGCTGAGGGTGGGCCTGGGTCCTTTGCCTGACCCGGGAAACACTGTTAGTTAACCCTGAAACGAGATCCACGCTCACTTCGCCTGGTGTCCTTGTAAACCAGGATTGCCTGTCCAGATATGTGCTTAAAAGCCCATTCTGGTATGACCATCTTAATCCTGGAAGCCCCCCTCATCCCCCTGCCCACAGGCCAGTCCTGGCAGTCTGCGCCCCCTCGTCCAGCTGGTCACTGCCTCCCTCAGTCAGCAGGTTCACTCTTCTGGAGGACGCACAGGGGCTAATCCCGCTGACTCAGCAACCGTTAAGATCTGCACATTTTTCATTCAACTCTTCATCTCTCTCTTTTTCTCTTTCTCTCTCTCTAATTCTCTCTCTTCTCCCTCCTTCTGCTTCTCTTGCTTTCATTCTCTCTCTCTCTCTCTCTCTCTCTCTCTCTCTCTTACTCACTCTCTTGTTCTCTCATCCTCTCTCTCTCTCTCTCTCTGTCTTTTTCTCTCATCCTCTCTCTCATCCGCTCTCTCTCTCTCTCTCTCTCTCTCATCCGCTCTCTCTCTCTTTCTCTCATCCTCTTTCTCTCTTCCTCTCTTCCTCTCTCTCTCTCTCTCTCTCTTTCTCTCTTTCTCTCATCCTCTTTCTCTCTTCCTCTCTCTTTCTCTCTCTCTCTCTTTCTCTCTTTCTCTCATCCTCTTTCTCTCTTCCTCTCTCTTTTTCTCTCTTTCTCTCTCTCTCGTTCTCTCTTTTCTCTACCCTTTTGCTTATATCGCTCTCTCATCCTCTCTCTTTTTCTTTCCTTTATTTTTTCCCTCACTCTTATCCTGTTATTAGTTATCTGTCCTTCAGGTTACTATTCTTTTCTCTCTCACCCCT
>JBBPDC010000038.1:1313108-1335716 GCA_037974485.1 Hemigrammopetersius urotaenia
GTGTGTGTGTGTGTGTGTGTGTGTGTGTGTGTGTGTGTGTGTGTGTGTGTGTGTGTGTGTGTGTGTGTGTGATGTATGTAGCATCAGCAGCATAGGTGTCCTGCTGATACTCAAGGCTGCAATATCAGTATTGGTGTCGGACATGAAAAAGTGGTATCAAAACACCCTACTTGAAAAAATATTTTTAAAAAAAAAAAGCTTTTACTGTAAACAGTGAGATAAAACCCATGGTTAGTACAGCTTCATAATTAAAAAAAGACAGTGAAAAGCACTGGATTGGTGTCGGTTAGTCGCCAGATGACTGTTGAGTTGGTCCTGGGTTTTAGCCTATGTGTCATAAAGTCTTAGGAACTAATGTGTGTGATTTTTTTTTTTTTTTTGTTTACTTTTTAAATCTTCTCACCTTGCTCGGCTGTGTACATTTATAACACACCTTTGCAATTTCTCATGCTTGGCAGTAAAAACTGACTGATGTGTCCAATGGTTTTCATGGCTGAAGGGTGCTGCTAAAATGCTGCTGGACTCAGAGCAGCATCCAGGCCAGCTGAAGGACCAGGTGTGCTCACCAGGGGGCGCCACCATCCACGCCCTGCACTTTCTGGAGAGTGGCGGCTTCCGAAGTCTTCTCATCAATGCTGTGGAGGCTTCATGTATCAGGACCAGGTACTAAAAGACATCATATTCATGCTTCCTTCAGATAATACAGCTTACATGAACACAGACAGAATCCGTGAAACCATGTACACAGATAGGAAAATGTTGTGGTTGTCTTTAAGTGGAAAGTGACTTAAAGACAGTAGCTCTGTAGCTCTGGTCTTATTTTTTTTTTTTTCCAAAAATCTTTTTTTTTTTTTTTTTTTTTGTCTCCCCCATTTCCAGAGAGCTGCAGTCTCTGGCGGATCAGGAGAAGATTTCTCCCGCTGCTATTAAAAAGACCACCCTGGACAAAGTGCTGCAGCAGCCAGGAATCTCCGACGTATCAGTGGGCACCAAGGGCAGAGTCAACCTTTTTAACAACAAGAGTGGAGTCAAGAAAGTCTGAAGGAGAAATGTTCTACATAAACAAACACAAACTCAAACTCACACTCACTTTATATTGCTTCATATGCTCCTCCGGGCACCTACAGATGTTACCCTGCCATTCTGACAAATTTTGGACAGAGTAGTTGGAGACGATATCCGTCCAGACACACACACACACACACACACACACACACTATTTCAGACTGAACAGAATGAACAGAAGCATGCTGTCGGTCACCTACTGCCTCCTTGCAGTGCGCTCCCCGGGGATAAGATTGGGAGTTAACAGACGGCAGATGACGTTACGGACTTCCTGTCTATAAGAAAAAACACTCGGCCACAAAGTTGGTGGAAAACTTAAAAGGGTATTCCACCAATTTTTCAAAATTTCTGCATTATTTACTCTGTCATTTAGAGTGGTTTGGTCTGTAAGGTGCATTGTAGTTAAACTTGCTGACTCAGATCTCTTTCAGTGGGGATAGGAGCTGAACATTGATGTCTACAAAACAGCTAAAGCCATTTTATCTACAGTCCCAAACCACCAGTGAACTTATACGTGCCTTCTGAGTTTTTATATGTAATGTCTGTGATGGTAAAATCTGAAAATATAAGCTTCATTTGGGGACGACCTTGCCTCCCTGCATGTACCTCTCCACCATGAATGTATAATTCAGGTTAAAACCTTCTGAAAACTGTGGTCATCTTGGACGTCATGCAGTGAGTTCATAGCCATTTCATGTAATAGGGGAGCTTGCTTCGGACATTCACTAGAACAGATCATTTCACATCAAAGTGTTTTCAGTGACAGTGTTTATACAGAATTATGCAGAAATTCTGAAAAAATCAGCGGAATTTGTATTTTATCTGTACACGCACAGTTTTTCTTTAGTTTATGTACTTCATATCCATCAATTATCAGGCCCAAACTTTATAAAAGTCCTGTGTGTTTGTTTTTCCTTGCTGGTGTATGGCATGATATGATCAGTACAGCACCACTGTCTCACAAAAACCTTGTAAGTTGAATTTTTTGTTTTTCATGTACCACCCAAAAAGATCAGCTACCTTTAATTTACCATCATGTATATCAGTGCTTACCAATCCTGCTTAGACATATACCTTCCTGAGAACTGTTCCAGTCACAGTCAGCAATACTTGCTCTGGCTTATGAATTTCTTCAGAAATCCCTGATTGACTGAAGTGTTAGCATGTTAGATGCAGGTTGGGGCTCAGCTGAAAGTAGGGTTGGTAACCACGAAAACAGATCAAATATGTTTTTTTTGTTTGTTGTTTTAGCAACATGTCTTAGAGGTGTAACGATACAGACAAATCCTGCATCGGTTCAATAGAGGATTCAGGGAACATTTAATACACAGGATTTTCAACAACATAAGACTGAAAACATTTCAATATTCTCACAGTGTTTGGAAAGAAATCAGAACGAAGGAAAATGATTCTTCTATTCTCGTTTGGCACAATTTACTAATGAGTCTAGAGCTGAAGCTGGAGGTTATTTATGACAGATATGCTGGATTGAGTTGTTTGGCACTAGTTTAAAACGATACAATACAGATCAATTATCAATAGAATTCTTATTCTACAATATTGTAGATTGTTGCATTGAGAGACTGTTTTGATGCATTGTTACACCCCTAATATATTTAGTGCTGTAAACTGATTTGCTGCATTGACTCAGCTGTGTCCAGATTTTGCATATTGCCAAGTGTTTGCTATGATTTCCTTTCCGCTGTTTCATTGGTTATCTTTCTTTGTAAAAGCCCTTTAAAATGAAATGTGAAACTGATATGCTGTGTTTGACCACATACTTGAGCTGCGTTGTGATACTTTTGTATTTAATTTGCTTTATATGTAAAATGGATGGGGGAAAATGACAGTCAGACAACCAAAGCATATATTTTGTAATCTGCTTGTGAAAAGTTACTACTTTGTCATGAATGGAGAACGAATGGAACCACGTTACCTACTTGTGCATCACACGGGCATTTGTTACCGCAGCTTTATTAAAGGTGCTACTCATGAACCCATGAACACCTTTTTTATTTGGAGTGCTTTTAGCTAAAATACAGAAAGTCCTCGTGACTTCGGAGAGTGTCGCCAGGCAGAATGAGTATCTGATTAAGGAAAAAAAAAAAGTTCCTTTTATTTGTTCCTGGTGTATAATTATAGCAAGGGGATGGCATGAATAATTAATGTCTCTGTAATTGAATTAACTGGAGACCTTTCCCTGAAGCCCATTAGTCAACCTTACAGGACAAGCAGCTTTAGGACCCTGTAATTACCTGTGTGCTATATCATTTATTTGCAGGTCTGTGGGACAAAGGGCTGTGTATTTGGTCGGGGACATTTCTTATGGTTCTCCAAACCTGTTTAGATGTTTATTGTTGTTTTCTCTCCTCATTATGTGTATTTTTTTCCTCACCCCAGGAGGGGTCTATCGGCCATGATGTGCTTCTTCAGTTTGTAGTGGAGATATGAGGTCAGCTTTTTTTGGTCTCCACACACAATCCTCATCCTGTTTACATATGTGCTTTGTGTGCTATGTCATGCTGTGTTAGAAACTGCATAAGCAAGCATTTAACAGCTTGAGGCAAATCTGCAATGATTTAAGCATGTATGTTGTGCAGCAGGGCAAATCCCTTTTGTTTCTTACATCTTAAAACACTTTCTCGAGTAATATATTCTGATTTGAAAGCTCAGATTGTAGGTGTCACTGAATGCACATTCACACAAGTATCAGTATGCTGACTTGGGCTGAGAAAAGGAGCTTCGATCCAAATACGTACCTTTACAAAAAAAAGCGCTGGGCTTTTTAGCAGTGAAACAAAGTTAGAGTGGACTGGTCTGGTCAGCAGATTAGCAAAAAGAGCAAAATTACTAATGGCCCTAAATACATCTCTGAATTGTTTGGTGCATATAATCCTGGTGGGTCTCTTAGATCTGCAGGAGCTGGTTAGTTAGTGGTGAAAAGAGCTGATCTAAACATAGTGAAATAGTCTTTATCCTCTATGCTGTCCAGCCAACTGCCCATCCATGTCAGATCTGCACCAGCTGTGGCTTTAAAAAGCTGCTTAAAACCCCACAATTCTCCACAATCTTTTAAACATCTGCACTTCCATAACACTCTTTTATGTGTTCTTTTTTTTTTATTATTCTTTAATTTTTTCATTTCCTACCATTGTAGGCTTAATATTTTTTTCTTCTATTAATGTAAAGAGCATTAAATGAGACTTTGTGTTTTTTAATGGGCTATGTTAATAAACTTGACCACTTGTAATACCTTTAGAATTCAGAGACTGGCTTTAAATTCAAATATTCAGAGACAGGCTTTAAATTCAAAAAGCCACTGTTAAACTTCTCACTGTGAAAGTGGTTCAGGTCTGATTCAGAAAGTACTGCTATGTGTGTGTGACCATCTGATTTTGGTCACAATAAGGCAACTTTAACCTGGCAGTGTCAACATATTGAGTTAAAAGCTTCCATCACCTGTTTTCCTCCACGTTCACATTATCCTCGTAGCTCTGATCCAAAAAAGGGCATCAGACAAGTTGAAAATGACAGAAATTTGATGTTTTACCACACCTCAAAAACAGTAAAAAAAACCATTGAACTATAAACGGCTGAAGTCCCGAGGCTGTTTGGGGTCTTCAAGTGAGCGCTCGCCAAGGTAAGAAATCGATGGCAAGTTGGAACATATTGCAGCATAATTTAAAATGAGGGGAAGTCCATTTTTAGATTCACTTATCGCTTTATATCATTCTGTGAGAAGCCACTATTTAATAAAGGCCTTTTTAAGGGTCTCTATGGGCCAGAAATGAACAGGACCCCCCTGCCTTTGACTGTTAACACTGGCCAGTTCTGTTCGTAGTATCTGTAGGTGTAGTGTGTAGTGATCTTTCTTGTTCTGAGTGAGGGATTGTTGGACCATTATTTCCTATAATCAGCTTATTCTGATGGTTCTTATGTTGTCAGACACTAATAACTGACTGCACAAGCAAATCCTGCAGTTAAATGAGTAGCATTGTGAAGAATCAAATTGACACCATGTTCCTCTTGCCCAAAATGTAGCCAGTCAGCCAAGACTTGTTTGCTAGTTTTGCAGTGGAGCGACAAGGCTAATGTATCTAAAAAAGTAACAGAAGCTCATGCCACACCAGTTAGGATTGTGTAAACTGCGTGCCTAAATCATCCTGCAGTTGCAACAAACCTCATCGTGTGGTTATGTAATCTCAAATGGACTTGCATGTGTGGTTTTTAGTGTGGACAAAAGTACACCACCGCTAAAAACAGTAGTGGCAGACACTTTCTAAGACCACTTTTTGTCTGTCCATGTTAAATAAAGTTACAAAAAAGCTACAAAAGCAAACTCCATACAGCAATTATGACTTATTGATCAACTAGATTAGACAAAGGAGGTCAAGCTTACCTCACTATCACTTTAAAACCAGCTGTTTAAAACAGGCTGTTGTCTACTTAAAGGAGAATTCCAATCATTTAAAAAATGTTCAACAAAGCTCAGTCACTAAGAAACAAGTCCTTTGGGGGTCTATTGTGACATGGAGTGTTTCGCTGGAACTCGCTGACTTTACAGTGGTGTTGAATGGAACCAGGACTCACAATGTCTACAACACAAACAGAGCCATCGTATTTAGTATCAGAAAACTTCACTGATCCTGGAGGAAATTGCTTTATCATCCAAGCCCACCATAAGTCCGCTGAGATTTTTTATATTTAACATTGATCATTATAAAAGAGTGGTAAATATGTGGGGGTAAAAAACAAATTTACTCTGCATTTGACCAAAAAACTAGTTGTGACTGAGCTTTTAGAGGCATTAAAAGTGACTCAGTATGTCACTATAGAAAGTGAGATTCCACATCAAATCCACTCGGAACTACTCTGTTAAACTGACTCAAACTTACTCATTTTAATTAAACAGTTAATTAAAGAAATCACTTATGTAATTTCCCTTTAATGCAACACCTGCTATCCAAGTTACAAACCCTAATACTGGGTTATGTTTATAAATAAGGCCTATTATAAGTGGTTCACTTGAAGTATGTAATTTAAAATTGTGTGACTACATCCTTGTAAAACAGGTATTACAAGCAAAGCTGTAGTCAAATGTTGTGCAAGTGACCTCTGGGCCCCCTTTTTTTCCCTTCCTTGTTGCACTTTACTGTAAAGCACAACCTCACCAGATTGCCTAACAGGAATTATTTCTTTCATTTCCGTTTACTATTTCTTCATTTTTTTTATTCAGCACTACTGAAATGACAGTGGCACTGAGCATTTGGCACATTTATGAAGTGCAAGTTTCACATATTGAGACTCAAAATCACGTGTCTTCATGGTAAAATTCACATATTTGTGCCACATTACCAGCCCCTGTGTGCGCAGTGTGTGTGTGGACTATAAAATTCTCCTGTGATAAGAAAGGTATGCACCCAACCCTGCTGGTATTACATGAGACAGCTAGAGGCCCTGGCTATTTATAGTGCAGAATTTTGTATAGATTTTTTTTCCCTCCCCTGCTGACATGGAGATGGAGCGACGATTGGTGGCCTGGAGAGACAAGCGCCTTTTTTAGCGCTCCGCCGTCAGCGTCATCTGCAACGGGACACCTTGGAGATGACCTGCATGTCAAAGTTCACGCTGAGGAAGTCATGAGATCGGAGTATGATCATGGAGGGCCTGATGATTCCAGTCAAAGTTTTTAAATGGTGCATCTTTATGGACAAACAGCAAGCTTCTGAGACATAGAAGCATATTTTCATATCATATCATTATATTTTGCTTTTATTCTTTGCACTTTTTATACATTTTCAAGTTCAAGTTTATTTACTGTATATAGCTCAATTCACAAAAGGTCATTCAATGTGCTTTACAGAAATAGAATAATGTTGAATAAAATAATGAAAAAGAAATAAAGAATACATAGAAAATCAAGAGAATGCTGCATGTGCAATACATGTGTGCACTCAAAAAAGGCAACTTTTTCTTACTCTTTCATTTGATATGCCAGCCTAATAGTGTGTTTGAATGGTCCTCCTCGGTTCATTAAAGCTATAAGTAATATTTGGCAAAAAGTCCAATTTAAACAACAACAAAAAGCAGATGTTTTTTTTTTTTTTTGTAAAGATATCTCCAGAACTTCTCTCAGCCCACTCAACAACAGCCAGGCCTTTATTAGACAACAGGGCCTGTTTTCACAAACCGCCTCAGGTGATGGTTGCAGTGACCATTATATAGATGGAGTAATCTGATGCAATATCAGTTCTCTCCATCCTGGTTGTCTGGAATGGATGCCTGGTTTTGTTCATTTCTGTATCTCATACTCTGTACTAAACCACACTGACGAGTCTGCACCACCTTAATGAAGAGGTACATACAGTTTGAGTGGGTTGAGAGATGTTTCAGGGATGTATTTGTGGAAATGATTTGAGTTGACTTCTAGTGTTTGTTAGTAAAGTTAGCATTTTAGCACTAGTGCTAAACTAAAAAACTAAAAATCTGGATTCCAATCCTGTCTTGATTGAACTATTATATCTAGGTTAAGTAGAAAATGTGTAAATGTCATTTTTCGTCCCACTGTTTTCCAAATTGTGACCCGTCATTTGAGTTCAAGTTGTCAGTGTCAAGTGATAAATGTATTTGGAGTAACCTCATGTAATCAGGTTTTAGTCAGCTTAGACTCTCTACTGCATAAACACATGCTTCTTTTATAAGCTTATGTCTGTGTTTAATCTGTAAAGGCCAGAATATCCACAGGTGCATCAGCTTTAGCTTGGTGCTAACCTTGTATTAGAAATCCCAAAGGGCTGCTAGCCAAAATTAGCATTATCATAGAGGCGTTTTTTTCCCCTTTAAAAAAAATTATTTTAGAAACGTATGGGCTGAGTTGAAGGCCTAACTCTATTAGTTATGGTTCACCGCTGTAGAGAATGCACATCATAACCTCAAGTAGCATGGAACTTGTGCAACTTCACCACTTGTGTTCACAACTTTGTTAGTCGGAAAAGCTCATCTGCTTAGTGGTAAACTCCAAAACTCTCGGGTTTATGTAAACGTCTACACGCACCACTAAGCATTCTTAGCCGAGGTCACATGGTGTGCACCTGGGCCTCCACAATGCCAAGTTACAATTTTGCACCTGTGATAATTACAGTGAGTCCAATTCATTCCCAAACAATTCAACACTTAAATTGCTGCCGAAAGTGCTGAGCAGATTACTCCTCCTCATTACAAGAGGAGTGATAATGAGAAACATGGAAAGTGCCTGTCTTTTTGGGGGGGGGGGGGGGTGGTGGTGTTTTCCCTTTGCTCGAACGCACTGAATGACAAGCAGCGATGGGATTAGTTCCAATGTCACCGCCGCGATTAAACGCACTGGCCTTGTGCGGCGCCTTCTCTGAAGGCCGCTGTTTATTTGTGTGCATGATGTGAAGTCAAGAAGGCACTAAAGTGTCTGGCTAATCCCCCTTTTATTCCAAAGGTTACACCTCGCCTGCCCCGCCACTCTCGAGCACTGATAACTCCTCGCTAAAACACCTCCTATTAGTGAGCTATTTCCCTGAAACATGCTGGCTTTGACATTCTCTTCCTTACCACCTTGCCTTGTTATTAAAAATGATAAAAAGAAGAAAAAAAGCTGTAACTGCGAGGTCTCTGGCGTTAGTCAGTCTTCACAGCAGCCTTGCCCTGTTGACCATAAGAAGCTACCAATCAAGAGAGGCGTTTGTTTGAGAGGCCATGCTAAGTTCCCCTTGCCAGCTGCCTTATCATCCTCTCCACCCTTCTACTCTCTGCATAATCCACATCAGCATCAGTGTACTTAGAAAAGAGGTACTGGGAAGGTAGAAGGGGGGGTGGGGGTGCAGAGAAATGGGTCTGCAAAGTGAAATTTTTATCATTGCTGTGCAGCTGGCTGGGAGAGGAAAAAAAAAAGAGGAAGAGAAGGACAGGTCTGACACTGGGTTAGCTTTACCTCCAGTCGTAGTGAATCATCACTTTGGCTTCCTTTTCTGGGGGCCAGCAGCTCCAGCCGGGCCCAGGGCTGAACTCACACATGGAGAGTGAACAGAGCTCAGATATAATTAGGCTGGAGGAGGTCAGTGTAGTGCTGCGTAAATCCAGTACTCATCTTGTGGTACTTGTGAAAGGCCTCCTTGCTGTGGATGCAAAGCCACACACAGGGGCTTTCCACATGATACACGGCAGGTGTTGCCATTTTATCGGAAACACCTGCCATATAGGTGAGCATTGTTGCTTTGCAACTACTGACTACAGCCCCTCTGCTGCTGTACAGTGTATCAGCCCCCCTCTAATGGAGACGGACATTCTCGGGACAAGGGTATGTAAACAAGTCTGGGCTATTGGGCAATAGCAATAAATATTTTGAAATAGTACTTCATCTTTCTTGGGATTAAAAATATACATTCATATTCAGTATGCCTGTTACTGAAACATAAACGCTGCAGGACCCCCTACTCAAAATACATTCCTGCAGTTGTGGATGGGCCTGTTGAACCTGTTGTTGATAGATATCTCATGATCACTTTAACAACTGGGTTAGCACAAAAAATCTATACTCTACTTCTATCTGTTAATGTTTACTAGGCTTACCTAATAGTTATTTACCGATTTTAATTAATTTGTTTGTTTATTTAATAAAGTATAGGTAGGTAGCATAGATTGGGGGAACTTTTTTCAGCCAGGGACACTCTAACTGGAAAATGTGTAGGTGTCGTACATCATAAATGTCATGTACTGATAAAGTTGCATCATATGATATTTTTATGTCCTCATATTTTATTTATTTTTATTTTTATTTACGTGTTTGTGATCATGTCAAATTTGATAGACTGCTAGGTCAGGTGGGAATGAAAGGCTCTTTGTTTTGGCACAAATCTCTGCCTATATTATCTCATTCAAAAACAATGCATAAAACCAGGGACTCCTTCATCACAGACTTCACTTTTAGAACCATGACCATCGTTTTTTATGTTACTAAATATACTAAATACAATTTAAAAAGAATTAATACAAATTATTAACAGTAAATAGGGATTTTATGTTCAGTATATCAATGTGTTTCTTGTGGAAGTCCAGCATTTCTTGTCACTTCCATCAAAATCCTGGTTTGACTCAATGAGACCTTCATTAAACTAAATCAGAAGCTGCTAATGGAGTTTCACAAATTCAAACAGTGGCTGGAGGAACCGAGGAGGAACCTGGAACTCAACCTGTGTTCTCCTCACCAGCTCACACAATATCATCTACTTCTTACGAACAAAACACATCTTGATACTTTTACTGCTTTAATGTTTGTTTGCATTTATTTGAATTTTAACTTTAAAAGCAGAAAAACACTTCATCACACAGTGAAAAATAGCATAGGTGCCTAAGACCACAGTGCTTTGCTATTACACTGAAACAATATTAAAAGCATCTTGACTGACATTTATTCAGAAGGAAGCAAGAAAATCTGCTGTATACTTTAATTCTGCATATTTGACTGATGGTTGATACTATTCCTTTTTCACAGGGATCCACAGTTTCACTTTACTTTCCTATGAAAAAAAATATATATTTCCCTTCACCAAGACTGAGAGCTGTCTTAGTGCTGACTATGACTAACACTCACTCTCCTCCCTCAGACACAGACAAATGTCATAAATGTATCATTAAAAAGCAACCAAAGCATAGAACAGATTTCTTTTACTCCTACAAAGATTTAATTTTTAAAGGCTGACTAATCTGGACGCCTCCAGTCCTGGAGTCTATCTGTACTGTCCAGTTTCCTGTTTTCCGTTCCTTTATCAAGAAGGACTTGATCATTAACTAAGCCTGGAAAACACCAGACTAGGCAGAGCCTCTGACACTATTTAGTTAAAGACCTGTTATCCTTTAATGTAAAAGAGTTACGGCCACTCACTCTCACTCACTTTCTGTAACTGCTTAATCCTCTGTCACAGGGAGTTCTGACCAGTTATTGAGAAATGATATTCATTTAAGGAGCTCACTTTAGGTTCTGGAGGTTCACAGTTGTTCCCTCAGTGAGTTCCCTCCTCTAACAAACCTACTACAGCTGGGAGGCATTTCACATAGAAGGAGAGGTCGTTTAGGACAATATTTTAAGATAAATGTCGAAGTTAGTTCTTCTGACTACTGGCTTTAGACATTATATGTCAAGTAGGTTTGTTGGCATTTTAGCCATATATACAGTACACAGTGAAACCAAGCCAAATTCTTCCTGGACAATGGAGCAACACAAGAACAAAAACAGAAACGCCACAAGACTACATAAGTGCAGACAGGAGAAACTACAGGGTGCAGTTAGAGCAGGAGAGTGAGAAAGAGTGCAAGAAAAACACAGGAGCGACAAAACGGGACAAGACAACAGTGCAGTCGAGGTCTGAGCGAATAAAAAATGATAGATACTGTATTCTAGCAGTGGAGTCGTTAGAACTGCAAAACAAAACAGAACAGAATAGCAATAAACAAGAATTACGCAAATAATAGCAGCAGCAGGACAGAGAATGTGCAGTATATAATAAATAATGGGTATTCACAGTGGCAGCTGGGGTGTAAGCAGTTTCATTTAAGGCAGAACAGTTCAGTGGGTATGTGAATTGTGTTAAAAGAGGAAGAAATTTGGTTATGTGTGGGAGGGTGGGAGGTAGAGTTTATGTTTCAGTTCTGATTGAGTAGTCTGATGACCTGAGGGAAGAAAACTGCTTCCTGTTTTGGCGGTGGAGGCTTGTATGCTACAGAACAATTTGTCAGACAGAAGGGGAGAGAAAAGGGTGTATGAGGTCATTCATGTTGCTGGTGGCTTTGCTGACACAGTGGCACACACACTGCTTGTTTAATCTTCATAGTAAAACATATATGATGGATTTGGATGCTCTAGAGCAGTGGTTCCCAACATTCCTTGAAGCCCCCCTTGACTGTGTCCAAGACAAGTCTGGCCCCCCAAACCCAACTCCTACCCGCATAGACACACATAAATAATAAAGTGATTCATTACAAACTTTTATTTGCAAAAGATAAACAGCAGTTGTAGGTTTTTGTTCTTGTACTCTTGTACACATACACACACACTCTTTTGCGTTTCTCAAATATTGGGATTTTATGAATTTAATGTCTACAAATATAATTTTGGTAATCTCTGTGCAGACAAAATTGTACGCACACACGGACCCCAGGTGGGGAACCACTGCTCTAGAGAAGCAACACCTGACCCAAAGGTCACCATGTCCATGCCAGAGCTCTGGTCCTAGAAACACCATGTCCAGCACATTTGAGTGTTTTCACTGCTCCCAACACACCTGGCCCACCACATCAGCTCATTAATCGCCCCTTACTGAGTTGGAGTGGGAGTGTTCATCCAGGACCTGATTGGGGCAACATTCTCATAGGGGGGAAAAAGACCCCCAGCAATGAGACATGGGACGCTCTTTAGTGAAGTAACGGGCCACCTGAAATTCGGGTATTAAGAGGTGAGTGCCAATACTTTTGTAAATATATTGCGAATGTGCCCATATATTGAGGAGCAGTGGTCTACGGGAGAAAATAAAAGTAATTAACTTATGTTTTGGTCCCTTGTTCTTATAAAACGTCTCCTCTGAAATAACAGGTGGTCGGTTGGTGGCGACTGGCCCTTTAAGACTTTCTGTCCATGCTGCGTAGAGCCTTCATGAATGAAACCACGTGACCAAACATCATATGACGTCTGGCCTCGGCACAAGAGAAAGAGGATCAACAAGAAGAAGGCGGAGAGGAGCGGAGCAGGGCTTCCCGAGCCAAAAACACACACTAAACTTGCGCGCCATCGCTTCGGCCTTTACTTTTTGACCCCTTTCTGACGTCAGAGACGGTCCCCGTTCAGCTTCGGTGAGTGAAACTGCTGGCAGACCGACCTGAAGTTGGGGTTTGCCCTCCGGAGGCTCGGACGGCTGGGTCACTCTCGGCTCGGCTCGGGCTCCCAGAGACACGGCTGTTTTGCTGAGTGTGCACGCGCGCGCGCGCGCGTTTGTGTGTGTGTGTGTGTGTCTGTCTGTGTGTGTGTGTGTGTGCGCGCATGCATATGTACGTATTTGTATGGAGCCATATATTTAGCTCAAACGCCCGTAAAACCTGAACATTTTTGACGCTGAACTGTTTTGCTGAGTGAGCACGCTCCTTTCTCTCACACCTTGTGTGAAAGACATATACGACCTGTTTTTATGTCTTTGTGGGGACACAATGCTTACAGAATAATGAAAAGACGAATTTTGTGTCTACGAGCCGCGAATAAATTGATTTCATATTTTTTATTTACCAGTAGTTTCGAAATAGTGAAAAAAAATAATTAGAGCAAAAATGCAGCTAGAAGGACTTTACTCTAATTATGGATATGTGAGGTCAGGGCTGGGTTAGGGCTGTGTGCAAACAACCTATGAAGACAGGAATACGAAGTAGTGTGTGTGTGCTGGCTGCCTTTGGTAAGCCACATCGTGCCGATATGAGAAGGGGGGGGGGTGGTGGTGGGGAGGGGGATATTAAAGGGCTCGCTGTGCTGATTCATCACGGTGGGTCATTAAACCGAGGCACCGGGAGGACCTCCACAGCTCCTGCCCAGTGGTGAGGCACTTTAAACTGCACACAAAGAGCTCTGCGTTACGGTGCGAGGTTGGAGTTATCTACATCCCTTTTTTCTCACATCCCCTCCAGCACATACACACACCGCACACTCAGGCTGTCAGTCAGGTGTGTGCACCAAGAAGCTATCGGGGTTTCCATTTTTTTCATTTGATTTCACTGATTTTATCCCTGCGTGTGGAAATGTAGCCTAGTCTCGTACCCCCTCCCCAATAGCTCCCAGTATCTCCCCAGTAAGCTCGTCGAGAAAACGTGACCATCTCTCTCTCCTCTCTCCACTTCCACGGTAGCTGGAGGTGGACAGACCGGCCATATCTACTCAGCCAGGGCCAGACACAGCAGCCAGGGAGGTTAGTTCAGCCACCCAGGTGGGGGTAAGAGGGGAAAAAGCAGAGTGGGCACTAGACTAAACCCCCTACTGGGAAAAACAACAGACCCAACGACGACACGCTGCTAGCGCTAGCGTAGGTAAGTCAGAAAATTGTGGCAGCTTTTCGACTTTATTCCTTTATATGCATATTTTATAATTGAATTGCTCCCCGTGACCTGAAAAGGGACTTGATTGCCAATAACGTAGTACCAGCTTGCCAAAAATAGCTGTGGACCGAAATTACCTGTCTATTTCCAGCTTTTTTGTGTGTATTGCTCCCTTCTGGAGGCTCTGTGCCAGGGTCGTTGGTCTATTTTGGTGAGGTCGTAGTAGTAGTAACAAGGCTGATCTGAAGCCGAATTTAAAGCTTGAGACCAAGTTTAATCGATCCGCAGACTTAAAAACATTTTTCTAGCATGCGAGCTTGTTGGCAAAGTGTACTTTTTTGTTTTAGGGTGACATTTTCGGAAGCAAGGCGCCTCGAGTAGCTGCTACGTTAGCTTAATGTTGTCTCTCCTTCCAAAATGAGACGATTTGTTGAGTGACCGGGGGCATTTTATCGTCGTTTCGTTTTGATAATTGCTCCCGTAGACATTTTCGTTGCTTATGCTTTTTGCTGTTTTGGTTTTTGTGGTGTTTTTGCCTTTGTTTTGCTCTGTTTTTTGAATGGGAGAAATGAGCTGCTGATTCATCACTCGTTGCTGTTTGTGAGCTCCGGCACCGGGGAGCCATGGCAACGCGGGAGCTCCACTCAAACACACATTACTGCACACACACTGAGGGAATGCCTTATAGCTGGAGAGACTGACATTGTAACGCTCTTAACACGCAATAACCATCAAAACAAATGGCTAATAATAATAATAATAATTGTAGTCGTAACAATGTTCTAAGGTCTGAGATTCAAGGTTACTTTGTCATCAGCAGCTGTATACACGTACATAGTACGTGAGACGATGTTTCTCCTTGGCCCACGATGCAAAATATAGCAACATACACGCTTGAA
Organism: Hemigrammopetersius urotaenia; assembly: GCA_037974485.1. Classification (NCBI taxonomy): domain Eukaryota; kingdom Metazoa; phylum Chordata; class Actinopteri; order Characiformes; family Alestidae; genus Hemigrammopetersius; species Hemigrammopetersius urotaenia. The sequence goes on from JBBPDC010000038.1 coordinate 1,328,168, forward strand.
TGTTGTAATAATAATAATAATTATAATAATTATAATAGTTATAATAATTATAATTATTGTAATAATAGCATGAGGTTCGAGGCTCAAGGTTACTTTTTTGTCTCTTGTTGCTGTGTAAACGTGAATTGTGTGATCAAACGTTTCTCCATGGACAATGGTGCAACATATAGCAACATTCGACAGAGTGCAGGTTAAACAGTAGATAATATACACATAGATAAGCAATAAATAGACAGCTAGTATGGATACTACGAAATATGTGGTCATTGTAATAGTAATGGTAAGCGTTGAAGTGTCACAGAGTTCAAGTTATGACAGATAATAGACAAAAGAAATACATAGCTAGTGTGGACACCATGAAATATGTAATTGTAATAATAGTGCTACAAACGTTAAATGGTTCAGAGTTCCATCATTGTCATCAGCAGCTATGGACACGTAAATAGTGTGATGAGACAACATATCTCCATGGATCACGGTGCAACAAATAGCAACATACAAACATACATAGAGTGCTAGATACACAGTAGATAAGACAATGCACCCGTGTAACAGCAGTGTAATAACTGATTATAACAGATAACATTACTGTTATTTTGGCTGTCAGTATCAAGATAGTGGATCCATTACTGAGCCTCTGTTGTGTGAAAGCATTATAATAGCTGTTATTAGAAAATGCAGACACCAATAAATTACAGTTCACTAACTAAGGCTCATATTATAATAATCGTGAAGATAAGAAAGAACTTTATTTATCCCAGGGCAAATTCCTCTGTCTGTAGAATGATCAGTGCAACAAGCAAGAAGAAAAGATGATAATACATTTGGGGGAAAGAAATGTAGACAATGAACAAGAGTAATAAATATGCATCTCTGTTGTCATGAAACTATTCAGCTCACACATAGATTGCTGGATACATCCCTGACTGTATATTGTGTGAATGCTTGATAATATCCCTTATAATGAGCTATGCCATTATTGGATCCTCCATTACACGGGCACATTGTTTATAGCTGTTTGCTTTGGCTATGAAAACAGGCATGATAACTGTTATAATAAAGTATTGATCCTGTATGGCTTACAGGCGGTCGGTACATGTGTATGTACTCCAGTTTGGCACATTTAGCTTTTTCAGCATATTTTTACAGCTGCTCATGAGTGTGGACTTGTCTTGCTGACCATAGACATGTAGAACCTAGTTCTGGGACCTGTATTTTGAAGATTGTAACTCATGTTACTAAGCTGTGTCTTGACCTGCCTTTCAGATTCATTCCTGATTTTGGGCTTGAAGTGATCAGGCGCTACCGTTGTGTCCCACAGGGAGCCACGTGCGTATCCTTCACGCTGAGAAGTGGAAAGGTCCCAAGATGTAATGTAATTGCCCTGATGCTCAATTTGTTGTTTGTTGTGCAAATCAATTAGCTGATTGATTACAGAGGCGCCGCACAAGGGGCAACGCATCACGGCAGCTTCCCTTTTATGCGAGGGCCACGTCCGCCATAGCGTCCTGAAGATCCTCCAATAAAACCCAAATTGTAATTTGTGGCCGTTGGTGCAATTAGCGGTGCAAATGGTCTGGTTGAGAGGCCGGGGAACAAGTGTAATTTGATCATCGGACTACTTAGGCTGCACTTTAGGCGGAGCAGTTTTTGCTCCTCCATTCACTTTCCCTGGCTCTAATTGAGCGCTGACCGATGCTGATGGACAGAATGTGCTGATGGTTGAATAGAGCAGCAAAGAAGGAGGAAAGAAAGAGATAAGATTAAGAATGTGCAACGGGATTGGTGGAGACGGAGGGGAACAAGAAGCTTTTTGTCTTCAAGGCATTCTCCGAAAATGCTGAGGCAACTGAAACGCACCCTCGCCTGACAGATGGCGTTTTCACTTGTTACTTAGCTTGCTCTTCCGCAAGCGCGAGTATTCCAGAGCGTAAAATGAGCGCGGCAGGGTCTACGGAGCACACGTGGAAGTGTGTGTATGTTTTGGCCCCATTTTAGCACGTGCTAAATCAGATTCTGGGTAGTCTGATTGCTGCAATGACATGTTTGGGTGTTTTTACATGTGCACTGTCAGGCCTTTGTGTTCTCTGCTTCCTGTAGGCTTTTGTGACTCCTTTGTGTAGCCTTTAACCTTTGTGGAGCATTTACCTCAGACAGTTGTGGTGAAGGTCTAGTTTCTTCAAGGGGAATTCCACCTTTTCAACCTAATTCAGGTGTAAACAAAGTCTTTCAGAGCAGCTGGAGGTAAAAAGTTGCATTGGGGAGAATTTTTTTTGCTTTAAAATGGCTCTAAGACTCATGATGTCCACAAATATAACCATTTAATTTATTTCTCAAAGTCTTCAGGAGAACCGGCATGTGTCTTCTGAATTTTTATATGTGATACTGATGATAAAATAGTGTTTAATCTGGGAAATAAAGCAGTTCATTTTGATTGATTAACCCCCTGCATGCACCTCTCTGCCATTTAACGTTAAAAAAAAATTAGGCCAAGCAGTATTTTATTTGTATCCACTCCATGTAGTAATCTTCTTTAAGTGAATGTTTAGGGGCATTAAACTCTTGAAGTCTTGTTCCATTCACTGTACACAGTTCTCACTTGGTACATTTTCTCTGGAACAAAACATTTCACACCAGACCACTCTGAACAGACCACTCTGAACGTAACCATTTATTTACACAGAAATTTCAGTAGTACATTCTGTAAAATTCGCCTTTTAGAAGCAAACAAAACTCTGTCATCATCATATAATATATATCATTACATGACATTGTATTATTATTTTAACTGTCTTTATACAAAGGGCATCATTTTAAGCATAGCGAGCTCACTTTAGACTCTCAATTGGGCTGAGATATACGGTGGTGTTTGTGAATAGGCCCAGAGTTACAAGAGTGTTAAGTGTACATTAACGTAAATCAAGTTTGTTGTGTTTTGTGTGTGTGTGTGTGCTTACTTTCAAGCTTTGAATGCTGTACATGCAACTTTTAGGAGAAAAATGCGACCCTTGCATCACCAACCGCATGAAAAGAAATGCGATGGTTTGCATTTACAGTAAGAGTTTTGCAACAGATGGCAGTTTTTTGTGCTTCCTCTTTCTGCTAACAGGTACTCCAGCACTTCTTTTTTTTTCTGCTCGCCCTCTTCTGTTTTTCGCTTCCAGCAGAATGATGACGAGGGCAAATAATGGAGCGTCTGGACAAGCAATCTTGTGCTGTATATGCATATATGGCTGGTTGAAACTTGTGCAAGGGTATGTCTATTTAAGTAGACTTTCTCTGGGTTAACGGTGTCATCCTACCTGCCCAGTCGGGTGTGTCTCATGCTGGGCTGTGAGGGACCCAAAACGCCCCTCCACTTCCAAAACCCCTTTGTACCTTATCACTACTTTCCTTCCACACCAGGTGTAGCTGGAGGAAAGCAAACACATTTGGAACTTGGCGAGGCGCTGAGAAATGTGTCATCGATCTTTTTTTGGAAGAGCAACCTTAATTTATTAATGAGGTTCAGCGGCACATTTTTGCCATAAAGTTTCCAAATGAGAGATGCCCCCACCTTCCCCAATCCGCCCTTCGTTTAGACGGCTGCTGTTTACAGCACTGCTTTCGGCGCATCTGCATCTGGTGCATTTAATAAATGTATGTTTAGCGGGGCGGTTATGAGGACAAATGAATGGCGCTCGCTATCCGGCAGGTAGTGCGAGACGATCCTGAGATTTATCACCGTTTCGGAAGGAAATGCTGAGCTTAGGCGAAGCAGGAGCCCTCATCAGCCTTGGTTTACACACACACGCCCTAGACACACACACATGCACGCACGTTCAGACACATGCACATTTGTATACAATGTCAGGATGTGGGCTCACACATTTGCTTCATATAGACGATTCAACTTATAAAGGTTTTACAGTTTAAACTTAGTTTATTAGTGGTTCTTTATAATCTGCCATAAACAGATTCCAGCATTATAACACAAATAAAAGGACAGCAGTGAGCTCTAATATCTGAGGAACATGAATATGAGGTGAAGTGGACAGGAATAATGCTGACAAAGTCAACAATCAGCAAGATCTGAACTTTGACAATGATGATGAATGCAGGCTCACTATCTGGCAAGCAACAGGTCAGTGTTACACTTGGTCTTATAACTGTTTATTAATGTTAATTAAAATTCTGTCACACAAGAATTAAAATTAATAAACGAATTTAAACCATTTCTAAATCCTTCTATTATAAAATGATACCAACAAGGGCTGCTTGATATGGACAAAATATCAGTATTGAGATTTTGCTGCTACATGTTCTGATTGCAATCCCTTTCAATACATTAAAGGGCCCATATTATTACTTTTCTGGAATAAAAAAGGTTTAAAGTATGTAAATATTCCACACACTCCATTCAGTCCAGAAATGGGGACTAAACTGCAAAAATAGCCTGTTTTAAAATCAGTTTTTGTCGGCATATGTTTCCTTATTCAGCTCATAGCAGTTTAGCCCCGCCCATTATGCTGAGGTGAGAAGGAGTGATTCAGTCCCATAATATCTTTTGAAAGCAATACAGGGCAGCCAATCACAAAAGAGGAAAATGGCCATGTAAGAATGAATTAATTAAGATAAATTATGAACATTTTGATACACAAACCCATCAAATGTCAGGAGAAAAAATGAAAGAGAAGGAAAATTACCCATTAAAAACACATCCAATCCCTTCCTTTAATGATTGAAGATTGGTTTTGTGAAGAATGTCTTATTAACCTTTTATAAAGGGTTTATGAATGGCCCATTCTTAAGAACCCATTTAAAGGGTTCTTTAGGAAAGAAAATAGTTCTACATAGAACCATAACATCATGAACGCATAAATGGTTCTAGGCCTGATTGTCTTCCTCTGTGATCATAATATATGGTTCTTTGTAGTGGGTTCTTGTCATAGAACCTTTTATGGTACTACATAGAACTGTTTCTGGCTTGTTTTTAAATTTTTGTGTGATTATTTTCTACAAAGTCAGGAAAAATTTTCAGGAAATATATGAAAACCAACACACACACGCAGCAAAAGTGGCTTTATGCTTATGTGCATAACACCCCTCATACAGACTGCACTTTCTCACCCACACTCACACACGCAGTGAGGTGTGTGTGTGCGCGCGTGTAGGAGGATGTGGGTTAGGGAGGGAGTTGTCTAAGGAAGGTGAGGGGTTGATGAAACGGGGAGAAAGCGCTTAATGAGCTGCATCTCTATATACGCCTTCCTCTGCAATGTGGCAGGTGGTTTCGAGTAAATACAGGCTCAAGGTGATCATTAACTTATTCCGCGTGTTTTTGCAAGTGCAGGACATACATAGTGATCGTTCCTTTTCCCTTCAGAGCCTGTAGCGAACGACTGATGCTGATTCAGAAGGAGCACTGATTAAAAAATGCTTTTTCCTTCAAAATGTGTGAGCATCTCGGTTGCTTTTGAGTGCTCATTATGGAGGTACAGCTAACCTGTGTCTGTGGTGGGGTGTAGAAACATGACCTGTATTAATTTTGGAATTAATTTGAATCAAATACAGTGAAATTTAGTGAAGTTTGTATGCATTTTTTGTCGAATTTAGATTTTATGTACACGTATTTTCAAATTCAACGTTTTGTGCTTTAACTGCATTATGAAAAAATGTTGAATTTACACACGACGCTGAAATTTGAGCACTAAAACTGACCCTTATCGAATCGAGACGTGAGGTCAGAGATTCACACTCTTTGCTGTGTACAGACACACACAGCGGGGATGCGGTCTGAGGCCTTGCTGAGCTCTAGGGGGACGAGTTGAAAGGTTTTTTTTCCTTTTCTCAGGAGCGAAAAGGGACCAAAAGTGTGGCAGAGTGTGAGGCGCAGACAAAGGAGGAGGGAAGAGGACTTTGGGGTGGTTGTGAGGAGGGGGATCAGTGGAGTCGTTTTTTTTTCCTTCCCTCTCTCTCCCTCTTCTCACTCTCTCTCTCTCGCTCAGCAATGATGAAATAGGTTGTAAGAAGTTAAGCATAATCTCCTCTCTACTGTGGAATATCTATCTCCTGTCGCAAGCCCCTCTCTCCTGTTTCAGAAAGAAAGCAGAAGGGAGAGTGGGAATGTTTTTAAAGGTGGTTTCAGTGGGAATCTCTCGCATTTCACAAGGCTTCAGCCGTCTTCCACAAACGGCCTCGACCGTGGGATCTGTTGCACCGCAGTTGTGCAAAAAGGGGAATTTCTGGCATTTTAAGTTGAATAACAACCACAAGTCCCAATTATGACTCCACAGTAGTTTATTTTAGCACCTATTGTGTTGTCATAATGTCATTCTAATGTGTGTCCTCACTTTGAATCAGGTCGGTTTTGCTTCTCCAGAGTCTTTTTAATGGGTAAGTAGTGTCCTGCAGAAGTCAGAGGGGCTCATTTTTAGCCTTGTTGATACAGTGTCACGCATCTGTACTCTCTGCTGTGAGGTTATTATGAATGGAAGATTGGCTTAGCAATCACAAGAGTACCAATTGCTTTCAAGTGTTTAGAGGACCTGAGAAGCACCAGCTACGTCACGCTTAATTGTATGAAGGAGAACGTTTTTGGTCAAGCCACCTTATTTGACTCAGTTGGTTTTGCGCAGTGAAATATGGATATTCATAACGTCTTTCTCTCTCTCTCTCTCTCTTTCTTTTTTTTTCTTTTTTTTTGTGGCATTGAAGGTTTTCTTGGACTGCCGGGCTGCTGTGAGAGGCTTCGTGAATGTCTCCGAGTTGCATCATCTCACCAGCAATATGCCGCAGTTTTTACCCGCAGTGGCGTACTGCTCCTAGGTTTCTCACGCTGCGAAATGCAGCCAACAGATAAACGGGGCGGCCCGAAAAAAAAAAATCGGACGGAGACCGAGGGGAAAAAGAACAAGTTTTTTGTTTTGTGCAATTGTTTGCCTTGTAAATCCAGGGTGTCAAGGACAAGCAGGTGTGTAAACGTGGTGGAGAGGGTGGAGGTCACCATGGTGCTGCACTCTAAAGCACTTTATATCTTTAAGACAGATTAGAAAGGTAACAGCCTTTTTGCGAATGCCGCCCCACAGTCGCTCAGCTCCCGCCTGGACCCTCATAAGGACTTGAGGGGAGGGAAAGAGTGAGGAAAGGGCTGCATGAAGTGAAACTAGAGAAAAGATGAGTGAAGGGGTGGAGGAACAGAGAGTGAAAGGAAGGGAGGAGGCGAAGGAGTGGAAAAGAACTAGAAAGTTGAAAATGATGACAGGTGTCGGAGTCATTAACCTCAGCCAACTGAAGTCTACAGACATCGTCATACTGGTTAAATGTTATTACATTATTAGTAAATTAGTAATGAACGCTGAGCTGTATTTGATTTACACTGCCATCCATAGTTATAGCTTCTAATAAATTCAGGTTTGTTCTAAATAATATAGCACCACAATGAAAAAAAGAGGAAACTCCAACCTTTAATTCAAGTGCATTTATTCAGTGGGAAAAAATCCCACATTAAGAAATAATTATTTTACATCAAATCATGTGTGCCACAATTATTAGCACCCCTGATGTTAAT
>JBBPDC010000038.1:1349809-1375994 GCA_037974485.1 Hemigrammopetersius urotaenia
GTGGGGTGATGGTGGCGGAGTGGGTAGGATACTTGCTGCCTCTAGACCAAGAGGTCGTGTGTTTGAATCCTACCTTCAGCACACCACCGCTGGGTTCCTGAGCAAGACCCTTAACCCCAAGGTGCTCCAGGGAGACTGTCCCCTGTAGTTGGAATGGAAGTCGCTTTGGATAAAAGCGTCTGATAAATGCCCTAAATGTAAATGTAAGTGTGTGTGTATATAGAGTATACAAAAATTATAGACAATAGATATACAGTACAGACAACACAGGGTGGATACTACCAAATGGCATGTGTGTGTGTTTATATAAATTTTCTGTGTGAGGGTTAATTCAGTGCCCAACGATTTCATTATTCTTCATTTGCCTCATGATTTTCAGGTCTGTGTACTATTTTTATTCTTGTAAAGTTCCATCCAAACATCATAGTTTCATCTCAAATATTAATAAATGAAATTTTATAAATATGAAACCTTTGCCGTGCTCCTAAGTTATGTGTCTATATTGATAGTACATATATCAAATCATATAAAAATTTGATGGAAAAAAATAATTTTAAACATTTTTGTTATATTTGCCATTTGTTGGAATTGAGACCTGAAGACACCAAATTAAATAACATAGAATTAAATATTTAATTTATATTGATTGATATGATATTTTAATTTACCTTTGTGTTGATTCGCTACATGATTTTTAGGGCAGTTTCTGACTATAACCATATTAGAAAATGTAGACATCAGATATCTTTTATCTCTTATGTATCAAGTGACATCCCATTTTTCTTTACAGTTTGACTGAGCACATGCTAATTAGTCACGATTACTGCCTGGTAATCCCCTGGACTGTTGCCCATGCCACTACTTCCTCCTAGGCCGCTTTGCTCCTCCCCTGTGGGTTTTTTATCAGCCTATCAGCATGCAGCATCACACTTGCGAGAAAGGTGTTCTGGAGCTTTAGTGAAATCACCCAACCACTAGAACCACAGAGGAAGTTGGAGACAGGAAACTGGGGCTTAAGTGTTGGCACTTTCACTAAGTCCAGGTCTCTCGGCAGAGGAAGGTAACTGGGTGATGGTACACGTGGTGAGAGGAATTAAAACTGCTTTCGTGTGCTTTTCTGCCTCTTAACACTCAACAGTTACTTTAAAAGTGATTGCTTGAGGCCTATGTTATGCTATGTGTGTTTATTAGTCTAGTTCAGGGGTCACCAACCTACTTCACGGGGACTGAGCCATATGAAGAGCTACCAGTTTGATACACCAGAACAGAATTTACCTAAACGTATCTAAACTTCATGTGTAATAAACATGTTTTAAATGCTTTTTTTTTTAGATATTGTCATTTTCAAATCTATGTAAATGCAAATGTGATTAAAGAAGAATATCAACATTATAAAATTATATTTTAGACTCTACTCACTGGTGAATTGTACTTCTCATGTGGTCCTTAGTCGGTCCACCATGTTGGTGGCCCCTGGTGGCCACTGGTGACCCCTGGTCTAGTTTGACCTGATTTACACACTTAATAAATGTTACTGTCCCGATTTTGATATGCTTCTAACCATTACACCTTCTGTCTTCTAGATCTGTGCGGTTTGGAAGCGGCTCTCGTGGCATGACGACCACTAACAAGGGAAACAAAGCCTTGAAGGTTTGTCACCTTTTTGGTTTGTCTTTTCATTTTTCTGCTATTCATTTGTCTAAAAGGGTCAACGAGTTTCCCATTTGCAGTATTAAAGCATCAGCTTAAGAGCTGCAAAAACAGACTGGTTTGACTTAATTGTGGTTGTGACGTCACAGTTCCACACAGTCACCCATTCAGCTACAGTTTGTACATGTACACATGCTCATTCAAGATATAGCAGCTTGGCTTCACTTACGAAAGGCGTAGCCAATTAGAAGTTCATTTGCATAAAGCAGTATTAAAGGCACAGCAGCAGCCACAGCCTTGTAGGTGGTAAAAAGAGAAAATGAATAAATGTGCCGAAGGAATTATTACCCTTTTATGTATATTAAACCTGTAAAGGGGAAGAAACAAAATATATAACAAACTTTTCTCTCATCTTCCCTCTTGCTCCTCCTTCTCTCTAGGTGAAGCGGGAGCCGGGCGAGAATGGCACGAGCCTCACGGATGATGAACTGGTGTCCATGTCGGTGCGGGAGCTGAACCAGCATCTGCGCGGCCTTACCAAGGAGGAGATCCTGCAGCTGAAACAGCGGCGGCGCACACTGAAGAACCGCGGCTACGCCGCCAGCTGCCGCGTCAAGCGGGTCACGCAGAAGGAGGAGCTGGAGCGGCAGAAGGCGGAGCTACAGCAGGAGGTAGAGAAGCTGGCGTCAGAGAACGCAAGCATGAAGGTGGAGCTGGACGCCCTGCGCTCCAAATACGAGGCGCTCCAGAGCTTCGCCAGGACTGTGGCCCGAGGGCCCGTGGCGCCAGTCACTAATTCGGCCATGCCCATCTCCGCCCGTGGCCCCCTAGCCTCTGTCATAGGGCCCCTCGTACCGGGCAAGGTGGGGGCCACCAGTGTCATCACGATAGTCAAGTCCAAAACGGATGCGAGGTCTTAGTACAGGCCAGGATTGGGAGGGGAAAAAAACGCAAGAGGTTTGGTCAGTGCATCACAATTTAGGCACCCCCCCAGCGCGGGTCAAAATTGGTACAAATTTCACCCCACCAGATGGGAGACAGAGGCGACGGACATCCAAAACACATCCTAATAATACTTACTGTCTGATGTGGTGAGTCCAGCCTCTCTACGGTTCAAGTAAAAACAATGAGCCCACATCACGGACACTTATATTCAAACACCTGGGCTTCCATCTCCAAATTAAGAGAAAAAAAAAAGAGAAAAGCAAATCTGTTTTAGTGAGTGTCACTAGTGGCTGCGGTGAGCGCTGTGTTTATATAGTGTTCTGTTTTTGTATGATATTGTTTGACTTTAGGGCCCAAGTGTATTTCCTGTGTTTTGTTTTCATGACGATTTGTGATTTTTATGCAACGTTTTGAGACGTTTTCGTTGTGTTTCCGATATGCTGTATTTTGCCGTTTTTTCCGTCCTTTCGTACTTTGGAGGAGTCGCAAAACACTGAGATACTTTTCATACTCTTCTCCACCACCTCATGCTTATAAAGCATCTGGACGGGGAATAAAGACGAGGCTATTTCTCATGAGAAATAATATAAAAATGGAGCAGTCAGACAGTTTAGACGGCCGTTTCCGAAGCAGCAGCATCGGAGCTGACACGGGGTCGGCTTCTTCCCGTTTATACCGATCTTTAGACACAAAATATGACCCCGCATCAGGTCCGAGACGCCTCACGGGACTGGCGGCCCTGAATATGCTCTACTGTATACATCAGCATCCCTTTACCCGTGCTTAATGTAGTGCACTGACCAGCCACTGCTGAAAAGGGAGATGAGAGGAGAGCTGATATTGTTCGTATGGTAGCTATCAGGATAACTGAGACCAGTTTATGTGATTGGGTAGTCCTTTTTTCAGGAGAAATAAAGTATTTATTTCTTTTTTTTCTATAAAAATTTGTCAGCAAGGCAATAAGAGATTTCTGTCATGGAAAGCTAAACTGCTGATTTTTTGTTTCCTTCATGGAGATTCAAATTCAAATATGTCACGTGTTTTACATTGTTTTATGCTGGCAAAATTACTTCTTCACTGTTTGTGTTACTTTGAAAGTATAACCCCTTCGCTGATGGCTCATTTAATACGTTTCCCCACATCTTTGCCTTTCAGTGGCTACAGAAAGGGATTAGTTTCCCTTGTTGGTTCCCATTTTAAAAAGCGGAGAAGAGTTTTTTTTTTAAAAAAAAAAGGTTGCTCATAATTTAAACTGGGGGAAAAAAACACTTATGTAAGTGAAACAGGGACTATCTGGTTGCATAAACCGGCACACTCTCACAAGCTTTACCATAAATCTGTCGCTGTGACGTTGCGTAACGTATTCTAAGAATCTTTGTCTATATGGTGGAGTCTTGAATTTTATATTAAAAAACACACACACACTCACATAGAGAATCTTGCATTATTTATAAAACGTTTAAAAAAAGAATATAAAGTTGTTTGATATCTCTTTTTTGCAATTGTACCAAAAGTGGCTTAACTATTGAAGTCGATAGCTTTTTCTAGTGACTAGGCGCGTAAAACTGTGGACTAGCGCGTGTGGTGTGACGTGTAAGTGATAAGGTGATGGTACTGTTCACTATTTTTGGATGTGACGCTCTTCTGTTCTTCTTTTGGCCAAACCCAGGTGATGGACGTATGTTACCCACAATCCTCCAGTCCTCCCTGCGCCACGCAGCTGCTTTGGCACACGGCGTTTAAATCAAGCCGTGATTTAAATCAATTAAATAGCAGAGGTCATTTCCGGACACATTTTGCTGCACCCCCCAAACCCCCCCCCCCCCCCCCCTTCGAAATTGGCCTTTGGGGGTCAGTTTAGCTAAAACCTGTGATGAATGCTCATCATTAATCTCTCCTCTTTGTTGTCTGTGGCGCGTTGAAGCGCTTTAAACTCCGCATTAAGGCAGGCAACGGTGCAGTCGAGTGCTCTTGTAATGCCAAAGGGACTGGACACAGTTTCCTCGACATCAGCACGACGGGTCTTTGTGCCCCATTTAGTAACAACTACTCTTCCTATATTTGTATTCCTCTTGCAGGAAAAAAGCAGCTTTCTGAGAAATGTGAGCTAGAAGCTACTAGAGACAAATTCTCAGGAAAGTGGAACTACAGGGAGGGTTTGTGGATCCTGCGATCTAATCACCTCTGTTTGGTAGCCCTTTTGTTTGTGAAGTGTGATTTTTATATTTTTGGTGTAAAATGTTTCTATGGTAGATTCTATTTAAAGTATTATGTTGTGTTCTTTTTTTTGTTTGTTTGTTTGTTTTTGTTTTTGTTTTTTGGGGGGGATTGGGGGTTATTTGTCATTTTTTCTTTAAATGCCAGGGAAGTGACACTGCACTGATTTCAACCTACAAAAGAAAACAAAAGCTATGTGCTTTCTTCGCTCCCATAGTCTTTTGAAAGGGGCCTTCAGCAGAAGGTTCGGTGCTGGAGTGTTCCTTGTTCTGCCACTGAATATTTCTCAGACGGCAGACTTCAAGAAAAGAAAAAAAAAAAGGTTTTGTGGAAGGTCACGCCTTTTCACACTATGCTGAGAAAATACAAGCACTGTATGCAGTAATGGCAGTAATGGTACTGAATTTTTTCATTTGTCCACAGAGTCTTCGTGTCCTAAGTTTAGTGAGCTACTTAGGCCTTAAAAGCCTCATGCCAACATCATAATTTTTCCTCAACCCCAACTAGCTCAGACTATATATAGCTTGTATGTGTGTGTATATATACTATATGTACACACACACACAAAATATATTGACATTACTGTATATTGTCTCCAGAGTTTGGATCATTGGCCAGAGTTTGCAGCTCCAGCTTCGAGGGCCCCAGTGTGTTTGGTGCTTTAACACACCTGATTCACCTCATGAAGGGCTTCATAATTGGAAGATGAACTGAATCGGGTGTGTTACAGCGCAAAAAAGCCTGCGGGCAGTGGCTCTGCAGCCTTGAGGTTAAATACCCCTGGTCTTGCAGACCATGTAAGAAGAGCAGAGTGACAATCCAAACAACCACACAGCTCATGTCTGCTAATCTAAAACTACAATCATAACCACTGGGCAATATGGTCAGAATCGGAATATTAATATGGGTCTGCCTGTTCTAACTTTTTTGGGGCAAAAGAGGGTGTAGCTTGAAACGGGCCATGGTAACTTGAACAGCCCCAGCCGGAAGCTATTGCTGAATGCACTGTAACTTTAATACGCAGAAACTCTGTTTGAACGGCTTTGGTTGTAAGTTACCACAATAATGGAGGTGTTTTTCTCAATGTTGATTTGTCGCAGTCCAGCCTGGTCAGGTTTTGCGTTTGAATGGAAATTGCCACATTCTGTTTGGGGGTAGGGTGGGGTGGGTACTGTCAGGCCTTATACATTTTGAGCTCCTCTCAAGCTGCACTTATCTGGCATTTAGGTATGGATAAATATTGTAGGTATATTTATATGACCTTTTCTTTTCTTTTTTCAATGTAAATCAAGAAAATGAACTTCCTCTGACTGGTTAATCTGTGAAAATTGTTCTGTAATGGAGTCTTTGGTCCATTTTTGGCGTTGCTTTCGTAACCAATGGTAGCGTTCTCCTATTGGCTGTGGCAGTTCCGTGGCGTTGTCCGACATAATGTGAGCAGTGTGTTTATAAGGGTTTGAAAAATAATTCTACTAGCTTACTAGCGAACAATGGCGTGCTCCTCGTCGAAGTGCTTGTGTTCCAGGTAGCGCCACCGCGCCTTTCGCACTCCTCCTCTTCCCTTCTTCCCTTTCTCTTCCCCTCGGTGGGAGAGGACGAGTGACTCGGCTTGTTCACGTACGTCATTGTTGTCGTCATCGTGGTGACTTGGTGTAGAAGTGAACATGAATTATATGCAAATTAGCGGGCAGTAGGGAGGGCCCTTGGTAGGATTTTTGGGACTTTTTTGTCTTCGCAGTTCAGTAACCACAGATCTAAAAGTCTGAGAGCAAAGGATGCCATTTGTTTATTTATTTATAGTTTATTGCTTCCTTAATTTCACTCGACGACTCCTTTGCAAGTGAAATAAAAGCTGGATCTAATGTATTATTCAGATAATGCAATAGTCTACCACATACCAATGGAAAAATATCCACATTTGTTTTTCTGCTCATTGTTTTAATGTTCAATGCATTATCCATCTGTTGTCCCAATAAAGAAATGCAATAGCAAAGGGTGGCGGTCCTGGGGATGGCAGGCGGTGTTGGTTTTAACGTTTACCTCTCTGAGAAGAGCCACCAGCTGGTATTCAGATGACCCCAAGCCAAGCCAAGCCAGGCTGCCCAGCTCTTTGTCAGCAGATCAATATAAAGCGATGGCCTGAGCAAGCGCAGTCTAGTCTCAAGTGTCCAGTTCTGTTGCTGGGCGCACTGTGGGCACTACCCTAAAAAAGCAAGACTTTGTCCTACTTCTTGCCGAGTGTAACTATTAGTGTGTTAACCACGCCGCGCTACGCTAATGCATTGTATTGAATGACTTCTATTCGTTCTTGCCTTGCTGAAAACCCAGATGTGTTTCTGGCCTGCCACGTTCCCCATAGAGTTTTCGCTTTAGGCCTCCTGGGACGAGCATTAAGAGATTTCATTTCTGGGCAAAGACAAATGAGTCTGAAATCTTCAAAGAGGCTTTTGCGTTCCCGCCTCTCGTTAAGGTTTAACCAAGAAACCCAGTTTTCTTCCCCCTCTCCTGACTCCTGACTCCACCGCTTGTTTTCAGAGGTTTAAATGATTAACTTCTTATCACACCGCTATTGCAACTGTTAACGTCTTTGCCGCCGCTGTTTTGGATGTGCTTATCACGCCACATGACTTTTCTTCCAGTTTCACGGATCGTAAATCAGCCCAATGAGGATCTCCTCACGCGAACTGGCGCTTTTATCAGTTGTACCGACGTACTCCTTTAACTTGTCAACTTTCTGGTGGAAAGGAAACGTGTTTATTTCGAATGCAAAATCAATTTGTATGCAGCACTTGGGAGATGTTTGTTTCAGTTTCTTTTTTTCATAGACCAATGTTTGTTTGCTTTTTCTTTTTTTTCTCCCCGTTCTTCTCTACTTCACTTGAACCACATTGTCCATGTAAACCGGCGAGCTGAAGACTGCAAACAACTAACCTGATCATAGATCATAGGAGCAATGTTTTGATGTTGTCCCAAAGTATACAGTGAGAAATTTCAAGCTATTAAAATTGTGAGTTTTATGACCATGGAAAGTAACTTTTTTTTTTTTTTGTCTATTAAAAAAAAGAATCTGTTCTTTTTTTCTGTATGGGGTGTAATAAATTCTATCACAGTACTTTGTATGGGAAATATACAGTAAAAGTCCATTTAATTGTAAGTATTTATCAACTAAGTTATTGTACTTTTTGCAATTTGTAGATAAGTAATATAATGTATTGGTATATAACGATGAAATTAACTGTATCAGTCAGTCTGGGGCGTCTTTTAATTTATTGATGTATATACTGTATGTTTGTTGATATACAGCTTACTTTATTTTGTATATGACCAATAAATACATTTTGAAAAACACAGTGGTTGTCAATCTGTTGCTTTTTGCGTGTGTGTAGGTGTAGGTGTAGGTATAGGTGTGTGTGTGTGTGTGTGTGTGTGTGTGTGTGTGTGTGTGCGCGCGTATGTCATTGTGTGACCTAATTCGTCAGACACGAAGAGTCTCGTGCATTGAGGCTTTTTTGGTGCAGTTTATTGTTTTTATAGCTCTGCCACGTTTTATTTTATTTTCTAAGGAACCTATAAAAAGCTTCGAGATGTAGAGGAGGATGACCTAGTTGGAACAACCTCTCGGCGGACGTATTTTTGGCCTGACATTAGTAAAACATGACACAGTCAGGGGGGATTGGTTGGGCGCGCTCTCGCTGCCGCTCGGTGGCGCGCTCTGCTCCGCGCGCTCCCGGCTCCTCGGGGACGCGCCAGCAGTCAGTGGTGTGAGTGAATGAGGGGCACGTTTATTACTTGGTCAGATAATGACCTTGTTGAAAGAACATCTCGCACTTTGACAGGATTTACAGCGTCTTTGTACTGCTGTGGAGACCCCACGACTCTCATCTCTCGCTCTCTCATGCGTTCTCCCTCCCTCGCACTCTCGTTCTCTGTTTATCTCCTCACTTTCTCCCTCCCTTTGTCGCTCTCTGTATTCTGCTTTTCTCTCATTCTTTCTCTCTCGCTGTCTTTCGCTCTTTCTGTCTATTTCTCATTCTTACTGTCCGTTTCTTTCCCTCACTTGCTGTTACTCACACACTCATTTTTGTCTGTTTCTCCTCTCACTGTCTTTCCCTCTGTCACTCTGTATTATGTATTTCTCTTAATCTTTCTCTCTCTCTTGCTTTCTTTCTTTCTGTCTCTCATTCTTTCTGTCCCTTTCTTTCCCTCTCTTTCTCTCGTCTTTTAGCTTGGTTTCTTACACTCTCTCACCTTTTCCCTCTCTTTCTGTGACACTCTTTATCTCTCTCTCACTTGTTCTCTTTCCCTCACTTTCTGTCACTGCTTCACTTCGTCTCTCTCTCTCTCTCTCTCTCTCTCTCTCTCTCTCTCTCTCTCACACACACACACACTCTGTCACACACACAATAGTGTATTTTTTAGACACAAATGATTGTCTTTATTGCTTGGTTTTGCTTACAAAAACAATCAGCTGCCTTGAATGGTTCGTTTTTACACTTTCTGTCTCCAGGCACTTATGCTCCAGTTAAAATGTATTAAAAGCATGGAGATTACCTCTTATCTCCTCGCTGCTATCACCTTCCTACAAACCTTTTGACTACTCCAGCTTTGCCCATTCCTTAAAAAAGAAGTATGCTGTTTCTACAGTCTTGTAAGGCTGTATTGATCTATTTTGCCATAAAATTCCTCCATCACACAGCATCATGTAATACTTGAGGAGGATCCTGTAAAGTAACTGTCCCAGTTTGCTGAGAATCCCTGTGGAAATCCTGTAACAATTCCTGTTGCATTAGACTTTTTTCACAATGGCCGGACCTGCTTTTCTATTGTCAGTTAACTTACACGTGGACAAAAGTATTGAGGGGTTTGAGCTAGGCCCCTTACTTCCAGTGAAGGACAGTCTTAATACTTCAGCAGATCAAGACATGTTGGACAATGCTACGCTTCCAACTTTGTGGGCCCAGTTTGGGGTAGAACCTTTTCTATTCCAACATGACTGTGTCCCAGTGCACAAAGTAAACTCGTTAAGACATGGCTGGATGAGTTCAGTGTGGAGGAACTTGACTAGCCCTCACAGAGCCCTGACCTCAACCCCATCCAGCACCTTTGGGATGAACTGGAACGGAGATTGAGAGTCAGGACTTCTCGTCCAACATCAGTGTCTGACGTCATAAATACTATACAGGATGGATTGACACAAATTCTCACAGAAACTCCAAATTTTGCCTTCCTAGAAAAGTGCAAAAGGGGGTCCAACACCATACTGAGGTCTATGTAGTTGAATGTAATGTTATTCAAGTGTTCAAAGGTCAGGTGTCCCAATATTTTGTCCATTTCAGTGTAAATGCCAATGTCTATATAATATGATATGACATAATATAATATTGTATAAAAAATAAAATATATACATTCCAGGACATGTTTCTATCTGCTCCACCTGATCTTCATCTTTTGTTCTCCAGAAGAATCATTCAGGTCTTTTTACTCTCTAGGCGGCACTGTGGCTCCAACATGCACATGCGGCACGGTGTGTTCGTGGCAAAACACGATATGGATCAGCCCTGTAGTACTTGCTGGATTATTTCTTCTCGCCCAAACCCGTCGTAGAAAACTCCAGACTACTTAAACTCACATCTTTACCAGCAGTAATTAGTAGACTTCAAAGTAAATCACATTAGGCTAACTTAGGCTTTTCTTTGTAATCCAGATCCGTGCGTTTTGCTGAAGTCCACTCCGGTAACTCCTAACAACCCATGTTGACAGTTGGAGCGGCTAAAAGCGTAAACACTGAGCCTGCTACCGTTAACCAAGCTAAAATAACTTTTGCTCCCTGCTTACAAGCTGCTCTGTTTTTACTTTTTATTCGCTTTGATAAGATTGAGATGAGGGCTGGCTATTAAAAGGTTTTAATTATGTTGAACGAAGCGATAAACGGGCTTTTTTTTTAAATATTGAAGCTAACGCTAACTTAGCATTTAGCTATTTTCTGTTATAGCGGGTTTCTGGCAAAACAGTAAACAAATGAAGTTTGTTTTGCAGCTTTTTTGGCGTTTAGGAACGATGAGGCTATTTATTTAAAACTCTGCAAGTATTTTAGCTGCAACCCCGCCAGGTTATGTAGGTAAACCATGTGACTTCCATTCGTTAACAGTAGAGTGTTGGGTCTGTTGCCAGGCAGTGGTTTGTTTTGAGCCAAGTTTAAGCCAAAGCGTTTTGTAATGTTCTACTAAGCAGCCAGGTTAAGCTTCTGTTATCCACCCAAAATGGAGAAGTATGAAGAATTTATTCAAAGGCAAGTGAGCCAGATAAGGAGGAATGACAGTAAAGAGTCCGAAGACTCTAAACCAGCCATCAGCCATACATCAAGCATACGATTCTATGGTTTACCTGTTTTGCCTCCTCTGGTAAGTGGGTTTTTTGCCACCTGGCCTGGTTCTGCTTATTCTTTGAATGTGTGCTGGTACAATACTGATACAATATGATATTTCAAAGATATCACAGGATTTTAGGAGTTTACATTAAAAAGTTATTGACTCTTCTTGGGTGCTGGTACTATATGTTATCAAAACCTTCTTTAGTTTTGAATGTTTTGCTTTTGTTCTTTTTCTTTAAATTAAGGGAACTTTAGATAGCGTTGTAATTGTTAACCAGGCAAACCACATTTCCAGAAAATCATGTAATAGTATGAAGCATCCAGCAATTGACATTCATTGTGGCTACTGAGAAAAGAAGACAAAAAGATGCTACTATTTTATGTGCATTACATTATATATGTAATGCTTATCTGTTTAATAACAGTGGAGGTAGCTCAGTGGGTAGGATACTTGCCTCCGGACAATGAGGTCACGGGTTCGAATCTTACCTTCAGCACCACCACTGGGTCACTGAGCAAGACCCTTAACCCCAAGTTGCTCCAGGGAGACTGTCCCCTGTAGTTAGAGAATGGAAGTCGCTTTGGATAAAAAGCGTCTGATCAATGCCGTAAATGTAAATGTTAATATGTCACTATAAATGTAATGACGAGGTACAGACCATACAGCGCAGTTTTTGAATGACCGAAATATAAAATGCACTGATTCCTTGTTTTTCAGTTGGATAAGGACCAGAAAGAAGAAATGCAAAGGCTAGGAGAAGCAGCTGCATGTTTGATGAATAAAAGGAAACGTTCTTCATTTTCTCGTGTGTCTTATATACAGACCATTCTTGACAGTGTTCAGGTAATAACTAAAACACAGACTGACATTCAAAGCTTCACACATTACCTTACTTATAAATACCTGCATTATTGCTGTTAAATTGTATGTTCAGTTCTTTCACAGTCTGTCTTTCTCTTTGCCTTAGTTACGAAAAGCTCCAACATTTGAAGAGTTTGAAGATGAGACAGGAAATGCTTCTCCATCTAACACTAAACCTATATCCTACCATCCCAAATTTAAACAAGAGTGTGATGAAGCCATAGAAAGCCACTGGACCTCATCCTCTGCCTCTGTTTCCCCATCTGCTCAGCAGATGCCTGGTGAGAAGATGCAAATTGTTCCTGGCTACCCCCTGACATCCACAGCTTGTGATGGTCATGCAGCCTTAAACCTTAGACCTTTGGAAGGAGAAGATTCCTTAGAGTACAGTCACACAACTGTTCTATTTGAAGGAGTTCCTTTAGTCGGATGCAAGCCAAAGCCAGATCTGAATGCAGATGATGGATTTGACTCACAGTTACTGTCGCATTCAGGTAAACACTCTCAAATAGATACAAGCCACCAGGGCCTGTCATCTGGGTATATGACCATTGAAACTTCAGATGTCAGCTCTGGTTGGGTAGAGGGTGTTGAGGAAATGGGAAAAGGCACTGAAGGAAGACATTATGATTTTAGTGGCCTTTTTTTAAACTCTTCAAGCTCAACCATTGAGCATGGTGACATCATCAGCCATGCTCCAGTAGATGGAGAGGCCCTGGATGAGGAGTATACAGTCGCTATAGTCTCTAGCCAGCCTCCTATTGACGATATGATAGAGCCTGTAAATCCACCAGTGGAGCCAGAACTCAGTGAAGGACCTTACCGCATGAGCCTGCAGAACCTCCTGAAGAAATCACAAGAGCATCGGCGGCGTCAGCGGCTGTTGCGCACCCAAGCAAGGGCTTTTAAAATCAATGAAGCTGAGTACATTGATCAGCACAGCCTCTCTGACAAGGAGAACGAGGAAAATTTTTCAGTGGGCACTGGGAAAACTGATCGGAGTAGAATCAGGGAGAAGAAGAGAGACCAAGTAAAAGGTCAGTTGCCTGAGCTGAAAATGCCCAGCTTTGAGAGTCAGACACAAACCCATACAGTGGAAAAAGACCATATAGAGCAATCTGAGCATGCCAGCCATGGTGAAGACACGGATACTAATGTGAAGAGTGAAGTTTCGCTTAACCATTGCCTTAATATTACCTCAGCCCCAAACAATGCAGGTTGTATTACTGAAAAAGCATCCCCAGCTCCTTCCACCTGTCTAAATCTGATAACCAGCCCCCTTCAGTCCACTTCAACAGTAGCTTCCCCCTCAGCAAAATCCCTTTATCAGTCAAAAGGCAAGAAAACAGGCAGTGTGCTGCCCAGGCCTTGCCGAGCAGCAAGTACAAATTTTAAGAATGTTCCTGCCCCCAAATTCTGTTTAAGCCCAGTACGCAGTAAAAAAGGCAGCGGTATTCCTGGCTCATTCAGAAAGCCACTGAACAAGACACCTGTTCGTGTGGATGAGGAAGCAGGGCCAAACCCATGTGTCCAAGGCAGAAGGGCTGAGGGCCTGCTGGCAGGGACTGAGGGGGAAGCGCCTGTGTGTAGGAGCACAGATCAGACTGAACAGATTGCTCAGCTGGAACTCAACTTATCAAGCCTTAAAGTACTGATCTCAGACCTAGAGTCCACACTTTCAAAGTCACAGGCAGATCTAGGTCCCACAGAGGCGGACACGGTTCATAACACTCCCCAGCAAACCCTGCTTGCAGAAAATGAAATCATCTGCCTGCCAACTAGCGAGGGAAAGTCTCCAAGTGTGATTACCTTCAGCAGGACCGTGCAGCATGAAGCCCCTGCCACAGACTATGGGACACGACCGGGGAGTAAACAGCGTGAGCCGCCACACTGTGTCACCTCTTTGGTGCAGAAAATGAGGGTGCCAGAGGCATTTCGCGCCATAACTGACTCAAAGTGTCTCTCTCAGAAAAATGTCATCCTCGCAGATGCCAGTAACCAGCCTGAAGAGAGGAAGAGTGCCTTGGGCGAGAAAAAGAAAGGATTTGAAAGCATAAAGGACTCCCTGAATGGCTCATCCCTTAATCGCTCGTATGATGTGGATACTCCCTCCACACTCTGGTCTCAGGCTGATACCCAAGGAAAGCAGCTGACCCCTGAACTGGGAGGGCAAGATGGGGTGTCCCGTGCCAAACGGAGACTTCTCATGAACACTGTGGAGGGGATTGCTTCTGGACAGCAGGGGGATGAGGAACGACTTCAGTCAAGCACACTTCAAGGTGAGTGAAGCTCATTTGAAGGGACGGACAATTATTCATAGATAAATGGGAAAACAGCAATCAGTATTCAGTTCCAAACTGTTAGTATTCAGTATAGTACTGAAAGTACATTCAATACAACTGATAACTTGCTGCCTTCTTGGTTGTGGCACTTTTCCTAAACCCACTCTGACCAAAATCCTATACTACCTCTCTACACATAGAAGACTGACAGTTTGATTACCCCTCCAGGCAGGAACACTATTGTAACCGGTAATGCTGTCATTGTGAATGCGTCCAGTTTAGTGTTTGCTAAATAATGCAGAATATTTACAGAAAATAAAATAAAAATTTACAATTGATTGTCAGCTGGGTTATTCTCTCTAAACATCTTCAGAGTGAGCCTGTCACAAGCCTGTAATTGCTTAGTAAATAATTGCAATTAAGAGATTTGCCTGTTAATTATATGTATTTTAATTATATTAAAATACAAATGTAAAGTGGCCAAATTGGATCTCTTGCTTTGGAGTTGTAGATCTCAAATATAGACGTAAACAGCTCTAGCTAAATTATTACATTACATTTAACAATTCTTCAGGTCTATAAGCTGTTATTAACAAACATCAAAGAAATTACTGTTCCCATTATTCTTGAGTGTCTTGTAGCACGGGAGTTTTTTTGATGTTATTCTGTCAGTTACCTCAAATATCTGCAGTCAGGTAGTTATGTAGTAATTATAACACACCGTGCTTCATATATGGATTATAGTGAGGACTTGTTTTTAAATGCAAAGAAAAAAATTATTAGTCAGTGATACTGTCTTCAGTCACAATGAAGTGTTAATTATTGGTTAGTGTTTTGAAAATGGACTATTTGTATGTGCCTGGATAGAAAGATGCTACAGGAAAATGTAATAAAATGTCTTGGCACAAGGGTGTGATTTCAGCTGTTTAAAAATGCAGTGAAGGTTTTTTTCTCCATCCCCATGATGGCTTTCTTAATAACTCACTGGCTTCTTTTAAAGCACACTGGAAAAGCAAATGAGACATATTTTGTCAAGCTGGGTTTATGATCCTTTTAAAATGATAAGTCTTGATAAATACCCTTGCTGTAATGATAATGGTCAGATAATAGTCTCAACGCCTGTTAAGTACGCTGAGAAGCAGCGCCTCTGTGTAGCATAATGATTTTGCTTTAAGTGCTTCTGCAGCGATTAGTTAGTTGATCTGCCATGATTAGACTGAGCCATAATTAAACAAACGTTGTGCACTCACGGTGTGCTTACACTTCATTTGTCAGCAGCATCGCAGTGGCCTGAGCTGCAGCTGAGGCAGGAGCGGGAAATGCAGGTCAAAGCTTTGATGGAGGAGCAGCACAGTCAACAGCTGGAGCTTCTGCAGGTGAGAAATGCCAAACCTGATTCGCCTCCCATATGCCTGTAAATGAGAATTATGTTCTTAGTGTCCTTCCCCTGATGCTGTTCTAAAATGACATACACAGATTAAAATGTTCTAAAATGACATACACTGACTAATACTGTATAGATCCCCCTTGTGCAGCTAAAACAGTTTTGACCCATTTAGACATGGGCCCCATGAGACCTCTGACGATTCACTGTGGTATCTGGTTTTGAAACTTTAGCAAGTCCGAAGTGGCGCCTCCATGGATGGTGTTGCTTGTCCTGCACATCCCACAGATACTCGATTGGATGGAGATCTAGGGAATTTAAAGGATGTGTCAGCACAGTGTATTCTTTGCCATTTTTTATTTTTGTAGCAAGACCTCCTTCCTGATTTAGTTCTGATACTCATGTGCCCATTGTAGTTGTTTTCAGCAGCTGACAGGGGTCAGCATGGGCACTCTGACCAATCTGCGACTACAAAGCCCCCTAAACAGCAAACAATGATATACTGTCTTCTGACACTTTTCTGCCACAGAAATGCCTTCTGTTGGATTAAACCAGTCGTCTAACCATCACAATATGACTCTTTTCAAAGTCACTTAGATCTTTATGCTCACCCATTTTTCCTACTTCAAGGACTGACTGTTCAACTGATGTTTAATATATCCCACCTCTTGATAGGGGCCACTGTAACAAGATAATCCATGTTATGCTTAACCTGTCAATGGTTATGTTATGGCTGATCGGTGTAGGTTGGTATGGACTATTTGGCTGAGACAGTGTTGCAGGTCCAGGAAAAACATGCAGAAGCATTTTAAAACACTAGCTTGACTAAAGATATACGTTTGGAAGTTCAGCAGCCTGTGTAAAGCCATGCAGCTTTTATAGTAAACAAAATGCAAGTCATTCCATGACTTACAATTTTTGAAAGTATTACAGCTTTAATGATATTTTTTCGTTATAACTATGCCCTGTAAAAAAGCTTTTCTGACAAGCACTCCCAGATATCACATTAACCTTTATTCCCCTTGGACTCTATTGGGCGTGTGGCAATTTTCCAGCTTCCCTCTGTTTGAGTGAAACAGTATCTGACAATACGACTGTGTAAAAACTCTTAAAATCCAGTCTGAAAAGCCCAAAGAGCTTTGTGTAAAAGTTTAATACCATCCCCAAGATACGCTGGCTAGATCTGCGTTGGTATATTCCAAGGACACCCTTGTTGCCAGCCATTTCTCCTTCAGCGTGCTCTGTAGGTTGTGTCCTTGTGCCATTAATTACACACTGTAATTTATGCATCGAACAGGTCTTTAATGAACACAGGCTGCTTTTATAATGGGGCCTGGCAATACTCTCTCTCTCTCTTACTGTCTCTCGGTCTCTCTCTCGCTCTCTCTGGGCGTGTCGGGCCAAAGAGGAGAAAGCCCAGCCATGTTGTGGGAATTGACACAGAAAATGAGCAGATCATTTTGTTTAATTCATGAGTGTCTGAGCTTAAGTGCCTGATCCCTCTGTGTCCTGTTGCTCATGTCTCTCTTTTTCTTTGTCTCTCTGTGGTAGACGCTGGTGGTTATGCCATCCCTGTTCCCCCATTAACTTTTAGCTTTTTTGCTCATGCCTAATTTACTGTCCTTCACTGACCCCTTCCCTCCTAATACATTCGCTTATTTTCTCCCCTTGCCCCCCCTCCCTCCCCATCTGTATCTAAATGTCCACTCCCCTCTATCTCTTCATCCATTATCTCACCCTGCCTCTCTTTCAACCTCTATCCATCTATTCATCCATTTCTCTCTCTCTCTCTCTCTAAGTCGCTGGCAAAAAGGTACCAGTTCCTCCGGAGCGTGTCCTTCCCGTGTCCCAGCGTAGACTCACGTCTGGAGGACGCTGCAACCTCCCTCCCCCCTTCTTCTGTCTCTATGGGTCTGGGCTCCTCCTCACAGGCTTTCGAGCTTGCACTGGCTGAGCTGAGCGTTCTGTCAGACTCCCTCCAGGTACCCACACCCCCACAACTTACTACTGCTAACATCAACTGTCCATATACAGAATAAACTCCCTCAAAAACAGGAAACACCCTACAGTACAGCCTGAATGGGCAATATGACGATGTTATTGTAATGATAAATCAGAAATGCCTTTCTCACTGTGTCGTTGCTAACATAAGTTCTTCTAGCAGCTAGATAACTATGATTCATTAAAAAGACCAGTTATATTTCCAATGATCATGATCTGCATTCTTCTGATTTTTCTTTCTCTTTCCTCCCGGTCGGTTCATCTGTTCCTGCCGTGACAGTCTCGTTGCTGTATTCCTGTGTGTCATCGCCCCCTGGTGGCAGCAGCATTAAAAGGCTACCTGACTCGCAGGCTGTTCCGCACCGACCGAGTATCTCAGCTCATCAGAACCATCAAGGTGACCGTATGAACTGCCACACATGATACGGCCTGCTATTAATCTGCTTGTTTCAGAAGTAGATTTTTTTAAAAGATAAAGGACACAGCAACTTTGAAGGGCTTATCTAAAATGCTGGTTATTAAGTATGGCTTTTTAAACCAGTAGGGATCTTTTGTACTTACACATCACATGAGTATTAAGGCTGTGGTTGATCTTCTTGGTTTTAATCACAGGACACCCAACAGTTCCTCCAGGACTTTCAATCACAGACACCAGGAAGAGAGTACAGCAGCAGACAAGACAGAGTTCTACAGGACAGAGTCATGCTACAGGTACAATTTCTCACACACTCAAAAAGAAAATTTACCTATATTTGTAGATGATGAGAAAGAGACTTTGTGTATTTATGAAGAACATCTGTTATTATCTGTTACCTGTGACGCTCAGTGATTGATTAGAATATCTTTTTTTGGGGTTCACAGTATCAGTATTGTGGATCATGGTATTAAACCTTTAGCAGATGATAGACCCAACAATACAAAATACTTACAAAGAAGATTTTGTTACTCTGTTGGCCACACTCCCAACAATGGGCTGTGGTGGGACTGCTTGAGGGCTGGTGCATAGATTTTTGGTATTTTTTTATTTTTTTTTTAAATCACAAAAAATCGGTCATGACCACTTCTTGCCATAAGTATCTGCAAAGATATATCATTTGGTCAAGATAATTGATTGTAATCTGTTGTGTGGGATTCTAGTTGCAAAACTGGAGGGGGGCGTGTTTCTGTTTTATTCAAGTTGCTGTATTCAAGTTGTCTCCCTATAGAGCATTTTTTCCACTCAGAAAATCAAGAAACATGTCATTTGGCAAGGAACTATATGTTGTAAGTAAAATCTTCTCTGTCTGCCAATCTTTGTGTTACAGTTGCGGTCAGCGCGCTATGAGCTGTACGACCTCTTCTTTAGCCTGTGTCCCGCAGACCGGATGCAGGTGATCAGGTGGGACCGACAACTGGCCAGAGAGAGAGAACTCAAAAGCAAGGTAATGGACTCATGACTTCAGCTTTAGTACAGCCGACAGCGAACCACAGCACAACCCATAACACTTCTGCACTCTGCAATTACTCTGAATCACTACTGTTTGAACAAATGCTTCACCTAATCGCTGGCATTAATGTGTACCTGTCATGTGCTTTTGTCTATCAGTCGTGTTGCATGCGTTTTATTTCTTTTTGTCCTGAGACAAATCAATGTACATACATTTTTGTAAAAATTGTGCACTTTTCCTTTAAGGGCAGGAAATGTGTTGCACTGTATGAGGCTGAGTAGTCATTAGATGGATGGGTTTCCTTTTGCAGGAGAATAAGGAGCCCCAGGCTGGAGGAAAAAGCATTCTCTCTGCTGCCACAAAGAAAGCTCTGGAGAGGAAGAAGACAATGATGTGAGTCCTTTTTGCAGTTGGTACTTTGTATTCCAGTAGCAACAGGACAGGGTGTCCAACTTTGGCCCTGGGGACCTGGTGTCCATAGTTTAGTAAAGTCCCTGTTGGACCAGCAACAGGCCAAGTTTGCACACCTATTTATTTAAGTATTTGCATGATACTTCTGGGAATGTATTGCATCTGTAGAAACAGAACATACGAATTACTGTGGATGTAATACATTTATGCTATTTTTCTGTGTATCCTGAGTCTCACGCATTGACAACAAAGAAAACTATGTAGACAAAATGCAGACTATGGAAACTCAAAACATATTCATAGAATGTGTAGAGAATAAGATGATATCTAGAAGCAGGTTTTGAATACTGTTTGTGTACAGTATTTACATTTATTAACCATAGTTTTAAGTGATTTGTCCTTTTTTAATTAAGAAAATGCCTTCTTTTGTAATCCAATAGTTTTACATTTATACAGTACTCATTCATCAAGAAGTGCTGTAACATTACTTCATATGAGAAAACAGGATTTGCTTACTTGCATATCAGTGATGATACTGAGGAAAGTAAGACAAGGTTAAACTTATTGATCCATGATCAAGACCCTTTTCTACCAAAAGACCTGTTTTCTACCAAAACCGTATAGATACTTTGTGTTTATACTTTGGAATCAACCTGTTGGGTACCCTACTATCTTTTTGTCTGTCCCTCAGCTGTGTTGCGGGTAACTGAGGATGAGCTCAGCTTCTATCGCTGAATATTGTAAAACTAGATTCAAACGAATGTGCGTTACATTATTTCTTTGTATAAAAGTGTTCATTTATATAAAAGGAATAATTTGTGAAATTCTAGGGCAGTGTGGCTACATGTCCATTGTTAAACGTATTTTCCTTCTGGTTTTATGATGAAACGTTTTGTTTAACATAGTGAAACACAGAAAGAAATCTGCAAATGAGATCTGTTGGGGTCCCCATTAAGGCTTTCGCATAGCAAATAAGGATCTAAATACAGGCATAGATACTAAAGTAATCCAATTATTCAGGACATCCCTGTCATCCAAATAGTAAGCTGTATTGACCAGTCAGTACTTGCTGGATAAACTTTCCTTTCTTTTCGCTTTCCTGTCATTTCTGCCCTTCTTTTGAAAGTTCTCTAACACACATGTATTATGCATTGGATTTTAGTAACAGATTTCACATCTCATTGTATCCAGACATTTAAGATTTGTCTTGAGGAAAGAGGATGCAATGTCTTTGTTGGTGGCTCTACTGTCAGGTTACGGAAGAAATTGGCTGAAAGGCCCAAGCTGGCGGTGGGAGCGGAGGACAGCAGGACCTTTGTGCCAAACCCGCGCCAGGTTCCAAAGAAGGCCACTCCATTACGACAACCCAGATGAAGCACTTAGGCTTTATATGGGGGTCATCTGGTGCTACTTCTGTTATACACACACATACGTGCCAACAGAGTGAGTGCCTTTGTAGCATTTAACTATATTCTGCCTAATGGCCTGTTGTTACTGAGTTTTTGTTCTGGTGTCAAAATGTGGAAGGTTTTCTGCTTATTTATGTTGTTAAACCTATTGTGATGGGTTTTTTTGCAACCGATTTTTCTACCTGCATGTCTTTCTAATAAATAACTGAAATGTTTTGCAACTGCCAGCTTCAGCCGTGTAGTCATTTTTCAAGACCTTTAAAAAAAAACACAAGTCTTTTTAAAACATATGTATATTTTCAGTATGTATAATGCGTACATATTCTTTTAATTTAAATAATTAATCCTAAATACAATCTGTGGCGCTCAACAGATGGAATAATTTACAAAGAGCTTGTGAAAATTATCGACATTGTTGGCTGACCCAGAAACTCACATGATGTCTGAAAGCCTTTCTGCTGAAATGTGAGAGAGATGACTGAAAGGCTGCAATCTCCACTTAAAAGCCTCCCATATGTGTCAAGCATCTAAGTTCCACGCAAGAGCGCCAGGCTCAGTTCCCCCTAGGTCCATATAATTGTCAGGATTGGTGGAGGGAAAAAAAAAAACCTCACCCCAGAACATCGCTCTCACGAAAGTTTAATGCATGCGACCCCTGAATAGTTCACCTGAAACAAAAGATTTATTCACAAAATAAATACTGTGCTAGACATGAAAAATCATAACATCTGCACCAAAGTGCGCACGTACAAGCAACGCTGTGATGAGTCTGATCTTTCTATTGTTACTCTTCAGACCAGTTCCCAGAAACCAACTGCTAAGCACTCCAGCCAGAAGGCATTTGCCACAGCCCTCATCCAGATACATCTGCCCAGTTCCTTATCACAAACCAAAAGCTCAAAGGGCTTCCTGCCTGCCATCTCTACCCTGCCCCTCTCCCATATTTATAGATGGCAACAATGAATTATCCAACCACGATGAACAGTTAGTGCACTAGTAAGTAAGGAACTGGGTGCTTCCTGCTATTTGGAGCACAGCCTCAGGCTTTCAGCCTTCACAGGCCCTTCTCATCATTAGTGCACAAAAAAAACGTGAGGCAAACACCTTGACAGTCAGCTTGAGCAAAGTCGAAATTACTGTCTCCCTCCAAACACAGCCTCTGGCTAAAGCCCGTCACAATTAACCCACTTCCATAGCACTGAGGGACACACACCGCGCCTCGCTTTACCCCCCCCAGATCCTCACTCGTCTCTTATTAATGATCCAGATCACTTAGCGTTGTACATTTGCCTCACTCAAACACATGGAGCGGACAGACACAAACCTCACATCAACAGTACAAAAATAGACTCATTGACTGGCATTGTATGTGCTTAGCCCTTTTCAGGAGTACGGTCACAAAAGCAGATTAGGAATGTTCCATGAGTTAAAGTTCTGTTGGAGATATGGGAGTGGCAGATACTCATCTCTGGCAATCAAGAACTGCACAGAGAATCCTAGGAGGGGAATAAAAAAAAAAAGCCACTCCTGAAAAGGTCAGAAGCTGTGCATCTGTAATTTTCAGGCTTGTAATCCACACCAGTGCTGTAAGATGTGGCGGCTGAGGTCATGTAGCTCAATTTGCTATGGTTACTCACACGGCGATTAATTACGCAATGAATGGGGTTTCCATAGCAACGCAATGTCTGACACACACACACACACAAAAAATACTTTTAGACCATTTCCAGACCTGTGTGCAAATCGCTATAGAGGCGAAGCTGCATTCTTTAGGCTAAACTGAATATTAAAATAACTAATGGCACTGACAGTACAGTCTGAGTCTGTTTAATCTGAGGTGATGCGTCCTGATCCCTTCAAATGAAGAAAAAAAAAATGCATAAGGCAAAATATAGTCTGCAGGTAAGAAAAAGTGATTAAGTACTTCAGCTTCAGTGACTCAGACTTGTATGAAGTCAACTTCTCCTCTAACTGTATTTGGTGCAGCCTATACAGTCATAACAGTGATTCATCATTCAGTAATATCTTGGTATTTAACACTATGTACAGGGTGAGAGGACTGTGATCCAGCTGGACAGCATGTGTGTGTGTCTGGCAACAGGGGGGTGCTATAGCTACTTTGTCCCTCTTTCCCAGATGCGTGGGCACACACACACACACACACAAAAATAAAGGTTCTAAATAGTTCTGGGCTTCGACATATGGATGTGAGAAAACAATTAACATTACGTGGAGGCTCTTTGCACTTTAAACAGTTCTCTATGCTCACATCTCATTTACAAAACTGGGTCTTAAAAGAAGGTTCTAAAAGATGGCTCCTCTATGGCATCAATCCAAGGAACCATTTTTGGGCACCTTTATTTTTAAGAGCGAGCACGCACGCACGCACGCACGCACGCACACACGCACGCACACACACAGCAACACTGAAATTAAAGCACAACGGAGCAGCATGAATAAGCAGGCCGGTCCTAAACAGTCAATCAACCAGCAGGACGTGACACCTCCTCTTTCACAGAATCTTCGTCCAGTTGCAGAACACCATCACATTCAGGAGCACATACATGCATGTGAGACCTGGGTCAGACACAGTAAAATGTATTCAGTG
Organism: Hemigrammopetersius urotaenia; assembly: GCA_037974485.1. NCBI lineage: Eukaryota > Metazoa > Chordata > Actinopteri > Characiformes > Alestidae > Hemigrammopetersius > Hemigrammopetersius urotaenia. The sequence continues at coordinate 1,373,376 of JBBPDC010000038.1, forward strand.
TCTCAGCGCGGCACATGCGCACACACCCACACGTACACAGTTTTAATTCATCCATTTTACTCCGGGGGGAGGGGAAAGAGAGAGAGGCAGAGAGAATATCTCAGGTAATGTGACTCAGTCACAGTTGTAGTAATGAAGATTTTTCCCTGGTTGATGTTTGGAGTGGTGAGGTGAGAGGCAGCAAGGCATCTAAGGAAGTCCAAGGCTGCTTGCAGAATGAGAACGAGCGAGAAAGTGAGAGGTAGGGAAGGACAGAGAGGAGACACACACACACACACACACACACACACACACACACACAGGCACACAGGCACACACACAGGGGGCTTTCAAGTCAGGTATTAACTCCCAGTACAGGAGTGAGCAGAAAATGGAAAGGACATGTAAGACAGAAACTCTAAGACAGCAGATGGATTCTCAGGCTCCAGCGAATTTTTTTTTCCTCTTTTTTGTGTTTCCGTATTCAGGCCGGGCAGACGTCCAACGTCCGCCTGTCAAGTCCAGAGATAGGGTCGCCCCATTGCCCCACACCACAGCCCCTCCCTTCGCCCGTCTCCTGTCCAATCAGATCACAGAACCCAGGGTCCAGAACGAGGCGGGGTGGGGGCTTCCATTGGTGTCATGTGACGTTGACTTCTAGCACATGGTCATCTGTGCTGGGCAGCACCAGGACCTGCCTCGCGAGGCTACAGTTAAACACCTGGCCAGGGCTGAAGGGCTCCAGCCTGGGCATGGGCACACCCCTCTGCTGCGGCAGCTGCTCACCACTGCCCAGCGAGTGGACGCTGCCTCGGCTGCGCAGACTGGCCGTGTCCGCCTGGTCCTCCAGACCTTTGTCAAGCAGGGAGAGGTTGTCATTCTCCAGGCAGGAGTCTGTAAGATTGGGAGTAGAGGTTATTTACATTGCTGTTTATTTGAATAGATTTTTCTTCTACTAGTTTTAATTAATTAAAACTGCATTCTCACAGACATTTCAGGGGCACATTTCACCACATGTTGTACTGTGTTGTAAATGTGTATGTGACAAAGAATCTTGAATATTGAATAACAATTCAACAATTTAAGCAATTCTCCAAAAAGGGTTGGAGTCACACATTCCCACATTGTCATATGACCAAAAAGTGTAGCAACAGCTATGTTGAAGCCTAAATATTATTTACATTTTTACAGATAACAGTAAAGTCATATAGTACTAGAAATCACATAAGCAAATCTATAGGAGATTACATGGAGCTTATATAATGCTATGCATGCAAAAGCCTCCATTACTTCTTAGCAACATTAGCTCCATAGCTCTAGCGCAAAACGAAGAAAATGTTTTAAAAGCTCATGTAAAACGTAAAACAAAAAACAACATATTTTTTGCATCAATTCCTGCAGTGTAGAAAGTGAGAGTGAAAGTACACAGAGAGAGTTCAGAAGGAAAATAGAGGTGAGCTCGAGTGGCAGAGAGAAAGAATGTGTGCTAACCTGTGTCAGGCTGGGTTGCGGGCGGTGCAGTGTGGGGCAGGTACTTGGACACTTTAATGCTTGGGAAGGGCAGCTTGCCCGCAAACAGCGGCATGACCTCCATCTGAACTTTGTGCGTTGCCATGGCAGCCACAGGCATAGACACTAACCCTGAACTCTTCCCACACACCGCCCAGTTACTGCTGTTATCCACCACTGAAACAAACACACAGTCTGTTAAATACTGTGAAACACAAAGACATGAATGAAATAGTGTACAATGAAATAGTTCAAACAAAATGAAAACCTCAGGTGACAACAAACCTGCAACAGTGACAAGATATCAAAATGTCTTATTTCATTCTATCTGCACTGAATTAACTCACACACCAGGACATGTTTTCTGAAAACTGATTTGAAAGAATTACAGTTTCAGTTCAATTTGCTTGAGATGAAAGAACGAGGTCTTCATCAACTTGATGTACGTCATTTGTCACTTGCCGAAACTCAGGTGGTATTTAAATGACACATTTGTGCCCAGGCCTAATGTGGTTTGGGTGTCTTACCCTCATACATGAGTTTGGTTGTGCAGAGGCCTTTGCTCTCTGTGGCCGCCTCCTCCTCCTCTCTCTCTGCCTCACTGGGCTCCATCAGACGCGTGATTGAAACCTCTAACCGACAGAGGGACCCAGTACGGCATTGCTGTTCCCCCTCTGCAGGCCGGATCTCTGCCTTCACGCTATACAAGGTCTGTGGTCAATTTGAGAAAAAGAGATTTCTTACAGTCCTATTCATACAGGTTCAGTAAACACTGTTTAACAATACTGTGGAATATGACATTTATCATTGTTTTGTCAGCACTTAAACACTGAATGTATTGTTATAACGAAAGCATAATTAGTCTTTTACAATATGGTTGGAAATGTTTAATAAATGTAATCACAAATTTTTAAATATGACTTCATTGTGCTCTTTCTTCTCAAACTCCAGGTAAAAACGTTATAAATGCTATAAACTAAGCACTGTGAAATGGCAATAAATGATCACAATTTGTGAAACCGGACACCATGTAAACTCCATCCATTTTCTCCCGCTGCGGAGGAAGCTCATTTCGGCCGCTTGTATCCGCGATCTCATTCTTTCGGTCACTACCCAAAGCTCATGACCATA
>JBBPDC010000038.1:1378278-1399513 GCA_037974485.1 Hemigrammopetersius urotaenia
TCTCACTACTGCTGCTGTTTCTAAGGAATTTCCCCATTGTGGGATTAATAAAGTCAATCTAATCTAATCTAATCTAACAGCAGAGTGCACATTGCAGTTCGCACATTGATGCAAAATTCAGTTGTGAAATTACTTAACGATTTGGTAAAATGTATCATTTGCTGGACAATGTAATGCTGCTTCATCCATACCTTCTGGTCGATGGAGGCCATGCCGCTGTTGTAGCGCGTGCGGCTCTTGGGCCGGTGGCGGATCTCTCCATTTGTGAGACGCTCGCTCTCAGCCCGCGCTGGGGATGATGGGATATGGCACAGTACCTCCAGCTGGAACTCAAGGGTGTGGTAGGATGGGGTTGGAGGCAAAGAGATACTCGTCACCTTCTCTGAGGCTTGGATGGACAGAGCAGCCTCTCCCACCAAGTCTGACCAGTGTGAGAGAGAGAGAGAGAGAGAGAGAGCAAGAGAGAGAGAGAGAAACAGAGAGATAGAGAGAAAGAGACAGAGAGAATAAATAAATAACTAAATGAATAATGAATTAATAAATGAACCATTTAATAAATAAATACCCATAGTAAACAGATTCTCACTAGTAATTCATCATTTTCCAAACATTCTTCTAAAATCTACTCATTATGAAACATTTTACTCTCCATAGTATGAACGCAGAAAAAAAAAAAAAGGTACTTCACTAACTAACACTAACCGGCCCGCTGGTTTCATCTTTGCCACCTTTTGAACTAAAGTACTAACTTTTGCTGCCAATACCAGGTCTACTTCCCTGGGTTATTCCACATTTGCTGAAAATACTATATTTAAAAAGTGTCTACACTAATTTTTGACAGCCAGCGACTTCTGTGCGACCTGTGGTTTCTCACCTCCACTGCTAGAGAAAATGCGGGCGGAGCAGGAGGATGAGTGCAGGATGGGCATGGAGGCAGAGTTACTCAGCTGCAGTGCATCCCCCTTCTTCACCGCATAGTGCCCTGTTACGATGGTGAACTTCACCCGCTGGGGGAGCCCTGCCAGCAGGCTCTCTGCAAAAACACACTCAAGTTCAGGTCATGGATTCTAAACAATGTACTGTGGATGACTCCTCTAGAACCTAATACATTATAACCCAGTCTAATTTAGACAAAAATCAATGCAAACACATATCTGCAGGCCTTATCAGGTAAATGGGATTTCCAAAGAAGTTGTCGAAATGTTTGCATATTTAAATAGTCTTTTGGAGTGGTTTAAAAGGAATCACGCCTTTCCAAAGTCAGTCTTGTTTACAGTGGCAGTGATGCAATCATGTACATTGGTTATGAATTTTTTGTTTAATGCCTGAAACATTGTTTTATGATCATTTTGAGAAGATTTTGGCCTGAATAGATTCTTCTGAATTAGGGATGAGTCATGATTTTTGAATATTTGAATAAATTATACTGCATAAACAGGGGGGGGGGGCCTGGCAGGAATAGTTCTTGGTGAATATTGAATGGGATTTTTGCTTGAAACGCTCTTGCCTACTTCAAGCATTCCATTGCACAAAGGTAGTGAAAGGTCAGGCAGAATTTTTCTGATTTAATTACCCTGATTAACATTACACCTAAAAATAAAAGACACATAAATTAATTTTATATAATAAAACAAAACAACTATACGTGTGTAAACCTCTCGACTCCTGGTTCCGCCACTGTAAAGAAATCTAAGCCAGCATATTTCTCCATAATGCACATTGAACCACCTTGATCTAAGGCAGATCATTTTAAAAACAGAATTCCACTTTTACTACATATACTTTATGATGTGTTGACTGCAGAGCTTGGGCTAATAATTACAAAACAACAAAATGACTGACAGACCTGTGAGCGGCTCGATAGTCATCTGGGGCTCTTGAGAGTAGACGTCATATTGCACAACAGGATAAATGTGGGGCAACACAAACTGCACTTGCCCCACTTTAGCACACAACTGCCGCAGAGTATAGGTGCCCGGCTTCATACTCTGAGAGCCCGGGAGGAAAAAGAAAAGAGCCAGAAGGGAGAGGGTTGAGTGAAGTGCAGTGAGATAAAAATGACTGAATGACTAAGACACTGAGTGAGCGAGTGGACGACTTAGTAATCTTGGGAGCAATATTACATTCATTCAATCTCTACTCAGATAGAGACAAAATGATGCATGAAAGTAAGTATAAAAATTTTCCCACGATCACAAGCTAACTCATCAAGTTTGCACATCAAATGACTCAGCTCCAAATTTTACTTCTACTTACTGTATGTGGAGGAAAGTTCCCGCTGTTGCACTGTATTAAACCCCTAGCACATAAAAGCAACATGTGCAGTAGGACACTCAGAGTATTAAAATGTTGCTGCCAGCCTTTGAATGTGTGCATTTGTTTTAAGGGTGATTTACAGAGCCAGTATTTGAGTAAATGTAAAATTCTGGCCACGCCTAGTTATGTTAATCTCTGCAATGTGATTTGCAACAAATTTTGTACTTCTCAATCAATGAAACACTGTGACACACTCACCGGTGCTGTGAAGTTGATGCTGTTGTTGCCAGGCGACAGCATCACATCATTAGTCTTCAGCATCTGCGCTCCGTCTTCCATGGTGAGGGCAGAAGCTGAGGAGCTGGGCATATCCAGGGATGCAGTGTTGTCATTGCCCCGCAGCAGCAGATGAACATTTTTACACACCACTCCGGTAGAGTTGAGGATGTTGTCTGAGGGGCTACGATCTTGCATCTCGTAGAGCTCCAGGGCAGGAAGAGACGAGTCCTGCAGAGGCCCATAGGAGGGGCTTGTGGCAGGAAAGGTGACCGTGCCGTCTGGACTGAACCCTGGGCGCCGCTGTGAGACTGACGGGGCAGGTCGCGTGCCCGGCTGTTCCAGTGTGAAATGGACGCTGGCTGCCAGCTGCTCTAGTCGCACAGGAACAGGCATCAGGCTGCACAGACGTAGCTCCAACTGCAGTGAAGCACCCACGTGCACCGTCCCTGCTGGTGGCCGGAAACGCAACTCCCGCAGCTGAGCGAACGCACTCATGCTTAGGGCCACATTCTGGTCTAGGGAGCCAGGAGGCAAGTTAGTAGAGAGAGAATAATGGAGACAGAGTGAAAGAAAGCAACTGGGAATTAATCTGCTGAGCAGTTCTACAGATTATGTGACAAAAAAAGGCAGTAAGGAGATACCGTATTGTAGCTTGCTGTGCTTTTGTGGGATCAAAAACACTTCAAAATATGCTTGAGCTGATTAAATATACCATAATCAAGTTGAACAATTGCAAAGTAAGAAAGGCTGGTCTCAGTTTTATAGAATTCATTCACAAATAATTGCTAGATGCAGTCAAGACAGGATTTAGTTCAGAATCAGAGCTATAAGCCATACTATGTCCTAAAGCACATGGATAAGTCTGTGCTTTCTAGATTAAAATAGGAATGTGGTTTGAGTGGATTGAGAGAGGTTTTGGGGATGTAGGTTTAATAAGCCAACTAAATCTACTGCAGATTTCAGAGTTGCCCATGACTTGATTATGATTTTTCAGCTCACCTTGAAAATCTGATTCGAGGGGATCAATTAACCAATATGGTTTGCAAAAAAACCACAAATGTGATTCTAGAGGCTTACTGGATAGTTAACAACATACACAGAACACCACAGCTAGCATTGCTGGTGTACTATATTCAAAAATGCCCATTTTTGAGCTCTAACTAGTTATAACATTCTAAAATCAGTTCAGTTAAATAAACATCAATAAGACTGCACGGCTGACCTTTTCCCTCGGAGACCTGGTTAGCGAAAGTGAGAATTTCCTGGCAGTAGTGCTTCCTCTCCTCGTCCGTCAGGTTGGCATCGCTAGCCAGCAGGGCACACGTCTGCAGGTAGCTAACACTGAGAGTGAAGGTACCCAAACAGACAAACTGACTTCATACATTTTTTTGTTTTGACAGGCATCTGCTTTTACTTGCTTTTAAAAGTGAGATTTTTAACAAAAGGTTACTAAGGAACTGGGTAAAAACTGTTCTAAAGAAATTGAAAAGAGGGCGTGTGAGTTGGGTTTAATAAAGGATACTCTTCAGTCTGCTGAAGCTGTTTCTGACATGCTGCAATCTGCTTGCGCGTGTGCGTCACTGGCAAACTCCAACCTTCTGCCGTGTAGGACTTCAGAGAGTCCACCAAGAAAGTCTGTGCTGTCTGGGGGTTTCCTTTCCTCCTGCAAACATGAACACATTCTCAGAATAATGCATCATTGCATTTTTGTTTACTTTTGCTACTCTGGAAACACAGTAAATCCCAATACCAAGGTACAGTACAGAGCTCTCCTTAGGTAATGTGCTGCAACACTATAGTTAGCTATAGCTTCCAGCTCACACAAGGCTTCAGCAAACTAATATTACATAGGTTTCAGATGTATAAGGCAAACAACCTTCTACTGAAGGGCAGCGTTCACATAAGCAAACTGATTAACAGTATCAAAGGTCTTAGAGTAAAGCCTGTTTAGCTGAGGCAAACAAAAGAATGTATACAAATAATAATAAAGTAAATAGTAATTTTATGCATTTCCTTAATCATTCCCAGACCTCTCCTCGTGGAAGTTCAGTATTACATTGTAGGTTTTATCAAATACCTGTTGCGGCTCAGTCAATGCTACTAATGGAGTTTCACAAATCTATGCAAAAGCTGGTGGCATCGAAGTAAAATCAGAAACCAAACCTGTATCCTTCCAACCAGCTCACAAATCTTCAAGTACTTTTAGCAAACACAACAATTCTTGATATTATTTAATACCTTCTCGTTTGTTGGCATTTATTCTGTCAACTTGTTTATCTGGTGGTAGAAAGTCCCTCACTGCTTTAAACATTTTGCACAGGAGCCCAAGACTTTCACTCAGTGCTGTAAATCATTGGAGACATGTGAGCATTACCAGTAAATAATCTCGTTACTGGTAGTTTTCTTTTATTTTGAAGACCATGTCCTAAAGCAGCCCTTAAAGTATGTATTTGCAAACACAGTAACAGTACATTATGCCAGACAATTTCACAGTTTCAAAATCCTACACACATGTAGAACTCAGCCAGGCTCTTCCCCACCAGTCGAGCTGAGCGCATTCTCCCGATGGCCCTGTACATCTCCAGAGCAGCATGGGACAGTTCCTAGTCATGAAAAGGAATAGAGGGGAAAAAAGATAGAATACTCATTTAGGGCATTTTCATGCTCATTCCAAATGCTTAAGTCTAGGGTCAATTTTAGGGCCATTTTTTAACAATCTCCTGACACAGAATAATACAGAACTTAAACCACAACAAACTGACCTAATCCTGCAACTTCACATGTAGCGTAGGGAGTAGAACATTGGACTACATGTAAAATGAACCATAAGCCACAATTCAAAGAGCCAAATATAATTTCTCAAACCTGGGTGCTAATTGTCTTTCACACTATTCAGCTCTTGGGATCCAGAAAAAACATGTGTGTGATATGGTCAAAAGTTGAAACAGACCAAGTGCAAGTCAGCAAGTATATATAGGCATGTAAGTCAGGAACTGAAATAAACTGACAGTGATCTTCAATGTGAAGAAATGTTACATGTATTAATTGCAGATGTTATTCAAACTCATCACATTATGATTCACCAATGAATTCCACACAATATGACCAACATTTCCGTGTCATCACATTACAATCAACAGAAGACTTGTCAGTTCATACCAGATAGTGTTTTTCAAAAGTCTCCACTGATGATAAGGCTTCTTTGAGTTTCTTATATGGGCTTTGAGGACTGTTTGCTATAAAAGAGAATAAAAGCTAAGCGTTATATAATCTTCAAACAATTTGTGTTAATGCATTACTTAATTCAGAGCTGTATTCTACAGTCAGTATAGAACCACTCTGCATACCCACGATGACAGAGCAAAAACAAAGCAGCACTTCCCAGTGACAGATAGTGCAGTTGCCATGGTTACCTGTTTCTGGCCTCTCTGCCCCAAGGCCTGCCAGCAGGTCCACTGTGCGGTTCAGTTCCTCAGAGTCTGGCCCGTTCTCAGACACCAGACCACACATGTAGCCCAGAGACTTCAGCTGAGAGCAAAACACAAACAGCATAGAAACACTTATGAAACACTTCTGAAGCCTTCAGTATAAGACACCAACAGAAAAGTTATAACAAGGGCTTTTTTCTTGTCAGCTGTAAGTTGTGTTGAATTCAGCAGAGGCTGAAGATCCTGCAACTGCTTCCATTGTGGTCCTCCTTGCATTTGAGTGTGCCTGTAGCTCTAACCTTAGAGTCTACATTACTTGTATTTAACAAAAAAGTACAGAAGATTCTCTTGAGGCACATTACAAAATTGGTCCTTACAAAAATAAAATTAACTATCAGCACTGCGGGAATTGACAATTGACCACTGATACCCAGTGATTACAGTATCACTACTAGACCTTGGCTTCACAAAATTGAAATTGGAAGCTTTCCCAAGTTAATAACGATGTTAATAAAATAAATATCAAAACTGCCACCTAAGTCATACCAGCTAAAACCACACATCACACATATGCATCTGTTTAAGACTGCATTTTAATTTTACAGTCGACTATGCATGAGCCCCGTTTTGCACCTGCTATTTTGAAACCATGTTGTTAGCAAATAACTAACAAGCAGGAAGCAAATGGCTTCTGTGTGTTTATCAGCACAAGCAAATGCACTGTGGTTACTGGTTCTCTATCTATTCGAGTGTACGCCTGTAAGTGGTGCTCTATTAGAATATGACTGTTAGTGGTGCTCTATCGATCACAAAATGAGTGTTAGTGATTTACTGCACATGTTCCCATCTGAAGAATCATGTTAGCAACAGTATAAGGGGTCCACAGTGTGAGCATGTGTGTGAAAAGCGCCATATCAATTTGAGGGCACTACACTTTCAGTGCATGCACAAACATGAGGCACCTTCTCAGTAGCGTACGTCCAGAGGCCCACAGTGTGGGAGAAGTTCGCTTCCAATTGGGAACGATCGCAGCAGCCCTCGATTCTATGCAGCACCTCCAAACAGCTGAGGAACACCCAGCAGTCCAGCGCCCCCTGAAGGACGGACACCTGCACAACAACAACAAAAACAGCAGCAATTACAGAAAAACACAAATAGCACAAGGTTACCAGAAAACAACTTGTACACAAATCAGTTTTTAAAGCCGACAGTGATAACTTTCTTGACGCATTTTTGATGATACTGCTAAACTACACTGACACAATTAATTATAAGTAATTATAGCAAAAAGGGGGCACAGCTAAGTAGCTGCTCTAAAGAATAAATAACCTGTAAAATGTTACAATCATGATGATTATTCTCACTCTCAGGCAGAAAAAAACCCCTAAAATGCCTATTTTTATATTGTAAATTCTAAATATGCCCTCAAATATGCTCCAAAAGACTGTAGCACCTTATATTCAAGCAAAAACACACCCACCTCCAGCAAGTGCAGCTCCTGGATACAGTTGTGAAGGAGCTCCAGCGCTCTCTGTGTGACCTCCCAAGGCCTCTGCAGGAAGATGAGCAGTGTGCACTGGCGGGAGAAGAGGTAGCTGCGCAGGTCAAGTAAGCTTGCCTCGCTGCGCTGGATCAGTTCCCTTTTCTCCATGTCTATGGGTCTGCGCAGGAGCAGCCCATTCCAGCTCCGCACCGGCTGGCAAAACGAACCCAGCCAGTTGGCTCCATCTGGCAATCATGCAAAATTAAAATGAATGCACCATATGCACTCCACATACACCAAAATACTAAACAAATAAATACAAGAAATGATTCTCAATATGATGAGAACAAACCTAGGGTTGAGAAAAAAACTACACTGACATAATACTAATATATCACTTGGGTGATCCTGGTTCCTTCAACTGTACTGAAATCCTGGTTCCTTCAACTGTACTGATATATCTTTTAAATCTTGAACAATTATTTCCTTAATTTATTTTTTCTTGAACTACCTCAGAGATGGGTGGAGTAGCTACTGTACCTCCAGCGCCAAAATTGAGCACATATTGGGTGAAGAGAGCATCCAGCTCATCATACTGAACCAGCGCGTCTTCATACTGCTGCAGCATCTCGAATACAAACGCCAACTCCTCCTGCACACAGCCCCCCACAGACATTAAGCATCATTAACCAGAAGGAATACCCCAAAATAATCCTGTTACTTGTCTGTGAAATTGTATTTGTAATGATATGAAAAGAAAATACAAATAACTGTTCCTGGATCAGCAGTCTTATTTTGAAGTGGATGACAAAAACCTAGGTGCCTAATTAGCAGCTGTAGAAAGTAAAAGTAGTGATAACCAGAGTAGAGTGTAGGAGGTTTATATATTGGAATTTAAAGCAGTATTTTTGCCACTTCAGGTAATAATACATAGTTGAAATGAGTGTATATCTTCTACTTTACAGTTTGAGATATACACCCATACTTGTAGTAGTGAAAGTCTTTTTAGTAAGCCATTAGTCTATAATCGATTGCAACATTGCCAAAAAATGCTACCACCTTTAGTTTGATCCACACTGATGTATAATGTCTTTCTACATCTGATTTTATATTATTTAGCTTGTAATGGTGATTGAACCTGGCAGTAAATATGTACCTGGACCATGAAGTAGTCACAGAAGCTCCAGCCGGGCTCGGTGCGTTTCTCTCGCAGTGTCCGCATGTCATCCTCAAAGCGCCCCAGGTTCTTGGTGAAGGACATGAGGAGCAGAGTGCGCAGTTTAGTCAGAAAAGAGCTCCATGACTCCTGAGAGCGAGACGAGTCCCTCAGGGGGTCTGACAGAGCAACACACCTTAATAGGGGTTGGAGAAGGAGAGGCAGGATAGAAGAAAAAAAGAGAATCAGATATGTTTATTCAGATGACATTTTGTTAACCCTAACTCTTTGTTAAGGGTAAGTAATGCACTACTACTGGAACCTCTACTTATAATTAGTTTAATTATTTTTTGTTCATTTACACACACACACACACACACGTACATACAGACACACACAGATTTATTGCTTTATTCCTTCTAGTCAATGCAAACACGCTGCTTCAATTTATGGAACCTGTTCTTAGATGTTTTCCTACCACCACTCCTCTTCTAAAACCAGCTCATCCTCATTACCATTTTGCATTATTTAGTTGGGGGCAAAGGGAAACATTTTGCCAGTCCATTTGAGTGGCAAGCAAGAAAACCCAAAGTGAGTCTGACGTAGAGGATGGTGAAAGCAGAGTCGCTTAAATAAATATTTCTATTTCAATGTGTTTTAAATATAAGGGCTAGGATAGGAAGGATGTTGGGGAGGGATTGTTCTCAGGATTTTTATTTATTATTCAGAAATGACTGAAGAGAAATCGGTGGCTTTTAATACTGGATGAGTAATAGAGGCTGCCACGGATAAGCTAACGGCTGGGTGCCGAGGCAGTCGAAGTATTTTTCCCCTCAAGATGCGATCAGCTAGAGAACTGTCATCAACTACAGTAACTTATTTAGCAATAAGGCCTCGCTGCTGGCACAGTCATGTCCTTGGCAATACACTCATGTTTCAAGTTAGTGAAGTCTGATTTAATATACTTATTTAGGCAAACCAGTTACATTTTAAAGTCCTGTTAGAATGCTAAAAAGCTCAGTATTTTCTCCATGTTGACAGAGAGAAAGGAAGATCTGAACAGTGATTTCAATATTAAAATACAGGCCCCTTGAATGATTAAACCATTATTGAGAGTATCCGCACTCATCCCTAATATTTATAGCATTACACTGAAATAGAAACGTTTATTTTTCAAGCGACTCCACTTTCACCATCCGCTGTGCAATTTCTCCACCTCAGACTTACTTTATATTTTAATATCGCACTTGGGGGGGGGGATCAAATCTCAGGAGCCTGGTTGTTATGACAGTAATGGCAATGATGGAATCAACACCAGGGAACTGCCTAATATGGCTATAGTGCAGTTATTGTTGCAGCTTATGCATCATATTTTACTATATAACTATCACAACTGGTGCAATGGTAATCAGGGTTTCTTTTGTCCTTTCACTTAAAGTAACAGTAATTATAATCTCTCCAATTAATATACACAACATAAGTAATAACATACACAATACACTATCCATTTTTCTACACTGTTCCCACAGCATTTGTGCTGCAGGCCACTGCCTTAACTGTAAAGCTCCCACACACAGCAGACATGAGTCATGCCTTTACAGGGAGGATGGTGGGGAGAGCGGGAGGCCATAAATAGGGTCTGCCTGTTAGGTCCACTCTAAATTAGCCCAGTATGAGCCATACAAACAACAGCAACCAGTATATTTGATAGCACACTCACACTCAACCACAGAGCTGCACATTTACACCAGTCTAAAACTGCAGAGGCAAGCAGATGACCTTTAGCCTGTCTTGAGGGATCAGGGGCTTTGGGCTGGGCTGCAGCTGCTGTTGGCCATCCTCACCTGTCGCTCTGCTTGTTGCAGAAGTCATTGCGGATCTTATCCATGATGGAAGTGCGGGGCAGGATGTTGGTTTTGTTCTTCTTCTTGCCATCGCTCTCCACCACCACAATGAGCCAGTCAGAAGAGCCGTGTAGCCGCAGAACACTCTGCCACCGCTGCATGTCCTCCTTCACTGACGCCTTATAAGTCTCCGTGTCCTGGTGCATTATGAACATAGTAAAAGGTGATGAATAAACATCTCACTTAAGTAATTCCCCTATGAGCATAAAAATCCCCATCTTGTAACTGCGCAATAATTATTATTTAGAAAAAATGGGACATTTGCAAAACAACTGCCACTTTACTACTGATAAGAAAAGAAATGGTAATATTGTGTTGTTCCAACAGTGCTATGCAACCCGCGTCTGGATATCCGCTGGTTGTATAAATATTTGAAAGACTTCATATATGATCAGAATGTGTCTGAATTATGAATTTAAATCAGAATTCAGAATTTAAAAAGCTTGTTTTGTTTGGACTGTACTGTCATCTGATCAACACAATCAGACCATCATGACTGGAGGTTAACGGCAAGTGTAAACAGGGCCTACTTGTGAACATGCGCCAACCACACATATCAATAAACAGCAGTGTCATACTACTTTCACAAATTAGGTATGGTATATCTAAGAATTAAGCTTCCTATCTATTTATAAGGGAGAAATGCCATTTCCATTTAGCTTGAAAAACTTTGCTTTAACCATGATGGTGCTACTGTAGCCTCCATACAGGAAAGAATATTGTTATGCACAAACAAAACCACTGAGGTTGTTATATTCATAACAGGAAGCATTACATGTAAATCTAACATGAAGAAGCGTGCTAAATATTAGAGAATATTGTGTGTTGTCATAGCTCTGCCACTACTGTTAAATCCTTCCCCTCTGTGGACTGAAGGATACAGACCCAGCTTGAGTACACATAATTGACAAAATCGCATATATAAAAAAATATATACTATATTTTTGTTACTGACATAACTGACTGACTTCTTAGCATCTTACCAGTGATTACAAAATCCATTACCAGAAATTGGACACAAGAGTTAAAACTATTACAGAACAATGTGGTCATTCTAGCAGACTGCAACACATTACAGGGGGTGTTGGGGCAATATGGGTTACACTGCCTCGCTGCATCATGAAAGAAGAAACTTGCTTGTTTCAGAGACTGAACTCATGGGGATGGTGCTGTGATAGAGCTATCCAAGAGAGAATAAAAGGACATAATGGGTCGATGAATTTTGGCAGAGCTGACGAAGGCACTGATATTAATGATCTAAACTTTAAATGCCTTCCTGTTATGTGGTGCTCTTGCTACGCCGCCAACTTAATATTGATCCTCTTAAATAATTCTCCTGAAGCTGCATGTTTGTGAATGACGGCAGCTGTAGCTGGCTGAGACACAGACTTACACAGCAGTCAGTCCAGTAGATATGCAGGAAGGGGAATGTGAGGAGAGCTTTGTTCCCCTCTTTTGGGAGCAGCTCCTCTTTGAACTGCACAAAGTTGGCCTCTAGATGGATCATCTTTGGTGCACGGCCATAAGACCTGAAAAGAGGAATACATGCGACAGTAAAGGTCACTAATATTTCAATATTACATACTCTCATACATAGATGCGTGTGCTGTAAGGCCCGAACTCCTGGTTCCTAAAAATACAACAGATGGGACTCTGGCCTTACTCAGGAAACACAGCCTGAACTCCATAGAGCTGAGAACATAAAACTGCCGTCCTAGTTTCTCCTTTTCCACTAAATAGACTGTTTCAAAATTGACAATGACTTTTGCCTTTCAGGCAAAACAGGAGGGTTACATAAGAAGGTCAAAGAAAGAGGATACCATTTCACTGCTGCCTTAACCTCATATTCCAGCCTTTACTATTTAAAATGCTCATCTAACAGAGATTTCTAAATAAACCGCAAGCACACTGGAAATATCTACCTGTAGCAGATATTATCTGTGTTTCTATATAAAGATGAATAACAGCTTGGATAAGTGAGATTTTAAATAGGACCAATCACCTTTTCTTTGAGCTAAATCAAGCTTCACTTATGTTTGTGAAAAAGGTCTTTGAAGGAAAGAACAAGTGAGCAACAGGAAAACACCTGAGTGCAAAGTGCTATTATACTTTCTTCAACAGCTAATGGGACATTTCTACAATAGAGAGGAGACTGAGGGCATATTATAGTGCAGCTGATGTCCATAGAAAAGCACTGAAAGCTAACCATCTAATTCTATCTGTAAAATATGAATTTACAATGCAAGTATGAATATGTGCATGATGAAATTCATGTTGCTGGGTTTTTTTTTCTCCCCAGTTTAGTCTTCCCACACATGATGCCACCAAGCTGGGAGGACAAAGGCTTCCTGAGACATGTGAATTCCTACCACATGTTTTTAAACTGTTGCTAATACAACAACACTGGGCAGTTCAATGCACTTGAAAGGGCAGCTACTTGTTCATTCAGTTACATCAGACAAACACTTGCATTGGGTAGCAGTGTGTGGAGTTAAGAGTGGAGCAGGAGGTCCATCCCACCCTCCTGAAGAAAGCGCACCCATTAAGCCCTCTTGCCTTGAGTGAATGGCATCACCAACAACAGCACTCCCAAAAATGACCAGCCTCTTACACAGACATTTCTCAGCTTTTCAACAGACACATACATTTGGATGATCCTAGATTTGGTCAGGATGCTCACATAAATACTTAAATACGGTAGGGATTCATAGTACAGTAATCCTCCAGTTTTATGCGGATCAGGAGTCACAAATTCAGTCACACGCGGATAACCCCACAATAATGCGGAAACAGCAAATATCCTCCGCCTTTTTTTTTTGCTTTTCTGTGGCAATAAATATATTTTTTTCTGGATGTTTTCACACAAGGGGACCCGTTCACTTCACCGTGGTATCCCAATACTTTTGTCCAGCGACCTTCCAAGTTGCATATCTCAGCGGGGAAACACTCAGATGTAGATCTCCAGGAGACCTTTCCAACGTGCCCTTGTTTGTATTTTTAGTCTGAGCAGATCAAGTTTTATTCCCTGAGAACCGTGAGCTGGAGCGCTTTTAAAGAGTGTCCGTTTTTAAACGTGATCCGCGTGTAAACTTTTGTCCCGCCACCTTCCGAGTTGCATATCTCGACAGGGAATTTAAATTCGAATTCAGGTTTACCTTTACATTTTCTTTAAGGGTAATGCATTAAACTGAGTTTTAAATGACATTGTACAATTTATTTCTGTCACAGACAGATGAAAACAATCATGCTGAATTCTTTGGGTGCGGCTCCTAAACAGTGGTCCTACAATGTACTGTGAGAGGCAGCCGACGTCAAGGCAACTAAAGAACTAAAGAATTTTCTCCATCTCACAGTGGGTGTGCGCTGCTACGTCTACTGACCAGCCAATAAAAATGCAGCAAGGAATGACCAAAATCCAAACAGCATAGAGGTGAAATGAAGGAACACTGGTACGCGGAACTCCAGCACGGCACCTTTTCTTCGTATTTTTCTCCACACAGATTAAAAGCTCAGTTACCAGTGCAAGCTGATGACGTTTTATTCTTCTATACTAACTTGCATCATGGCTTACAATTAAATTGGATCATCTTTGTACATCTACACACCTTCACACACACCATCATACATCTACACACCTTCACACACACACACACACCATTGTATATCTACACACCTTCACACACACACCATCGTACATCTACACACCTTCACACACACATACCATGGTTCATCTACACACCATCTTACATCTACACACACTTCATAGTTTATTGTACCCATGTTGCACAATGTGATTTGCAATTCCTATAGGACTGTAGAACTCACACAGTTTGTAGAAGGAATAACTTACTTTACTGCATTTGTAACACAAAGTTGCCAAATTGGTGTGATTTTAGAATACCGTGTGGCATTTGTAATACTAATTTTAGTCCTCACAGTTCTACAGACCTGAAAGATTGACTATGACTATGGGGAGTCTCACCTTCGCCACTCCATCGGCTCTCGGGGCAGATGTTGTGCCAGCATGCTGTAGAGAGATGTGAAGAGTGTCTGGTCCCCGGCACCTGCACAACAACATAGCAAGAATACTAGAACGACTGACATCTTTAATTTTTTCCAGCATTAAAGCAGTACACCAATAATTCTATCTACTTCAATCCTCTATGTGCATTTACAGCACATGCCACAATCCCACTGAGAACAATTCCCCAGTACTCAGATAGTAACACAAAAGCCACTGAATAAAATCATTTATAACAGAAGTTAATGAGCAGATGCTTCAGCACTTGTCCAAACTTCATTTCTATTGAAAGTGTTTTGCAATGAAAATGTGCCTAAATCAGGACATTTCTGATACAATCCAATAGGCAATAGTGCTTAAACCCCTTCAGATATATTGAATAATTAATTCTTTATGGGCAATGTTCCCTTTACTTCTCTCTTTCCATGCTCTCACAAAGCAATAAGAACCCATGCAGACAGATGCATTAGTGTCACCCTGTCCGCTCACACATCATTCTCACAGTCATGATCAAAGCCAAGGCATCAGAAACGGGTGTCGTTCTCTCTAAAGCAGCAGAGGCTTTTGAAAGACAAATTTTGCTTCAATGTCCGAAACATGGAAGCGAGAAAACGCATTTCCAAACAACTCCTTTAGAAAACAAGCAAATTCTGAATGTCAGCCTACACATACAGAAACACTCCAACAAATGGTTAAACCATGGGCATCACTAGACACCTTTCATTGAGGCATTTGCCCAGTATGTATGTGCTGTATCCCAGTAAAAGATTATTTAGATTTTTTTACAAAAAAATTTAGTCAATGCTGACAAAAGATTGGATGTTTTCTACTCCAAAGTATTCAACATAGTTGAAATGTGCCTTGCTCTGAAAGTGTACATATTTACATTATTATTACTGTACATATTTACATTATTATTATTACTTTTTATTGCTGAAGAATGCAAATGTGCACAAAAGGCTTATTATTTGCACATAGGCTAATGTCATTTCTGCCATGAGGCATATTGAGAATGTTTATATATCTTCAATTAATTAATCTGAACATTTTTACTTTACCCCAGTTGCTTCAGTGGGAGTATGGCAGTGGCCTAAGCAAGGGAAGTTGGTACTGCACCAATTACAGATTATTTCATATGGAGCAGGCTTTGAAACATTTTTAAGGGTAATGGATAGTGGGCAATTTGTCCCATCAGAGCTTCAGCAACACACCTGAGTAAAACATAGCAAGGAACAAGCGCTTTAGTCTAAAAAAAAATATCTTTCAGGGCGCCAGTGTGTAGCTGCTGCACCATTTAAGGTGGAACGGAAAATTCAAAGAAGAGGCTGCTGAATGAGAAAAAAGATTCCTTAACCTTGGCCTCATTGAGCATCACGTCTTTGGCAGTCTGCCTACACTTCATTGACAACATCAACAACAAGCATAAACCAAAACAAACCAATATTTAATGTCTTGCTCCATTTACAGTCAGTCTGTCAGACTGTCAGGCCTGTGCTGTCATTCCACATCAGCTTGTGCAACACCTCTGTTATTTAAGACACTTTAATGCCCACTAACAACATGATTACTCTCTTTATAAGACATGCCACAGGCCTAATACGGTCCCTTTTATGAGTCTGGGATCTTCTAAGGTGGCAGACAGACTGCAGCAACGACTAGACTAGCTTAGCTTAGTTTAGCAACGGCTGCTAACAACAACCCACTCACACGTCACTATGGGCTTGTTCTCCATCGTGTAGATGATGGGCTTCTCCTCATGGGGCTCCATGGGCTCTAGCAAGCTCGGCTTTAGTCCACCATGAACACGTTGTTAGGGTTTAAACCGAGTTTAAAACGTCGGAGCGTTAAAACTCAGAGGCCGCTCCGCCTCGCCATTTCCTATCTGCTGACAGAGTGACGACGTCCGGAGTCCACGAGAGTGGCTGAGAGGGGGCGCTTCATTCGTGCTCCCTATTCCTTACTCTATACCCCTTCTGTATCCTGTCTACGCCCTATGCAATACCCCATATAGAGCCTCCCTACTTCCTACCTCTTGTGGTTCCTCCCTACGCCTTTACGCTGTACCCCTTGTGGAGTCTGCCTAGACCATACCCCTCACGTACCCTCCCTACTCCCTACCCCTTGTGAAGCCTCCCTACACCATACCCCTCATGTACCTTCCCTACTCCCTACCCCAAGTGGATTCTCCCTATGCCATGAGTCTTGGGCGACCTCCTTACACTTTATCATTTGTTTGTTGCATGCTGTTCCCTACGCCATACCCCTCCATACTTCCTACGATAAACGCTTTGGGGATCCTCCCTATGCCATACCTAGGGCTGCTAGTAACACCTCTGAGATACCTTTGAACAAGGTACAGTTCAGACACACTGCTTCCCAGTACCTGTGTCGCATCACTTGGTAAATGGGTTAAATGCAGAGAAGAATTTCATGCTGTTCACACCGTGTGCTGTGGCATGTTCCTGTATGACAAATGGACACCTTACACTTACACAGTATAGATACTGTATTTAGTCATTCAACATCAGTACATGAATTCCAGCTCTTTTAGTACGGTGTAATTTAAACTAAAGAATTTCTATAGTAACAATATTTAACATTTTTGTATAAAAAGGTATGCTTTTTCTTCCTTTTAATGAGCAGTTTTTTAATTGTGTAAAGTGACCATTTGTCATATGTGAATACACCACTGCACACAGAGTGAACAGCACAAAATTGCTATCTGCATTTAATCCATTCACCAAGCGAAGCAGTGGGCAGCCAGCAACACAGTGCCTTAGTGGTGCCATTAACAGTCCTGTGGTTCAAACCCAAGACCTCCTTATTGTATTGCCAACTCCATACTCCATACTGTAGAGCATTTATGAGGTCAGACACTGACGTTGGACAAGAAGGCCTGGCTTGCCTTCTTCACAGTAATCAAGGGGTCACCTGAATTAGTAATTAAAAGGTGTATCCCAATACCTTTGTCCATATAGTGTATTTCCATTTTCTCTTGGTCCAAGCTGCATGTAAGATCATTGACTAAAAAGTGTGATTTTATTTTATTTATGTATTTGTTTATGTATTTATTTATATATGCCTGTATGCCTGTATACATGTATTATTATTATTATTATTATTATTTTATTTTATTTTATTTTTTTTATTTTTATTATTATAATGACCGATCTAAATGGCTGGCTTGATGGATGTTTTCTGTTACTCAGCTGAGGTCATCCAGGCTTTTATTTTGTAAACAAGCACCTCGTTTGGATCTTCATGCCCTGCGTGCTGTTGGGTCAAGTATTTCGTGTGTGTAGCATGTCAGCACGGGATATAACCAGTCTCTAATTCGGTAAGACATACATTTATCCATTTAATAATTTATCAGGATTCTTGAAAATCTTGCCACAGCCAGTAGATTAAATGTTATGTACAAGCTGGTGCCAGTAGTTTGTAGCCCAGGTCTGTCAACCTTGTGGCTGGGGATGTCAGGAACACCCGTTGGTTTTAAAAAAAATGTTTAGCCTAAAAAGTGGACGTTAACTTTATCTGTTTATTTTTACCTTCTGTAATAGTGGGGATGATAATAAATGATCCTGTCCTTCGGGTGTGGTGTGGAATGCTCATTACTGGGCTCCAGTTTAGTTTCTAGGATGCTAACGTTATTAGCTTATCTTGAGTTCTGCAGTGAGAGACTGCCAAAAAGCCAACAGATAAATCACAGACAAAGGGAACTGTCATTTACAGCTCTAATTTTGCATTCTGACCTGTTATTGTTTGCACATAACCACCTTATCTGTTTGACCTGTTAGTGTTTTAGTCAGTTGGCTAGCAGGCTGGCTAATAACTTTGAACGGCCTTGTGAGAGGAGCTGAAGTTTTGAGCTGCTTCTGCACTTTGAGCTGAGGCTCTGACAGGTTTAGGATACATTTCTGGACGAACAGAGTACACTAGTATATAACTAGTACGGTCTTAGTATAGTAATTAGTCTCCGTTATAAGTGACTATTTAAGTAACTATATTTTTTTAGCCAAATGCAGTGTTTGCACGAAAACATGCGCTTACGTATGTATGTGTTTTCTTTTTATTGTTTCTTTACTTTTTAACTTAATTTAGATCTTAGTTTGATTATTTTTCACTTATTTGTAGTTTTTCCTCAAAGTTATTAAATGACCGTTGTATATGATGTGCTATATAAATACACAAGATTTGTCTAATCAGATGGTACACAGTTGGTTGTTTGAATTGGTTTGCTTGTGTGAGTCTAGAAGAAATACTCAGTTTAAATGCCAGATCAATCAGTCAGAAGCAATCTATTGAAACCTTAATTCTAGATTCACATATAATAAATTATATGTTAAAGTTGATACAGACAATAGGGTGCATCCCACCCCCCATGTTTTAACAAATTGTACTGTCTCCAAGTTAAAAAGTAATACTTCTGCCAATTTTATCCCATTTTTAAATAGATCTATGTGGTCCACCTCAACATGGTAGCTAAGCATGTTAAAAGCTTGCAGACTTGCAGTTCTGCTGCTGATGCACCCTGGAACGATCTGCAACTGTACAAGAAACTGCTGCGTTATAAGATGGTGCCACTAGCACAGTTCAGCAGCGAGGTGCCACAAGAACAACAACGTGCTTTAGCTCAGCATTTCTCAAACTTATTTGTCCTGGGTACCAGTCATGTCAGCCTCTCACGGACCGGTGCCGGTCTGTGGTCCATAGTTTGAGAAACGCTGCTTTAGCTGATGAGCTTCTTGCTGTCAGGCAACGCCCGATCGAGTGAGACCACTGAATCGCTTTGGAAATGCGTTTGGCAAGCTATTATTTCCAAAAGCAGACAACCCCTGCCGATCTAGCTGGTCCGGATTCCTGGTTCACCTTTCAGGTTTTGCAACTTAATCCAGCCTTCTTGGTTGCTGATGTTGCAGACTGGTCAAAACTTACTACTTATTAAGCTTCAGCTGAACATCATCAATAATTTTTAGGACAGCACTTTTCTAATATAGTTTAGTCACTTTATTTAAGTAACTTGGGAAACAACTTTGTAATTCGAAAAAAAAAAGAAAGTTACTTGGTTGCGGCCAATTAAAATCTTATATTGTACTGATATAATTTACTATTTTTCCTCTATTACCACGAGGGCGGTGGACCACCTAAATAACATTCAATCTTCTTCAAACTTTACCCAAATATTTTACTTGATAAGTGGAACAAATTTAAATAAGGGACAGAAGTGTTCTACAAAAAATTCTAATTCATGAGGGATGGGATGCACCCAAGCAGACATGTAATGGTACAAAAAATATTTTGATACTAGGTGCACTAAAATGAAATCTTAATTTCTGCAGGTTTGGTGCAGCTCACTGTTTTTGGCACCGTGAAGGTGAGCCAGTGTAAAAAGTACAAAGAAAAATCTGATATTACTGACCTGCTCAGTAGTGAAATTTACAGCTGAGGTTTTGTTGCAGCTGAAGAAATGGACCAGGAGGACCGTTCCCCGCTGAAGCACTTTGTAGTGGCCAAAAAGAAGATAAATGAAATTTTTGAGCAGCTGCTGGACTATGCCCAGGAGGGTTCGGAGTTTGTTAAAGGTGAGATTTCGCTTACTCTGAAGTGGTGAAGTGCGTATTTTCGGTTGTGTCTAATTTCATTTACCCTGGTGTCACCAGACACCTGTCAGAATAAATCGCTGGAGCAGATTGCAAACAAGAGTCAAATGGAGAAGGTTGAGGCATACACCGAAAAACTGGAGATCATCAAAGAAGTGCTGGCTCGCAGGCATATGAAAGTGGCCTTTTTTGGCAGGTTAGTTGTTCATCAGTCAAATGATGATCTTTTTAGATTTTGATCTTTTTTTCATATAGTTATATGGCCTTAATATACAGTTTGTCTTATTATTCAGCTTAGTGAAATGTTCTCTGGATGGCCTTTGTTCTGTTATACAATGATATAATGAGTATGCTTTTTAACGTCGCCCTAGAACAAGCAATGGAAAGAGCACAGTTATCAATGCCATGCTGCGGGACCGGGTGCTGCCCAGCGGCATTGGGCACACAACTAACTGCTTTCTGAGTGTTGAGGGCACAGATGAAGACAAGGCTTATCTAAAGACTGAAGGATCCGAGGAAGAAAAAAGCATCAAGGTAAGAGTCTTGAACCCTACAGACAATTTGTAACTGTCAGAGCAAAACCTTTTATCTTTTAGCCCTGCCACTATCATGAATTAAAGCTGATAATTAAATGCCATTAATAGCTGGTATTAAGTTTGTTTGTTTATTGCATTCAGCCTAACATGGCCAAATCGGCCGATCATCTGTATTGCTTCCAAGCTGTCAGTACAGTACAGTGCAGTACAATTGAAAGGCACACTTCTCACCACTGTTGTGGCCTGGTGTCCTTTGGAGCTGGTGTCCTAAGATTAAGCTTAATCTTTTACTGAATTGTTTGTTCAAATGGTGAAATGTCGAGTTTAAATCCATGTTCACAAGACCAGCCTTGCTATTTTTAGATGACCCATGCACCTAGTTTACGTTCTATTCCTCGAAGGATTCTGAACGCTGTAGCTGTATACAAAAGGTGAATAGCACAATTTCTCCGTTAGCTAAATGTGTCCTATTGAAATCAATAAAAATGTCTCTTAATCAGGGTGGCCGCGGATCCTTAAAAAGTCTTAAAAAGTCTTAAATTCCGTTGTCCTAAAATAAGGCCTTTAAATGT